>OU342743.1:113601267-114053506 GCA_910589775.1 Avena eriantha | reverse complement strand
CTGATGGTTTCGTAGCATGGAAAACAAAAAATTTCTACCGCAAGAACGAACAAAACCCAGATCTAATCTAGATAAAAGCCAAGATCTAATCTATTAGACATGTGCAACGAGATAGATCTGTACTAACCCTTGTAGATATCCGAAAGCGTTACGAGATTGGATCTCGTGGTTGATGTAGTCGATCACTTGCCGATCTCAAGATCGAGTGGACGATCCTTCCGCGCCGCGTTCCGGCAGCGCTTCCGCAGTCGTCACACGTGCGGAGTCGAAGCAGACCTTCCTCTCCCGTTCCAGCGAGCAGCAGCGGAGGTAGTCGATCTTCTCCACGGAATCCCAGCAGCACGACGGCGTGGTGGTGGTGGTGGAGTAGAGAATTCTGCAGGGCTTCGCCTAAGCCTGAGCAGAAGAAAGGAGGAGGAGAGAGAGGCGGCTTAGGGTTTGAGTAGTGGAAGGGCCAAGGGGGTGGCGCCTCCACCCCTCTATTTAAAGGAGGGAGGCGCCATGGGAGGGGAGTCCTAGTAGGACTCCTCCTTCCTGGGCCGGCGGATTGGGGGGGGGGGGAGGAGTCCTCCTCCCCCACGACTCCTTGTCTTGCCCCACAGGACTCCTTGATCCTTTCTTGGTTTTCAAGCAAACTCCAAGAAATCTTCCAGAACCTTCCGGAACATTCCGAAACCTTCTAGAATCCTCATACAAACTACTCCGGAACATTTCCTAACTCAGAAAATGATCCCCAATATATGAATCTTATTCTCCGGACAATTCCGGATCTCCTCGTGATGTCCCGATCCAATCCGAGACTCCGAACAACATTCGGTCTCCAACGCACATTCCATATCTACTTAAAACAACTTCGAACCTTAAGTGTGTCACCCTACGGTTCGTGAATATGCAGACATGGAGACACCTCTCAGATCAATAACCATCAGCGGATCTGGAGATCCATACGGCTCCCACATACTCAACGATGACTTCGTGATCGATTGAACCATTAACATACGAAACCAATTCCCTTTGTCACGCGATACTATACTTATCCGAGGTTTGATCGTCGGTATCTCCATACCTAGTTCTACCTCGTTACTGATAAGTACTCTTTACTCGTTCCATGTTATATGTCATCCCTTGTGACCCAGTCACATGCTTGCAAGCTAACTAGATGACATTCCACCGAGAGGCCCAGAGCATATCTATCCGTCATATGGATGGACAAATCCCAATCTTGGTCCATGCGCTTCAACACATACTTTCAGAATACCCAATGACACCTTTATAACCACCCAGTTACGAAGCGGTGTTTGATGTCATCAAAGTACCATCCGGTGATGGTGATTAACACAACCTCATGGTCGAAGGATTAGGTTACTATGCATTTAAAGCTTATAGCAATACGAACTTAATGACTTGATCTTATGCTACGCTTACTATGGGTGTGTGTCCATCACATCATTCTCCTAATGAACATAATCTTGTTATTAATGACATCCAATGCTAGTTCAACAAGCTAGTTCAACAAGAGGCTTACTAGGGACTTTTACGTTTACAAAACACACATGTATTAGTGTTTCCTAATAATACAATTATAGCATGGGATGTAAACATTCATCATAAACACAAAGATATAATAATAATCACTTTTATTATTGCCTCTTGGGCATATCTCCAACAGTCTCCCACTTGCACTAGAGTCAATAATCTAGATTACATGGTAATATACCTAACACCCATGGCGTTCTGGTGTTGGTCATGCTTTGCCCTAGGGAGAGGTTTAGTCAACGGATCTGCCACATTCAGATCAGTGTGTACTTTGCAAATCTTTATGTCACCATCTCGGACATACTCGCGAATAGCGTGGAAACGTAGCTTGATGTGCTTCAGCTTGCTATGTGACCTTGGCTCCTGTGCATTAGCTATGGCACCTGTGTTGTCACAGTAGATGGCCATCGGGTCCAACACTGGGAACCACGCCAAGTTCAGTAATGAATTCCTTCATCCATATGGCTTCTTGTGCAGCCTCCGAAGCAGCTATGTATTCCGATTCAGTTGAAGATTTCGCCACAACGCTTTGCTTCGCACTCCTCCAGCTCACTGCAGCACCATTCAAAATAAATACGTATCCGACTGTGACTTCGAGTCATCCGGATCGGTGTTCCAACTAGCATCGGTGTAACCGTTTACAACAAGCTGTTCATCACCTCCATAAGAAAGAACCATATCCTTAGTCCTATTAGGTACTTTAGGATATTCTTGACCGCTGTCCAGTGCTCCATTCCAGGATCACTTTGATATCTGCTAGTCAAACTAACAGCATGTGCTATATCCGGTCTTGTACACAGCATGGCATACATGATAGAACCTATGGCCGAGGCATAGGGAATATTATTCATTTTCTCTCTATCTTCTGCCGTAGCTGGACTTTGAGTCTTACTCAAGGTCTTACCTGACAACATGGGCACGAACCCTTTCTTGCTATCTTCCATTCTAAACTTCTTTAGAACTTTGTCCAAGTATGTACTTTGTGAAAGCGCTATTAGGCGTCTTGATCTATCTCTATAAATCTTGATGCCTAGAATATATGCCGCTTCGCCAAGATCCTTCATTGAAAAACTATTATTCAAATAGGCTTTGACACTATTAAGAAGTTCTATATCATTCCCAATCAACAATATGTCATCTACATATAGTACTAGGAATGCTACAGAGCTCCCACTCACTTTCTTGTAAATACAAGCTTCTCCATAAGTTTGTATAAATCCAAAGTTTTTGATTACTTTATCAAAACGTTGATTCCAACTCCGGGATGCTTGCTTCAGTCCATAAATGGAGCGCTGAAGTTGCATACCTTGTCAGCATCTTTAGGATCGACAAACCCTTGGGTTGTACCATATACAACTCTTCCTCAATGTCACCATTAAGGAACGCCGTTTTGACATCCATCTGCCAAATCTCATAATCGAAATGTGCAGCAATTGCTAACAAAATCCTCACAGACTTTAGCTTCGCTACTGGTGAGAATGTCTCATCATAGTCAACTCCTTGAATTTGTCGGAACCCTTTCGCGACAAGTCGAGCTTTATAGACGGTAACATTACCATCAGCATCTGTTTTTCTCTTGAAAATCCATTTGTTCTCGACAGCCTTACGGCCATCCGGTAAGTCCACCAAAGTCCACACTTGGTTTTCGTACATGGATCCCATTTCGGATTTCATGGCTTCTAGCCATTTGTCGGAATCTGGGCTCACCATAGCTTCTTCATACGTCGCAGGGTCATCAGACGTTGTCACCAACATGACGTTCAAGGCAGAGTCATACTAATCAGGAGTGGTACGAACCCCGTTGACCTGCGAGGTTCAGCAGTAACTTCGTTTGAGAGTTTCATGATCATTATCATTAGCTTCCTCTCCAATTGGTGCAGGTGGCACAAAACATCTTCCGGTGCTGCGCTACTCTCAAATCCGAGAGAAGGTTCAATAACCTCATCGAGTTCTACTTTCCTTCCAGTCACCTCTCCTTCGAGAGAAACTCCTTCTCAAGAAAGGATCCATTCTTGGCAACGAAAACTTTGCCTTCGGATCTATGATAGAAGGTATACCCAATTGTTTCTTTAGGGTATCCTATGAAGACGCATTTCTCCGCTTTGGGTTTAGCTTATCAGGTTGTAACTTCTTTACATATGCTTCGCAACCCCAAACTTTAAGGAACGACAACTTAGGTTTCTTACCAAACCACAATTCGTACGGTGTCGTTTCAACGGATTTAGATGGTGCCCTATTTAAAGTGAATGCGGCTGTCTCTAATGCATAGCCCCAACGATAGCGGTAAATCTGTAAGAGACATCATAGACCGAACCATATCTAAGAGAGTTCGATTAACGACGTTCGGACACACCATTAACCTGTGGTGTTCCCGGTGGTTGTCAACTGCGAAAGTATTCCACAATTCGTTAAATGCATGCCAAACTCAATAACTTAGATATTCACCTCCGCTGGTCGGAATGTAGAAATTTAATCTTCTTGTTACGATGATTTTCCACTTTCACTTTGAAATTCCTTAAAACTTCTCGAAAGTTTCGGACTTATGTTTCATAAAGTAGACATACCCATATCTACTTAAGTCATCCGTGAAAGTGAGAACATAACGATATCTACCACGCGATGCTACACTCATTGGACCGCACACATCGGTATGTATTATTTCCAATAAGTCTGTAGCTCGCTCCATTATTCCAGAGAATGGAGTCTTAGTCCTTTTTCCCATTAGACATGCTTCGCATCTTCAAGTGATCAAAATCAAGTGATTCAAGAAGTCCATCAGAATGGAGTTCTTCATACGCTTCACTCCAATGTGACCAAGACGACAGTGCCACATGTATGTAGAATTATCATTCAATTTTGTTCTGTTTAGCTTCTATGTTGTGAACATGTGTATCACTACTATCGAGATTCAGTAAGAATAAACCATTCATCTCAGGTGCATTACCATAAAAGATATTACTCATATAAATCGAACAACCTTTATTCTCGGACTTAAAAGAGTAACCGTCTCGCAATAAACAAGATCCAGATATAATGTTCATGCTTAAACGCAGGCACCAAATAACAATTATTCAAACTTAAAACTAATCCGAAGGTAGATGTAGAGGGAGCGTGCCGACGGCGATCACATCAACCTTGGAGCCATTTCACAACGCGCATCGTCACCTCGTCTCTCGCCAGTCTTCGCTTATTCCGCAGCTCCCTGTTTCGAGTTACAAATATGAGCAACCGAACCAGTATCAAATACCCAGGCACTACTACGATTACTAGTAAGATACACATCAATAACATATATATCAATATACCTTTCTTCTTGATGTTGCCATCTTCAGATCCGCCAGGTACTTTGGGACAGTTACACCTCCAGTGACCAGCACCCTTGCAGTAGAAGCATTCAGTTTCAGGCTTGGGACCAGCCTTGGGCTTCTTTGCAGGTGCGGCAGCTTTTCTTGCCGTCCTTCTTGAGCTGCCCTTGTTCTTAGGCTTGCCCTGTCTCTTGAAATTGGTGGTCTTATTGACCATCACACTTGGTGCTCCTTCTTGATCTCCACTTCAGCAGTTTTCAGCATGGACGATAGTTCAGGCAACGTCTTGTTCATGCAGTGCATATTGTAGTTCATCACAAAGTTCTTATAACTCGGGGCAGTGATTGGAGGAGACGGTGAATCCTAACTCATTAGGAATCGATATCCCCAACTCTTGGAGCTTGTTTGCGTACACCAGACATGGTGAGCACGTGCTCGCTAATGGAGTCTACCCTCTTCCATCTTACAGTTAAAGAACTTTTCGGAGGCCTCATAGCTCTCCATGGCCGTGCGAGTCTCAAAATCAGCCTGAGCTCCTTAATGATCTCGAACGGGTCGTGGTGCTCAAAAACGCTTCTGAAGCTCCGCTTCTAAACCGTACAGATGGCACACTGACTGTGGAGTAATGATTTGTTCCGAGTGGCGTAAACATTCTTTACGTCATCGGTGGCATCTTCTGCAGGTGGTCACCTAGCGGTGCTTCGAGCACATAGGTCAACTGACCAGCCCTGAGGACGATCTTCAGTCCACGGAACCAGTCCGTGAAATTGCTTCCATTGTTCTTAAGCTTTGCTTTCTCTAGGAACGCATTGAAATTGATGAGGGGGTCGCCATAATCTACAACAAATTTGCAAGTAGTTTAGACTAAGTTTATGATAAATTGAGTTCAAATTGAAATTCTTAAATTAACTAGGTGAACTCCCACTCAAAACAACATCCCTCCCATTGTCTTAGTGATTACACGAACCAAGTCCACTACACCAAGTACGATCTTCACGAGAGAAGATGTAGTTTCATCGGCGAACAATCTTCATGTTCATCATATCATTTATATGACTCATGCTCTACACCTTCGGTATTCCGTGTTCCGAGACCATGTCTGTACATGCTAGGCTCGTCAAGATTAACCTTAGTTTCCGCATGTGCAAATCTGGCTTGCACTCGTTGTATGCACACGTAGAATCTATCACATCCGATCATCACGAGATGCTTCGAAATGACGAGTCATAGCAACAGTGCCACTAAGGGCGAACACTTTATTACTTGATATTTATGAGAGGGATCATCTTATAATGCTACCACCGTCGCGATCTAAGCAATACAAGAGTGCATAAAGGATTAACATCACAGGCACAATTCATAATTAGTGTGATATGATATGGCCCTTTCTTCTTGTGCCTTTGATCTCCATCTCCAAAGCACGGACATGATCTCCATCATCACCAGCATTGCGTCAAGGTCATGGCGCCCGCTTCATGGTTGTCCATCATCACTAGCAACTATTACAATTACTTGGAAATAAAGCTATTACAAGATGAATAGACGACCAGTCTTAACAGAATTAAGACAACCATTAGGCTCCTGCCGGTTGCCATATTACAACAAGGATCATTGCATACATCAAATATAATCACAATCACATGATGGCCATATCACATCACAAAACCCCTGCAAAAACAAGTTAGACGCCTCTAATTATTCTTTGCATGTTTTACACGTGGTTTGGGGCTTTCGAATAAGAACGGATCTTACCGACGAAACTGACCACAACGTTGATACAAGTGCTATCAAGTGCAAAGTGGTAAATTGGATCTATACTATGGTGAGAGAGACAGACACCCGCAAAGCCACTTGTGCAAAGCACGTTACCGTCAAGCGTGGAGCAAGTCTCATGTGCGATGACATGTAAGGTTAGCCCGAGCCGCTTCATCCCACCATACCGCAAGATGCAAAGTACACAAGCAAAAAGACGGCACGAGCACCAACGCCCACAAAACCATTGTGTTCTAACTCGTGCAACAGATCTACGCATAGATACGGCTCTGATACCACTGTTGGGTTCGTAGCATGGAAAACAAAAAAATGCTACCGCAAGAACGAACAAAACCCAGATCTAATCTAGATAAAAGCCAAGATCTAATCTATTAGACATGTGCAACGAGATAGATCTGTACTAACCCTTGTAGATCCGAAAGCGTTATGAGATTGGATCTCGTGGTTGATGTAGTCGATCACTTGCCGATCTCAAGATCGAGTGGACGATCCTTCGGGCGCCATGTTCCCAGCAAGCGCTTCCCGCAGTCGGTCACACGTGCGGAATCGAAGCAGACCTTCCTCTCCCCATTCCAGCGAGCAGCGGAGGTAGTAGATCTTCTCCATGGAATCCTAGCAGCACGACGGCGTGGTGGTGGTGGTGGAGTAGAGAATTCTGTAGGGCTTCGCCTAAGCCTGAGCAGAAGAAAGGAGGAGGAGAGAGGCGGCTAGGGTTTGGAGTAGTGGAGGGGGCCAGGGGGTGGCGCCTCCACCCCTCTATTTAAAGGAGGGAGGCACCATGGGAGGGGGAGTCCTAGTAGGACTCCCCTCCCTTCCTTGGCCGGCGGATTGGGAGGGGGGGAGGAGTCCTCCTCCCCCAAGACTCCTTGTCTTGCCCCACAAGGACTCCTTGATCCTTTCTTGGTTTTCAAAGCAAACTCCAAGAAATCTTCCAGAACCTTCCGGAACATTCCGAAACCTTCTAGAATCCTCATACAAATACTCCGGAACATTTCCTAACTCAGAAAATGATCCCCAATATATGAATCTTATTCTCCAGACAATTTCGGATCTCCTCGTGATGTCCCGGATCCAATCCGAGACTCCGAACAACATTCGGTCTCCAATGCACATTCCATATCTACTTAAAACAACTTCGAACCTTAAGTGTGTCACCCTACGGTTCGTGAATATGCAGACATGATGGAGACACCTCTCCGATCAATAACCATCAGCGGGATCTGGAGATCCATAACGTCTCCCACATACTCAACGATGACTTCGTGATCGATAGAACCATTAACATACGAAACCAATTCCCTTTGTCACGCGATACTATACTTATCCGAGGTTTGATCGTCGGTATCTCCATACCTAGTTCTACCTCGTTACTGATAAGTACTCTTTACTCGTTCCATGTTATGTCATCCCTTGTGACCCAGTCACATGCTTGCAAGCTAACTAGATGACATTCCACCGAGAGGGCCCAGAGCATATCTATCTGTCATATGGATGGAAAAATCCCAATCTTGGTCCATGCGCTTCAACACATACTTTCAGAATACCCAATAACACCTTTAAAACCACCCAGTTACGAAGCGGTGTTTGATTTCATCAAAGTATCCATTCGGTGATGGTGATTAACATAACCTCATGGTCGAAGGATTAGGTTACTATGCATTTGAAAGCTTATAGCAATACGAACTTAATGACTTGATCTTATGCTACGCTTACTATGGGTGTGTGTCCATCACATCATTCTCCTAATGATATAATCTTGTTATTAATGACATCCAATGTCCATGATCAGGAAACCATGATCATCTATTAATCAACAAGCTAGTTCAACAAGAGGCTTACTAGGGACTCTTTTACGTTTACAAAACACACGTGTATTAGTGTTTCCTTATAATACAATTATAGCATGGGATGTAAACATTCATCATAAACAACAAAGATATAATAATAATAATCACTTTTATTATTGCCTCTTGGGCATAGCTCCACACTACCAGCATCTGTTACACCGAACTTAGCGTTCCGTGCCTCCCGGAGCTCTTTGCCATCTTTGAAGTGCATGTACACATCAAACAGCTTGTTGTCAAGAACACTCAGAACGCATCCCACAAAGGCAAGATTGGTTTCCTTGAACTTGTTCTGATCTTGTTCAGATATAGTTCCTTCAGGTAAACCCTCACTAGCCTCAAATACTTCAGATTTTGCAGTCACATAGTGGTCTTATACTGCCACCTCTTAAAATGAACAGCGGTAAACTTTTCCGGCTTCATCGCATCGGCCAAGTGTCCTAGATTGGTTTTCCGGTATGTCGTGGTGGAAGCTGCACTGGTGTTTATATAGAGCGGCTCGGAATCCTGCATAGGGCACGTCATGGATCAAAGCCCACGTAGCGCATGTTCGGGTCGGTTACCAGATAGCCCACGATCCGGGTGCCACCCGAATAGGCTGACTGTTGACACGTCTGTCAAAACCGCGCAAGTTTTCCCAAGCAACAAACATAAAGCTCGCTCGATTCCCGCAACCCGCGGCGCGCGTCGTGACGCGACGGGCGGGCGTGCGAGCGGCGGCGTCGTCGTAAGAGGAGCGCGGCGTGTAGTTTCTCCTCTTCTCACTCACTTTACTAAATGGTGAATCACTCCACCTTATAAGGTGGTGTAACTCTCCTACAACTTTCAATGTGGGACTAAACTTTAGCTCTCACTCCACTCATATGTGAGTTGCTACCAAACTGGGACAAATCACACATGGACTTTCACACACATGGGCTTTGAGATTTAGGGAAAAACCGAAATCACATATGGGCTTAAATAGATTAGCTCATTATTTCTAACAGCTTTCGGGTACCATCGACTTCCTTCACAATAATTTCGACTACCTCGAGCTTGGCTACTACGAGGACTGCACTACGATATCAGTCATTCTTGGATTATTGTATCTACATCTCGTGTCAGTCAAGTCGGTTTGCTGCTTTCACATCTTGTTGTGACATATACTAGTTCACATATATACTAGTTCACATATGTATGTATTCTCCCTCTTCACCAACTCAATTACTAACCGTTTTATTTTTATGTATTCCCCCTCTTCACCAACTCAATTACTAACACCTGGCGTGCTAGCAATGCTTGATTGAATACCGGCAAATCACGAAAACCAATAGCTCCTTGTGAATTCAGCCTCGCCATCCTCTCCCATGACATCCAGTGTAAAACGCCTACGGTCATGCTCATCACCTCCACCAGAAATTCCGAATAATCTGATTCAGATCATCTCCGTTTATTAACTACAACACTTCCATATAATACTTATAGTTGCGTTAGAGGTGGGTGTCGGTGTAGCCGGAGGTGTGGCATCCTTCGTTGCTGCTCGTTGATGCCATGGCTGCGTGTGATCTACAGTGAGGATGTACGGGCGGCGGCCCTGAATCGATGGTTGCGTTGGGCAGCGGCCGTGTGGTTGTCGTGGCTTGAGGTGCCACAACCGCCATGGCATGCGGAGGAGCTCACTGGTTGGCGACAGAGCCCTTTGTGTTGCTCCTCTCGCTTCACACGGACGGATTGATCTTCTGGAGAAATCCTTTCATCGACTTTGGTCGGTGCAGACGACGGCGGTGCCTTAGAATGCCGTTCTCCTTCTTGTTGGTGGTGTTTGTGGAGTTCCCGATACTGACGATCGTGTGTGGTCCTCAGATATCTAACTAAAAAACCTAGGCTCCATCAGGAGCGGGTGGCGGAAACGGCTGCATCGCTACCTTGTGGGAGGCATCGCCTTGGAGTTTTCTTAGCCATCGCAGTACGACTAGTTCATGGGGATGATCAAGGTGGATCTACTGTCAGGTGAGGCAGACACCGGGCGGTGGCCCTAGATGGTTGTTTGCCTGTCAACACTGTGTGTAATAGTTGCTTTTGGTGGCCTAGCGTCATGTGGATGACTAGAGAACTCCCTTGTGTGGTTTTCGGCCTGATTTTTCTACCGGGGAATGTATAGTTTGTATGATTTTTGGATCTGGTTTCCCTTATATGCTATGCTCTCTCCCTCTCTCTCTCTCTCTCTCAAGCCAATATAAACTAGTTGATACTTCTTGCTTTCAGATGACGAAAACCGGTCGATATTCATAATAAGTGTGCGCGCTGTGAATTCAACTACCACCTCCACTTTAAATTAGTTGTCCTAACTTTATTTAGATTCACATGTATCTATAAATTAAAATGCGTTTAGATACATGCAAATCTAGGGAAAATTGAGAGATCTAATTTGAGACCGAGGGTATTTTTTTCAGGTTTTTTAGCTGGGAAATTCAATTACATTTGACATGTATTTCATCAATAGTAATACAGCATGCAGCCGTCATCCAGTCACATTTCTGGTTGGCACATGTGTACAAATAACAAACTGTGTAGTATGTCTACTTTACGTGAGCCATGTGAGCACGTCAATGGCCTCGAATACTGCTTAACTAGCAAAAGAGAAGAGAACAACACAGGATAATTAGGACCTTAAGATTCCTTTGTGATTATAGAAAACAATTAGTTGCAGACAGAAGTGATGCTTTGCTTGATTGTTGTAGGGTTCTTAGGTGATACCAACGGCTGGGGGTGTCGCCGCCGTGTCCTGCCTGTCCCCCAACCAACTCATGCAGTGCGAATATTGGCCAGGTTTCTTGGGATTACTTTTAAGTAACATGAGATCTTGGTCTCTCTTTTTTTGCGAAAATTGAGATCTTGGTCTCTGACTACACATGCGTGCATCCGAGCTTCTAGATGCATGCATTGGCAACGTGGCCAGCTAGATTAGTCTTGCGTTTTTCTTCACAGCCGTGTTGTTCCTTCTCAACTAGCATGGTGGCCCTCGCAAATACGAGGGCATCATCTTTAGTTGTTCTTTTTAGATAGGATAAACATCATTTAGTGTGTCCATCTATAATTGATAGTAAAATACACAAATGGAGGAAAATAATACATTTTAGTCTCCATACATGTTAAATAGATATCACATGAGTAAAAAACATATTGAATCATCTTTAATTCATAGGTGGATGATTATTAGGATATTTACAAAATAACACTATACTAATGGCCATGTGAGTCATCTATGTTGTATATACAATTTAAGTTTAGACAATGAGGTAGCTAGCTGGTAGTTTCGGTGTGGTGTTACATGAGTATGTAAGGCTAATATTCTGATTGGCACATAGTTATGATTTTCTTCATCAATGACCCCAGAATCCTTAGATCATTATGATCCAACATAAATAGTTTTTCTAACAAAGTAAAATAATAATTTATCCTTATTAAGATATAGGTCAAATGTTTTTTAATTCTTATCTCATATCTACCGACTTCACTTGATATCAATAACGAAGGTTAGAAAAGTTTAATTTAAGTTGATATAGAATATCATTTATTTTCCAACACATACAATATTATGCTTTAATATTGTCACGAAACCATGAAGATTTACATAAAAGGTTTTCTAATCACACTATATGCAAATCGTGGATATAATTTTCACCTAAATGTTTATTTAAAGCAAATTTTATTTTCTAGTTGACAATATAAATATTTTCTAAGATTTATAATCCTCATAAGTAATCATGCTAGCTCAATAGTTAATTCCAAGAATTAATTGTTACCATGATTTCAAATTCATTTTTAATAAAACTCACCACATTTCTTGTTGGATTATGAGAACATATATACTGTCGTCTACATCTCTTGATAACAACCGAATTGTTTTGGTGTTGATAGCTATTTAACACTATCATCGTGTTCCTTAAGTATTTATCTACATGCTTAATAGCCGATTCTCCCCCTCTATGCACAATTTTTGTTCGTATGACTATTTTATTATTACTATGTTTTTGCTAGGCTATGAATGATAGTATCATGAAGCTTAAAGCCAATTGCAAAAGTAGTATCTAGTTTACCTTCCAACAATAAATTGTAAGTTTTTTGGAAGAAATTTTTCCACACCTTTGTTATATCATCTCTATAAGGTAGTGTGACACAACCACCTTTGTTGCATATATATGATCTAAGAGATTCTGTAAAAAATGAAATTATCAATTCCCTTTTCAACTTTAATCGTTCAAATTGTACATTCATAGGATAACGTTTATATATGTAATTTAACTAAGTTCATGACTTATTTTCTTGTGTAGAGTTGAGTAGAGAGTGCTTAATTGTAAACCTGATGCACTTTTGTCATATCAAATATTAATATTAAAATCTATACACATTTGGAAGACATATCCGTTGTGATATGTTTAAGACATCATGTGTAGTTATGAAGATCTCTAACTGTGATTTTCTCAAGTACAACTATAAAAATCCATTAACTATTACTTTAAAACAAAATTATGATAATATGATGGTTTTTATATCGTTTACACATAGCTACAAACATCAAATATTTATGATACACGAATAGAAATAAGGTATGCTACATTAACAAACACCTGTTTTGAATCTTTGAGAACTCCTCACATGTCTTCTTTACCTACTATGCATATTGTAATTTTATACCATAATTTGATTCTGAAGTATACCCTTTTTGTTTGATTATTAAAATACTTTGTATTTTATGATACTCTTGAGTACATCTCATTTATTGTGTTGTATTGTTATTTCATTGTGTCCCTTATAAGTGCGAAAAATTATTGATCATGGAAGATTTACATGATGTTTTTTAAGATAGTTTTGCTTAGAATATTTACTACCTTGAATATTTGATTGTGAGTGCACCAGGTGGTTCAAACCACGATAATATTTTTAATTTTTTTGTATTTCATTGGAATTTTGTAATGATGTTAATTTCTTATTTCAGTGTGGATGATTATGATTTTTCAGCTATTAAAAATAAGTAGCACAAAATCAAACTTCCATGAGGGAGCCTAGACTCCTCTTTGACTCTGGAACTCCCTTCGCCTCAAACCTCCAGCCTGCCCTTTTACATTTAAATTAATAGATCATGTTTCAATCTGCCCCCACTTTAATTCATCCTGAACAACTTCTAGAAGGCTTCGAGTGATGTCTTGGGTGTTGGGAAATGTGCTAATAAATGTATTTTGACTCCGTCGCATTGTTGGTGTTCTAGTATTGGACATGTATTATATAGTAGTCAATGGAATCGACGATTCTCACTTATTGTCATTTCATTTTTTTCTCGGCATATTGCCAACATAGTAACATCTGGAAAATTTGTCGTGCAAGAAGTGTGGCTCTTGTTTCGAAAATGACAGGAATTACTCTCGAAATCAACTTTCATACTACTCCCTACTTACCATAATATAGTGCATATAAGATTTTTGAAAATTTCAATGTTATCAACATTAACCAATTTTATTGAGAAAAATGTCTACATGTACAATACCAGATATACACCATATGAAAATATACATTATGACAACTTTAATAGTACTGATTTGGTATTGTAGATGTTGCTATTTTTCCTACATACTTGGTCAAACTTTAAATTGACTTTTCTACATTTCAGAGATGAGGGGGTATTGTTTTGAATCTATGAGGTGAACTAAACTTCTACAACTTACATTTTAAGTTATCTATATTGTGTATTTGTCCATGGAATCAGTGATTCTTATAGTTTTTCTCCGGATATTGCCGATAGAACGACGGCTAGGAACTCAATCATGCGAAGCTGTCTCTTGGTCCGAAAATGTAAGGTAGTACTACTTAGGGAATTCAACTTTTCATATTTTTTAATGTATGAGGTTAATTTAACTTGGAGATAATTCTACTTATACACGTACAAATATGTCTACTTCTAGAGTGTGTATTTCCCAAACAGGCGAAGACCATGTCCCATGTGAGTAATGATAATAAGCAAAAATTAGAATGTGTATATTAGCTTTTGAGTTTTTTTACTAGCGAGCCGTTTTGGAGTCGGCTTTTCGTAGTTATGTACTATGTTGGAGTTTTTCTTCATCATGAATCAGCTTAAGTTTTTCCTTTTGGAGGGAAGACCAGACAGCCGTATGCTTGAAGTTGGAACCAATACTGCCTACCAAAACATTGTCAGGTAAAAGGTAACTAGACTTGTCCACCGTGCCAAGGGATTGTGCGGCTCCTTGTTTGTAATTAAATCCTAACAATACATATATTTATAGGTTTTTTAATCACGGATCAGCTTGATATCTTTTTATTTTAGACCGAAGATCAGAGTTTGCTTACCGTACGCTATGTACCCGATTGGACGGGTCCATATTTTGCACGTCTATTTTATTTACTATTCATATGTGACATCGTACTGTTTGTACCGACCACTTTTTACGTAACCTTTTATATGTTTAAATCATAACCATAAACTGTGTATCTAACGGTTAATATAATTTTGGTGATGTGGATCACCAGGTGCCTCAAAAAACACCATGTGAGGGCATCATCTTTAGTTGTTTTTTTAGATAGGATAACCATCATTTAGTGTGTCCATCTATAATTGATAGTAAAATACACAAATGGAGGAAAATAATACATTTTAGTCTCCATACATGTTAAATAGATATCACATGAGTAGAAAACATATTGAATCATCTTTAATTCATAGGTGGATGATTATTAGGATATTTACAAAATAACACTATACTAATGGCCATGTGAGTCATCTATGTTGTATATACAATTTAAGTTTAGACAATGAGGTAGCTAGCTGGTAGTTTAGGTGTGGTGTTACATGAGTATGTAAGGCTAATATTCTGATTGGCACATAGTTAAGATTTTCTTCATCAATGACCCCAGAATCCTTAGATTATTATGATCCAACAATAGTTTTTCTAACAAAGTAAAATAATAATTTATCCTTATTAAGATATAGGTCAAATGTTTTTTAATTCTTATCTCATATCTACCGACTTCACTTGATATCAATAACGAAGGTTAGAAAAGTTTAATTTAAGTTGATATAGAATATCATTTATTTTCCAACACATACAATATTATGCTTTAATATTGTCACGAAACAATGAAGATTTACATAAAAGGTTTTCTAATCACACTATATGCAAATCGTGGATATAATTTTCACCTAAATGTTTTATTTAAAGCAAATTTTATTTTCTAGTTGACAATATAAATATTTTCTAAGATTTATAATCCTCATAAGTAATCATGCTAGCTCAATAGTTAATTCCAAGAATTAATTGTTACCATGATTTCAAGTTTATTTTTAATAAAACTCACCACATTTCTTGTTGGATTATGAAGAAAATATATATTGTCGTCTACATCTCTTGATAACAACCCAATTGTTTTGGTGTAGATAGCTATTTAACACTATCATCGTGTTCCTTAAGTATTTATCTACATGCTTAATAGCCGATTCTCCCCCTCTATGCACAACTTTTGTTCGTATGACTATTTTATTATTACTTTTTTTTGCTAGGCTATGAATGATAGTATCATGAAGCTTAAAGCCAATTGCAAAAGTAGTATCTAGTTTACCTTCCAACAATAAATTGTATGTTTTTTGGAAGAAATTTTTCCACACCTTTGTTATATCATCTCTATAAGGTAGTGTGACACAACCACCTTTGTTGCATATATATGATCTAAGAGATTCTGTAAAAAATGAAATTATCAATTCCCTTTTCAACTTTAATCGTTCAAATTGTACATTCATAGGATAACGTTTATATATGTATTTTAACTAAGTTCATGACTTATTTTCTTGTGTAGAGTTGAGTAGAGAGTGATTAATTGTAAACCTGATGCACTTTTGTCATATCAAATATTAACAATTAAAATCTATACACATTTGGAAGACCTATCCGTCGTGATATGTTTAAGACATCATGTGTAGTTATGAAGATCTCTAACTGTGATTTTCTCAAGTACAACTATAAAAATCCATTAACTATTACTTTAAAACAAAATTATGATAATATGATGGTTTTTATATTGTTTACACATAGCTATAAACATCAAATATTTATGATACGAATAGAAATAAGGTATGCTACATTAACAAACACCTGTTTTGAATCTTTGAGAACTCCTCACATGTCTTCTTTACCTACTATGCATATTGTAATTTTATACCATAATTTGATTCTGAAGTATACCCTTTTTGTTTGATTATTGAAATACTTTGTATTTTATGATACTCTCGAGTACATCTCATTTATTGTGTTGTATTGTTATTTCATTGTGTCCCTTATAAGTGCGAAAAATTATTGATCATGGTATATTTACATGATGTTTTTTAAGCTAGTTTTGCTTAGAATATTTACTACCTTGAATATTTGATTGTGAGTGCACCAGGTGGTTCAAACCACGATAATATTTTTTAATTTGTTTGTATTTCATTGGAATTTTGTAACGATGTTAATTTCTTATTTCAGTGTGGATGATTATGATTTTTCGCCTATGAAAAATAAGTAGCACAAGATCAAACTTCCATGAGGGAGCCTAGACTCCTCTTTGACTCTAGAACTCCCTTCGCCTCAAACCTCCACCCTGCCCTTTTACATTTAAATTAATAGATCATGTTTCAATCTGCCCCCACTTTCATTCATCCTGAACAACTTCTAGAAGGCTTCGAGTGATGTCTTGGGTGTTGGGAAATGTCCTAATAAATGTATTTTGACTCCGTCGCATTGTTGGTGTTCTAGTATTGGACATGTATTATATAGTAGTCAATGGAATCGACGATTCTCACTTATTGTCATTTCAATTTTTTCTCGGCATATTGCCAACATAGTAACATCTAGAAAATTTGTCTTGCAAGAAGTGTGGATCTTGTTTCGAAAATGACAGGAATTACTCTCGAAATCAACTTTTCATACTACTCCCTACTTACCATAATATAGTGCATATAAGATTTTTGAAAATTTTAATGTTATCAACATTAACCAATTTTATTGAGAAAAATGTCTACATGTACAATACCAGATATACACCATATGAAAAATATACATTATGACGACTTTAATAGTACTGATTTGGTATTGTAGATGTTGCTATTTTTCCTACATACTTGGTCAAACTTTAAATTGACTTTTCAAAATTCTTATATGCACTACATTTCAGAGATGAGGGAGTATTGTTTTGAATCTATGAGGTGAACTAAACTCTACAACTTACATTTTAAGTTATCTATATTGTGTATTTGTCCATGGAATCAGTGATTCTTATAGTTTTTCTCCGGATATTGCCGATAGAGCGACGGCTAGGAACTCAATCATGCGAAGCAATTTCTTGGTCCGAAAATGTAAGGTAGTACTACTTAGGGAATTCAACTTTTCATATTTTTTAATGTATGAGGTTAATTTAACTTGGTGATAATTCTATTTATACACGCACAAATATGTCTACTTCTAGAGTGTGTATTTGCCAAACAGGCCAAGACCATGTCCCATGTGAGTAATGATAATAAGCAAAAATTAGAATGTGTATATTAGCTTTTGAGTTTTTTTACCAGCGAGCCGTTTTGGAGTCGGCTTTTCATAGTTATGTACTATGTTGGAGTTTTTCTTCATCATGGATCAGCTTAAGTTTTTCCTTTTTGAGGGAAGATCAGACAGCCGTATGCCTGAAGTTGGAACCAATACTGCCTACCAAACATTGTCAGGTAAAAGGTAATTAGACTTGTCCACCGTGCCAAGGGATTGTGCGGCTCCTTGTTTGTAATTAAATCCTAAGAATACATATCTTTATAGGTTTTTTAATCACGGATCAGCCTGATATCTTTTTCTTTTTAGACCGAAGATCAGAGTTTGCTTACCGTACGCTATGTACCCGATTGGACGGGTCCATATTTTGCACGTCTATTTTATTTACTATTCATATGTGACATCGTACTGTTTGTACCGACCACTTTTTACGTAGCATTTTATATGTTTAAATCATAACCATAAATTGTGTATCTAACGGTTAATATAATTTTGGTGATGTGGATCAACCAGGTGCCTAAAAAAACACCCTTATATTGCTTTTAGTATATAATAGATTTTGTTCATTCAATTGCATTTTTTTTCTTAATTGCAACATCTCTAATACCGTCTTTCTTCTCAATGTTGTTCTTTGAGCTGAATTATCTTTCCCAGCTGCGTGGTTCATACTCTATGCATAACATATAGTATGAGGTACTGTGACTGTTTGTGCTGGAACAGTGTCGCCAATCTTGTTCATAAATATTATTGTGTTTTCTTTCAAAATTACCCACGATAGTAGATTTCTTAGTGTTACAAATATACTGATGGACATTTTTTTATTAAAAATGATAAAATTTGCGTACTAAGTCCTTCTTCAGTTGGAAGGGATCAATTTAATCAAAGTTGTAAAGGGAGATCCACATGGGGATTATCCACTACAATTTAAAACTATAGGTACTAGTAATCTCTAGCAAAAGAAAGCCATAGCTAGACTTCTTAATTAAAGTACTAAAGTATGCAAAACTAGCTAGTTAGATCGTATCATCATCTAAGAATTATCTTTAGTCAATGATATCTGGTATAAATTCAAGAGAGTTTTGTCGTTGGCGTGACTTTGGTGTACTTTTGGTTGGCATTCTTTAGTGTTCTTTTTTGGCCATTTCGTGGATAGTTCTGGTTGGCATTAAATTGGACGGATGTGCCTCTATAGTCCTAACATGTCGCCTTATGTGAAGTAAATCCTAATTGAAGGGAAAATTAATTAAGTACGCAGTGCACGTACATCTCCAAAATGATTGTTTGACACTAGGAGAGCAAAAATATACTTCCAACTTGTGCTAGATACTTCTAGTAAAGAAAAATAAACACGATTTGGTATATATATGTGTATTTTCTTCGGAAAAAGTTATATGAATTTGTGAAATTTTTAAAAAAGCTTGTATGTGCGGAAGCGCACCAGAGCAGGCCCGAAGGCGGCTGTGGTTTTGGATTTAGTTGCAGTCCCACAAATACCGTTTGGTGGAGGTATGGTTTAGTTCTTGAACCATTCTCAGGTGTAGTTGCAGTCCCATAAATATACCCGTTTGCAACCCACCAAGTCATAGCATACATGTACAAGGAAGAGACCGCTCATCCAGAAAAAGAATAGTCCGGCAGTATACCTGGACATTTCCGGGCCGGGCCAAAGAAAGCCCCCTGCAAATCCTAGGCCCGAGCGGGCCTCAAATCTCGGCACGAGCTCGGCCCGCACTGCAGTGTTCATCTGGGGCCGTCAGGCCGTGGGCCGGGCTTCCCCTTCAAACTGCCTTTTCTTTGGCTCGAGCCCGGCCCGACTAGCCACCGGGCCACAGGTCTGGCCCGTGGGCCTGAAAAGCCCGGCACGTTGGATTTTTCCGGGCCGGGCCGAGCTGCCCACGCCAAGGAATATCCGGCAGTGTCGAGGAGTAGTTAAAATTCTGCCTCAGCGGTTAATTCCCGGGTCCCACTGAATGCATGTCTCCCACTTCCCAAATCCCTCTCATGTCCATTTAGTCCTGACAGGACTAGGAACAATCAATCGGGAGGCAGGCCATCCCAGCCCCATCCCGCTTGCATCATTAGATCCAAGCAAGCAAAAGAGAGAAAGAGAAGAAGATCATGTGACGATGGGACCAGAGCATCCAAACACTTGGGACAAAAATGATAAAATTAATCTCACGACGGTCGTTAAACACATAATAATCTGTTTTCGAAATGACTTTTTCGCATGGCGCTTTACCAGATAGCACCATACTCTACAACACGAAGTCGTTGCCAACGACGCCATACTATACAACACAAAGCCGTAGTCGAGCTGTCGAGGACACCACCCTTCATACGATGTGCCAGTCGTCGTTGCACGTGGGCCCACACAACGTGAGTATGGTGCCATGGTACACATTGTCATGCTGCGATGCATGGCTCCTTTGCCGCGGCGCCATGCCCCTTGGGCAATAAACACACATACTCATGGGTGGTCTTTTGAATTCCAAGTGTTTTCTTCTCCTTTCCGACCAGACCATCTGAACATATGGTCATCGCTTTCGTTCTTGGAAACCACCACAAAAGATGTTTTAGTTTTTGTGAAGCAAATGTATTTACATTATTTTTAATGCGTAGTTTCACTCCGAATATATACACTAAAATATGTCTACATACATTCGTCTCACAGAAGCTAAAACATCTTATATTTTAAAACGGAGTGAGTAGTAACTAATGTACTCTTTTTAGTTCGTTGCTTTGACCCTCCATACCGGAAAAGTTAACAAACAAAGAAAAAGGTGCAGAGGTGCATGTATATTGCTCGCCCGTGGAATCCTGAACCGTTTTGACAATATAGCCCCATTTTGGACTCAAGTCTTGGTAACGACAATGATCGTATGTTTACAATCGATCGTCAATGCGCATGAATGTCTATCACATAAAATAATCCACCTAATTACGTACTACTCCTTAATTAAACAATGTGTTCTACGGCCTCAGTGTATCACTATACTTTCTTGCTTTCATATGAGCAAAAGCAATGTTCTGTGATTGTTTTTGTTGGTTGTTCCGCAGCGATGTCGTCACTCTTGTTCATAAACATCGTTGTGATTTCCTTAGAAAATACCGATGAGAGTAGATTTCTTAGTGTTACAAACATATACTGATGAACATCTTTTTATAAAAAAATGATAAAATTTGTGTACGATCAATCTATACCTAATAGTAAAGTACGGAGCGCTTCTGTCAACCAGTTTTTTTCCGGACCGTTTTACCCCTACAGATTGAGATATTTACCTACCACTGCCCCTGTCAAGTGGAAAAACAATTTGCCATCACCCTGCTTCCGACGAAACGAGCACCAGTAACATCCCCAACTGGCCACCGCCGCAGTCTCCCACGCTCCCCAGGCCGCCGCTAGCGCCGTGAGAGCTTGCGACTGGGGATTGAGAGGACAGACGAAGGGAAGGTAAGCTGGAGGTTGGAGCACCGGCGAGATCACGTGCCCGGGGATGGGAAGGCGCGGGGTCAACAAGCTGGAGGTTGGAGCTCCGGCGAGATCTCGTGGCCGGGGATGGGGAGGCGTGGGTCGGCAAGCTGGAGGCAGAAGGTGGGCGGGGCCTAGGAGTGCGTGATGCGGAGACGATTGGCGTTCCCCTCTCTTGGGATACTCCTCCTCACTAACCCCACTCTGAGCCCAGATGACGGCAAAGCTTCGTGGGCAGGAGGCCATGGGCGCCGCCGCAGCTGCGCCAGAGACGGTGATCCCCGCGGCCGACGGCTCCAGAGACGAAGAGAGGGGAGGCGGAGCAGCGCACATTTGGAGCCTACCGTCAAGGGAAGCCGCCCCTCGCCGTCCCTTCGGCTGCTACACCTGCATCCGCTTCATCCATGAAGAATGCCAAATCCTGTTCAAAATCCATGAGGCTCGGTAAGGAAGGCACGGAGGCGAGCTGTCAGAGGTCGGCGCTTGGAGCCAGCGTTGGGGTATTGCGGCGGCTGTCGGCCATGCTCGAGGAGACCGCTACGATTGTGGCCAAGTGCATGATTTAGGCATAGATATATTTGATTTTCTGAATGAGTTGGGCACGCTCAGCAGCATGATTCAGTTGAATGTGCTGTAATCGAAGTACTTAGTATCAAGGCCGTAAAAGGGGATTTGGCTAAGGGAACACAATTTCTGCAAGATAACTGTATTCACCAGGAATCTCAGATGCGAGTCAATGGATTCAGGAGACGATCGAGTGTAGGAGAGTAAACCAACCGATCATAGCTGACACAAAAGAATGCATCATACCCTCTTCTGAAGAAACTCTAATTTGCCATGATGTTGATGAAATATGCAAAATTAAGCTACGTACACATGAACAAGAAGACTACCGGGCTTGGTAACAATAGAAGACCGGGTGCTCACTATCAAGAGTGTCTACAGGCTCGCTATATCTGAATCTCCAAATAAAACGAATACAGCTCACTATCAGTAGCATGGATTCTGATGGTGGAAAGAGTTCTGGAACACAATTTGAAGTGCTAAAGTCCACCAGAAAGTCAGAATCTATTGTTGGACGGTGGACTCGGTCTGCCGTGCAACAAAATTCAATAACGTCACAACACCTTGGAGATCAGTGATACGTGCAATATTTGTGGTTGTGCTCCCGAGAATGCCTACCATGCCATGATAGAATGTACAAAAAAATTCTGCTCTTTCACAAAACTTCACAAAATTTGGGATTTGCCACCAGAATCGGACTTTCGCTACTTGGGTCATGATTAGCATCTGGTGCTTCTTGATTCAGTCATGGAAGATATGAGATGTAGAATTCTGACTGATGATACTATGGCGTGCCTGGCACCTACGGAATGACATAATCCATGGTAATGGTAACGACCTGTCCAGATCTCTGCCATGTATCTTGAGAGCTATCTAGATTGCATCAAGACCAGACCTTGCAGTTTGTGCATCTGAGAAGGGAAAACTGCCCCTCTATGCAACTGAACGCTTCGGTTCAGACAAACAGCCATCATGTGCTAAAACCTTGAAGAAATCTAACGGCTGGACCAAGATAAATGTAGATGGCTCTTTTCTCGATGCAACTAGAAAGGGAAGTGTTGCTGTTTGGAAAGAAACTGCATACTTGGGTCATATACTTTTCTCTGCTACGTAGTAGCTTATACCTAGAGGTATGTATCAACAAGAGTGAATTCCCTGCAACTTCTCGTGCCCTGCGTCTTCTGCTACTCATAAGTGCTGGACCGGTTGTTCTTGAGACCGGTTGTGCTGCTGTTCATGCTCTTATCGAATAAAGAAGAAAATCGATCTCGGTGACACAATTATCCTTCAAGAGGCGAAGCTTCTGCTGGCATTCTTTGTGGATCACATGATTTTGAAGACGATAGAGCAACCTCACATCTCACTAAAGCCTTCCACACTGGGACGTACTACTTCAGGAAACTCCTTTTTTATTTCTGCTGCCCCTAATGTGTAAATGACTATAGTTTTAGTCTTGTTAATATAAAATCTCTCTTTCCCCTAAAAATGGAAATTGATCATATGGTATACATTCAATAGATGCCCAACCTCACGTTTTTAAAAAGCTTGCATTTGTTGTTTTGTTCGACTACATGGCTGACATTATTCAGAGTCCTTTTAGTCGTAATGCATGATGCATGAAAAAAAAGGAAAATGTGATACTCCATATTAGATACGTCTAATAGGATTGGAGTCTTAAATTTATTCGGCTTGTAATCTTTGTAGATAAATTCTTTTCTCCCGTTGCAACGCACGGACATGTGTGATACTATAATTAAAAGGTGTAAAGGGAGATCCACATGGGGATTATACACCACGATATAAAACTATAGCCTAAACCCTAGCAAAAGAGAGCCCTGGCTAGAGTGCTTAATAAAGTAGTAGTACTAAAGTATGCAACACTAGCTAGTTATATCTTATCACCATCTAAGAATTTTCTTTAGTCAATAATATCGGGTATAAAATCTGGGGAGTTTTGTCGTTGGCGCATCTTTGGTGTACTTTTGGTTGGCATTCCTTTTATGTTCTTTTTTTTGGCCATTTCGTGGATAGTTTTGGTTGCCATTAAGCCGGACAGATTTGCCTCTGTAGTGCTAACATGTCGCTAATTGCGTGAAGTGATAACTAATCAAGGGAAATTAATTTAAGCAGGTGGTGCAGGTACTTCTCCAACGGGTTTGTTTGACACTGGGAGGGCGAAAATATTTCCTTGCTGCAACACATTCATGCATACGTCCAAAGTTATGCTAGGTACTTCTAGAAAAGAAAAAAAGAAACATGATTTGGTATATTTGTGTATTTTCTTCGGAGAAAGTTATATGAATTCGCGAATATTTTGAAAAATCTTGTGACCTTGGATTCATTTGCATCATTTTTTTAATCTCGACAGGTGAATAATTAATCGAATTTCTTGTAATCTTCCGAGTTGTTGTAGTAAATTGCACAAAACTCTTGTTTAGTGTCTAATCTTCTTTTGCTAGCATTGTACTAGTTATCTCAATTAGGAACACTAATCGCAACCCAAAATAGCTCGCGTGCTTTGCTTTACATGTAATGATCGCCCGGTTCGCTTATAATACGATAGTCGACAATGTTCCTTAAATTGTTTGACATTTTATTCAATAAAGATAATAGTGTGGACGGAGTGGTGCACTCACATGTTTATGGGTGAGATTTGGCAACTGGGTACTGTAAATTGTTAGGCATCATGCACGGTGTGAATTTGAGAAAAGGGGATGGCAGGATGTCTTCGAAGCTAGGTCAAAAAGGATTTACTATCAAATACTTGTGCAATGCCTTGCAAAGCAGGACATGTTCAAGTGTTTAAGCATCTTGGGTGCTTGAAACTTCTTGCAAAGATTTAAAAATGGGGTGTTTCATGTGGGGCGGAACTTTGATTAAGGACAATTTGAAAAAAGAGGGGGTGGGAGGGGTCCGGACAAATTGTGTGTTTTGTGCGGCAGATGAGCGCATAGATTATTTGATCATTTTTATCCCATTTCTATATTTGTTTGGAATATGTTTCAATGTGCTTTTCACTCTCTAGTCCAGCCAAAACATGGCTGATATGAGAGGATGGTTAAACAATTTCTAAGGCCCATGTATGGTGATAGTGAAAGTTTTTTATCTGCCATTTTTTGGTCTAGTTGGAAATCTAGAAATAAAGCATGTTTTGATAATGGCATGCCAAACTATCCATGTAATATTATCTATATGATTTGTCACTTGATTAACTATTGGAGTGAATTGCAGAAGACAAAAAGTCAAGAGGTGCGGCAACGAGAAAATGATATTTGAAGATGACCACAAGGGATATCTTTAGCAAGGCTAGGGGATGGGTGCCGCTATGTCAAAGAAGTGGATCATCTTTTTGAAGAACCCTTGTGTGTGGGCTTTGGGTTAAAGGAGGGAAGTGTGTGGGAAGGATGTTGAAGTTTAATTTATGTTGCAATTACCTACTTTTGGTTTCGCTTTCTATGTGCATCTGCATGTTGTGGATGCATATATAATGTAATAACTGAATCTCCTTGAACCTTTGTGCTTTGTTAATTAAGCTAGCGAAGCCCCTTTGATAAAAAAATCACATTAAATTACTAATATAACACTCGACGCATGCATGAATGTTTCTTGTTGTGTTTAAAGTAGTACTCCATGCAGAACTTTTTGCATTGTGTATTTGAATGATGCATGAGTAAAGTGATAAAAGAACAATAGCTTTTGCCCCACTAGCTCCTTTATCAATTATCATCAGAAGAAGCATCTCTAATCAAGAGGGGAAATAATAATAAAACATGTGAGCTCGTTTTTTGTTGGCCCGACTTGCTGTACTTTTTTGTTGGCACTTAGCCAGACAAATTTGGATCAAGGGCGCTAAGTCGCATTACTAGTGTTAGTTAATTGTTTTGTCAAAGTCTAATCTGAACAGACAAATTAATTAAGTATAAGGAGTACGGTGTTCGTGCTGATTTGCTTTGAGACTCTGATCTGCTTTTGGGAAACTCTGAATGTGCTACTTCTAGTTTGAAAACAAGCAATTATGGAAATGCGTGTACAACATCAGAACCTTTGTAGAAACATTCGACTTCGGCTTCGTTTGCATATTGTATATATTTTCAATGATTGGACGATAACTAAGCACGCTGACTCAGTATAAACGTTCTTTTTTTTCAGTAAAGAGAGTTGATATTGGGCCAAGATGTGAGCCCATCTGCTACCGAGGTCGTTGCTGCCCTCTGCCTTGTCGCCGTCGCCCTTGTCGCCGCCACCGATCTAGCCGGCTCAGCCGTCGTCAACCTCGCCGTCCTATTCTCCGGCACGCTCTCTCGCCATCACCAGCTTGCCGCCACCACGTTTGAACTAGGATGGCACGCGGTCGTCGACCTCGCCGCAGCGTCTCCATGTCGTCAACGGTAAAACAGTATACTGGTGTGTTTTTCATCAGCGGTGCAGCCATATACCGGTCGTGCACCGGGAGTCCAAGTCCAGCGGTATGGGTCGTTCTACGCGGTTGGATCTAACGACGATTGGACGGTCCATATTCAACTCCGTGTACCGTAAAAAGAGCTACTACCAAATACCAATGGTGTGTGCTCTGGAGCATGAACAAAAAAGGCGTGTGCTCCCACAAATTTAAACCTTGTTATTCGTGACAAAAGACCCCCACGAAACACAGGGGTCCTTCTAGCAAGAAAATCACGAGAGGTTTGGTCTGGATTTCTCTTGTTTTATTTAAACTCTTTTCTATTTCTGAAAATAAGGAGAGCCCACCATAAGCCAGGTTCCCAATATTTTTGAGAATAAGCAATTGAAGTGATTAGAAAGGGGAGGAGACAATGGATTTTTATTGTCTCTTACTAATAAGTCTCCTAACCGAAATTAGAAGCGACGGGATCAGGAACCTGAAACAACTTTCCTGCTTTTTTAACCACTCCACTGCCGGCCAGAAAATCCCGACCAGCCGGCACGAACAGGCGTTTGATCGACGGATATTGGCCTCTAGCTAGCTGCTAGCGCCCTAGGTACGTGCGTGCGTACGTGCATATGTGGACATGAGAACATATCTAGTGCTAGTGTCACCGTGCTTCCACTTCAGAAATTCAAAACCCTAAATGTTTCAAAAAAATTGAATTTTTTTTATGGATGTTCACAAGATGCGTATTTACAATCCCTAATACTTGCATAATCAAATTCATGACACACACAGAGAAAAAAAAGACAAAATGCTACATGAACAGTGTCATTCTCTGGCATTTTGTGTTTGTCTTTTTGTGCTACTATTCATGTTGGATATGTCTTTTTTATATCTCTGTGTGTGTCATGAATTTGATTATGCAAGTATTATGGATTGTAGACACAGATCCTGTGAACATCCACACATTTTTTCCGTAACTTTTTGGAATATAAAATTTGAATTTTGCAAAGTGGGAGCACGGTAGCACCTAAGGGATGGGAGCACTAGATATTTCCTCCTATGGACATATGTCGGCAGGGGCGAATCTAGGAGGCAGGCTTTGTTAGGCTCCAGACTACCCTCCGTTACCGTGCGATACTTCAACCTAGGGCAGCGACAGCCATGGTTTTTTAGGTGAGAGCTTTCTCAGATCTATAGCAGCTAGCAGAAATGAAGAAGCTTCCTCTTGCGTGTGTTGGGGACGAAGGGGTACGCGCATGTAAGTGGGCCTGGCTAATCTTTGGACTGTGTCCCAAGTAGGGAAAATATATATTTACCTACGGGGTAAAAGGACGACAAGGGATGTCTCGCAAAAAAGTTTATGCCTATCCGACGAGCCATAGATGCCATGTAATAGGCTCTCCGTACCTTAATGTTATAACTTGCTAATTCATATAGTATGAGTTTTTTTTATTATGGCACATACGGTGTGTTGTCTTTTTTAGCAGGTGTTTCTCTTATTATTGCATGGCTTTAATTTACATGATATTCTCGGTTAACCTTACTAACTTTTGTTTTGAACGGGCTAACCTACTAACATAAGTGCTTTGAGCCCACCCTCCGTTTCGATCCTAGATTCGCCACTGTATGTGGGTACGTGACAGCAGCGACGTCGTACGTAGTAGTACTGCGTATAGCAGTAGCACGTACAGTACATCCGGGGCATGTCGAGGCCTATATTAGATTGTACTGGTATATACTAGTTGTACAGTAAATCCAGCCTGCAACGTACGAAACGCTGGTTCTTGAACGATAGATATCGCCGGTTGCTGAGTACGTATATGATTCTGAAGACAATTGCTAGCTAATGGGATTTGCTTACCGATTGTCAAAAGAGACTTCACAGTCCACACACACACACACACGAGTCACACTGACACTGCACCCAGTCGCCAATCTCCCCTCCCAAGATTTCGTTAGTCAAGGGAACGACAAGCAGCCACGTGAAGAAAAAATCTCAGTTAGCAGCATTGATGCTTAAAGCTTGACCTTTTGACACCATTATAGTCCCGTGTACCACTGATCCTCTGGTGCCTTGGAGTTTAGGTAACTGGGTCTTAATTACACCAAGTGCATATGCCCGGTCAGTTCAAATTACTACTCCCTCCGTTCTAAAATAAGTGATGTGACTTTATCTACATATATATGTATCTATATCTGTTTTAGTGTCTAGATCATACCTATCTACACAAAACAACGTCAGTTATTTTGGAACGGAGGAATTACAATAGTACTCCATTTTGCTTTGGCCCAACACAAGTACCAACTCTTGACACAGAGTAATCTCCATCGTCTCACTAGTTTGCTTACGTACCCTGCAAGCCATCCTCGATTGTCAAACCACATGCCGATAATTGCTTCTACACTCGTCGCTCTTGCATGCTTAGCTCAAGTAGAACTCACATACTCTACGTCTACGTGTAAAAGAGAAACGGTCTTCCAGGCGGCTTCAGGCCTGAGAGAGAAATTAACGAGTAGATAGAAAGTCAAGGCCCGTGACATAGATAATTGAGTTGCCCACCGACTTCCTTCACAATAATTTGGACTACCACGAGCTTGGCTACTACTAGGACTGCTCTACGATATTCTTCTGCCATTCATTCTTGGATTATTGTCATCTACATCTCGTGTCAGTCAAGTCGGTTTTCTTTCACATCTTGTTGTGACATATGCTAGTTCACATATGTATTCTCCCTCTTCACCGACTCAATTACTAACCGTTTTATTTTATTTTTAAGGTAACCGTGAGCTGCAACATACTCCCCCTGTTTTCAAAATATAAGATGTTTTAGCTTTGTGAAAGGAGATGAACCTACACACTAAAAGGGGTCTAGATACACTCCTTTCACAAAACATCTTATATTTTGAAACGGAGGGAGTAGTTCTTACCTACCTGTGCTAACACATGCACAACCCTCATTACACTCACCATTAACTTTCTAAAAGGAAATTTGAGGGTGAAGACATGACTTCGGCTCTAGAGAACTGGTACTTAGAGCAACTCTAACCGATCCCCTTTAATCGGTTAGAGGACTTTCTTGCGGCCGCCAACGGCCGGGGACGCACCGAACCGGTCCCCTTTCGGCCATTAGCGGAGAAAACTTTTACTCCGCCCCCCAAAAACTCCCCCGCGGCTCTCATATTTCCTCGGCGCCAACCTCGATGACTAGAACTCTCCTTCCCGCCGAGAACCCGACCCTCCCGCCTAATTCCGCCGCCAGTCATCGCCGGCACCACAGTTATCCCCCCGGGCCGAAATAGCACCAGAGTTCCATCCCGCATGCCCGACGAAGCTTTCTGCCGATGAAACCGCGCCGGATTCGACCTCGGCGACGCCTCCGATGCCGATGAAGCAGTTGGGCAACACCATCGTGGTGCGGCCGGCGGGAACGGCTACCAAGGCCACCGGGAAGGCGTCCATGGCGGGCAAGCCACCCCTTGCACCGGTGCTGAGTGGCCCGCGTCCCCGGAAGCCGATAGCGGTGATGCAAGCGCTGTCACAGGCGGCGGAGGAGAAGAAGAAGAGTAAGGCCACAGCGGCGATGGGGTCGACTTCTACATGCAAGGCAAAGCCGTCGTCGGCGTCCTCATCGCCCATGCATTTGCGGTGACCCAACATACCACTTCATGATTTAGTACACTATAGTCATTGACATAACACCAATGAAACACCGTTCACTAGTATTACATCCCTCAGAGTGGTATGATAACCAACAAGTATAGGGGATCGTGTGTAGCCTTTTCGATAAGTAAGAGTGTCGAACCTAACGAGGAGTTAAAGGTAGGATAAATATTCTCTCAAGTTCTATCAACCACTGATACAACTCTACTCACACTAAACGTTTGCATTATCTAGGAAATAAAACTAGAGCAACAATACGAGTAACAAAGGTAGCTTTGCATGATAATAAATAACAAGAAAGTAAAGCTAGTTGCTGTAGCAATAAAATACACTAAACTAACAGAACCATGAGTGTGGAATAGTGGTGGTAATTGTGGTGGCTTTGTCCAAGTTTAAATAGCGAATAGATCGGGTTCATTATCTTCGATGCAGTTTTCTATGTGGGAGAGGCTAAATATACATGCGCTTCACTACTTGGAATTACATGTACTATATGATTGGATTGTTAGCAAACATCTGTAAGTACTAATAAATTCATTAAGGTTTCCCCAACGTTTAATGGTCCTCTTACTCCCATACGTGCAACGTTCCAGTTCGCGTCCTCAGGTTTATGTCACTCCGGCAGAACTTTCCCTCTTTCTCTTACACAGACTACAAACCCTATGATGTTTAATCCATGCACGCACAAATATAATGGATACTAAAGGACTGTACCATATCAACATACAACTCTAATGAACCAAAGACGTTCAACTATTCAATCTAAGAACAAAGAAACTATGCAAACATGACATAGATCATAGGATTATAACTTATAGCATCAAACACCATGTTTAGATAGGACGGTACAGAGGTGTGTGGGAGGATGAACCACTGCATACTATGAGGATTAGGTGATGGATATGGCGGTGAAGATGGTGAAGAGGGCAGCGGCGCGGGGGACTCCTTCCCCGCCGCCGGTATCATGGGGGAGCACCGCCCCTTAGCCCCCTTCCTTCATGGATTCTTGGGAGCCCTCACCCATGGAGATGGGATCCATGGGGGAGGCAAAAACGTGGCTTTGGTGCTGTAAATTCGTGGGTGTAGATGCCCTAGGTGAATTAGGTTTCCTCCCTTTATATAGCTTCTCGGATTCCCGTCACCCCATCTTAGGTTGCAGTAAATCGGGCCTAAAAGGCCCGTCCAGACTCGGAATCAGCTCAATTTTATGTCCAAATATGTCATGAAATTGCCAACAACTTTGTAGTTGAAGAGTTTTCCGTTTAATGTCGTCTTCGACTCGAAACATGATCATCTTCAAAAAGAGTTCTGAGACAGATTTATGGAAAAATCCCAATTTGACTCCAACAAGGTTTCCACTTGTATTCTTGGTAATTCCTACACATCAAAGTGTAAAACAAGAACATTGTGCACTTTTGCAACTATTAGTAGGTTAGTCCAAATAAATCATAAACTTTATACAAATAGAAGTGTCAAAAGCATATTATTAGCATAAACCATCAAAAATTATAGATATGTTATGGACGTATCATGGTACAACAGAATCACATCAGGTCTAAGACATGACTATAGATTACAACTCGACTCTTTATAAGATCCAGAGAACACTCTAGGTTAAAGAGAGAGAACGAAATTTCTTAAAAAGAAGAACCAGAAATGATAACTCAGACTTATCTGGTTAAAAAGACTAACATCTAAACTATCTGGCTTCAATTTGCTACTAATACAATGCTCTACAGAAGTAGGTTTTATGGCTAGAGTATCTACTCCTATCTAATAAGAACTTCGTCTTCACATCGATTGATGAATATGTTGACTTCATTGACTTTATTAAAGAACATGAGTTGTCGATGATGGTTTCTTGAGCATGAGTTGGTGTTGATGTCGTCTTCAACAGCTTAGAACCTAGCAAGGGTTAAGAAGGTACAGTTGAGTATGAGCGTACTCAGCAAGTTCACTAAAAAGGACTGTTTTCTGGCCTTTTTAAAATGTGATGACAATATTTGAGTTACAAGCATTTGATATAAAATAACCAAAGGACATGAGAAAGTGTGAACTTGCCTTTTGTGATTGCAAGATCATGCACTCACGGTCTTCGAGACAATAGAAGATCCAAAAGCTTTAAATAGCATCATTGGTACGGTAAGAACTAATGTTTAAAGAAGCAATATGCTAATGCATAAGTAATGTAATGTATTTTGTAAAATCTTGAGTAATTCCCTCATAACGTGAATGAGTTAAACTTAGGTGATTTCTTTAAGATTCGGTTTATCTTTAAGTTTACTTCACAAGCAAATATACATATATATATAAGAAACTTAAGACTAACATATATGATACACAAGTAAGCATAATAACAACACATGATTAAGGTTAATCGATATCATGTAACAATTATGAAAGTCCATGTTTTAGGTTGATAAGAGTTGAAGAACTTATTATGAGATTGTTGTATGAAGTGGCAAAACGAATAACTTTTGAAGGAAAGATTTCTTTGATAAGGTTTAAACAATCTTTATGGTTAATAGAATGTGACGATGTTGTTTGTGCTTATTCAATAAGCTTGGACTTGAGATGCTTTACGACTTAATTGGAACAGACTAAAGTTAACTATAAAACTTAAGTAGACTTACGTGTGATGTGGTTAAACTAGTATCAAGTTTTTCTTTTAGGGTTATGGTAGGTATGATAAAAAGTGTGAGATCATTCACTTCCAATTTAAGTGAATGATGAGTTTAAATGTGATTTGCTATTATGGAATACTAGACTACTATTAAAGAAGGCATAGTTAAATGATCGTGTTAATTGGTTAGGGTTTAAAGTCATGTTAAAAATGGTTAAAAGATAAAGAGCATTCACTTTTATTATAAGTTAATTATGTTTACTCAAAATAGTTGGTTTCGTTTGGATTTATGGTTTTAAAAGAGTTTTATAAAGTTAATAAGTGACACTTAAATTTTATTATAGATTCAAGTTATGATTTTGGAAGTAGTATTTAAATGTACAAGATTTATGGTTTTATATAAAATTGTGATTATTTCTTATTTAATAAATATTTTTAAAGAATTTACAAAATGGGTATTTATAAAATGGTGAAGGATTAATTATTTTAAAATCTTAGAAACCTATAGAATAATCTTTTTAGCATCTTTCTAGTGAAATTTATTTATTCAAGACCTCAAAAGTGAATTTTGCTTAATTTTAGGTGTTATTCTTATTTTTATAAAATTCCACAAAGGATTATATATCTTTAATTATTTGCCTATTAGTTTTTATTCGTAAAAAATTAAGTTATTATTTTTATAAGATGGTAGATTGATTTTATTACACATAAATGATTTCTTTTGATTTTTAGGACTTTTACTTATTTTACAAAATTTCATTTAAAATTAAATAGTGTTAATATTTATTTGCATTTATTTAACTCAAACAAGTAATGTTATATTTTTCTTTGGCATATTTTATTCTTGTGATCATTTTGATATATCATTTGTATTTTTAAGAATTTTTTTATATTTTCAAGAGTATAAATTATATTTTGGGGTATTTTGGTCATTTAATATTTGGGATATTATTTTATTTTGTAATAAGCTTTTGGAATTGGGCCTGGCCTAATTTAGGCCCAACTTGGCCCATCCTAGCCTAGGGGTCAAGCCCCTCCCCGGCCCACTCCACCTATCTCTCTCACTCTCTCCTCCTCTCTCGCACGAACACACTATACCCCTCTCTCTCAGGCGACACTGCCAGGCGCCGCCATTTCCAGCTCGATTCTGGCGAGTCAGGCCATTGCGGTCTCCGCCATCGATCGACCTTGACACGCCCCACTCTGTTGCTCCTTCCTATCCAATCAGATCCGTATTTTGCTTCCTCTCACGGTTGCCCTCGTTGTCTTCCTAATGCTAGGGTTTCGGCAATCGAGGCCCACTGTGCTCCAGCAATGTCCTACTGATGGTGTGGTCTAGGTGAAGCTGTGTTGTTGATGTTGTGGTGGTGGTGGTTGTGGTGTGTGGCTCGACGCAAGGAGTAGTTCCACCGGCTCTCCTTGTGCCCTCATACAGTCAGGTTCCCTACGCCATTTCTTCTTCCACCTCGGCGAGCTACGGCTTGCCACCAGGTAGTTGATCTCCTTCTTCTACTTCTTTCTCCCCTCTGCGAACACTAACCTCGCAACCAGTTGTGCAATCGAAGATTTACTATTGATTTTATATATCTAAGCACATTATTGACCTAGATCATATGTTACTTGGATCTTCTAACATACTGAAGCTTATGTTTACTGAACCTTTGGTTCAATGGTTTATTCCTAACTTTATGTAGGGTAATGACAGCTGTTGTGGTGGTGTCACGGCAGATGCCATGGATAGGCTAAAGGTGGGGACTAAAACACGCTAGGAGAATCCAGGGAGGGATAGTGAAGTGATTCTCCACATAGATGTTTATATTGCTCAGTTTCCAAGATTACAAGTGCTCCTAGAGCTGTATTGGCGAGAGGAGGAAGAAAGAGCTCTCTTACTCTCACCCACCGATCACACTTGAAACCCTAGCCGAAACTCAATAATAGAAAGATTAACCCCTTCTACTGAGACCCTAGCCCCTCTTTTATAGAGGGAGCTCGGGCTCAGCCTAGGGCATACGTGGAAGCATATTCCTAGGAATATGCTTCCTCCCCAAAGTAGTAAGCCGACCGGGGTGCTTTTCCCCCGCGTCACACATGCTTTAGCTACGTGAGCCTCTACGGCGCCCTCGTCAGCTGACACGGGCGTCATCACCCTTGTCGGCCACGCCCCGGTGGTCCTGTCCTTGCTTGTTTCGCTCAGGCAGTGCGTACCAGGGCTCCTTTTGACCAGCAAGATTCCTTCCTTCTCCTAGAAGCTAGTTGTGAACCGGATCATGGTTGATCCGGCCACAACTATTCCTGCATACAAGTAAAACCTGTACTTCCGACTTACTACTTAAGTCGGACGACACCTAGTTAGGCGAACGCCCCCAGGTCCGGTTTACCCCGTGATTAAGCCCATGCACAAGTGCTTCATACTCAGCGACATTGTTTGATGCAGTGAAATGGATCTGCAGCACATATTTCAACTGGTCCTTCTTTGGCGATGTGAGTACAAGTCCGGCACCTAGCCCGGTTTTGGTTTTTGATCCGTCAAAGTGCATTCGCCAATAGTTCGGATCTGGAAGTGGCGGTTCGTATTGCACCTCGGCCCAATCCATGAAAAAGTCCGCCACAGCTTGAGATTTGATTGCCTCTCTTCTGTCATATTGCGGCGCGTAGGGAGCTAGCTCAATTGCCCATTTTGCAATTCTGCCGCTTGCATCCTTGTTGCTCATTATCTCGGATATGGGGGCCTCACATATGACTCGCATAGGATGCTCCTCAAAGTAGTGCTTCAGTTTCTTGGCGGCCATGTACACTCCATATGCTACCTTTTGGTAATGTGGATAGTTCTGCTTTGAGGCTGACAACACCTCGCTCAAGTAATACACTGGCATTTGCACCGACTTACCTTCCTCGTCGCGCTCCACCACTATCACTGCACTTACAACTCGGTTGGTTGCGGCTATATAGAGCAGCATTGGTTCCTTTGATAGTGGTGAGGCTAGCACTGGTGCCGTGGCTAACATTTTCTTCAGGTGGGTAAAGGCTTCATCGGCCTGTGGCGTCCAAACGAACTTATCCGACTTTTTCATGAGTTGGTAAAGAGGCAACGCCTTTTCTCCCAATCGACATACAAACGGACTTAACGATGCCAGGCAACCTGTGAACTTCTGGATATCGTTAAGACACTTCGGCAGTTCCATTCGTTCGATGGCCCGGATTTTGGTTGGGTTAACCTCGACACCTCGGCTGGAAACAAGAAAACCGAGCAATTTCCCAGCCAGGACACTGAAGGTACATATTTCCGGGTTAAGTTTCATCCGGAACCTCCTTTGGTTCACAAACGTTTGCCTGATATCGTCAAGGAGCGTTTTTCTTTCCTTGGTCTTGATAACCACATCGTCCACGTACACATGTACATTTAGACCTATTTGGTCGTGCAAACATTTTTGCATACATCTTTGGTACGTTGCCCCTGCATTACGTAAACCAAACGGCATGGTGCGATAGCAATAAGCCCCATACGGGGTAATAAATGCAGTCTTTATTTGATCATCTGGATTCAGAGGTATCTGGTGGAAACCAGAATATGCATCAATGAATGACAACAGTTCACACCCAACAGTTGAGTCTATGACCTGATCTATTCTTGGCAGCGGAAATGGATCTTTTGGACACGCCTTGTTCAGGTTCGTGTAATCGATACACATGCGCCAAACCACTACCACGTTCGGGTCATCCTTCTTCTTTTCCACCAGCACCGGATTAGACAGCCAATCCGGGTAGAGAACCTTCATGATAAATCCTGCAGCTAGCAACCGAGCTATCTCATCCCCAATGACTTTCCTCCTATCTTCGGCGAAGCGGCGGAGAGGTTGCTTCACCGGCTTAGCTCCGGGTCTTACATTCAAAGAGTGCTCGGCCAACTCCCTCGGAACACCTTGCAAGTGCTGTGTGGACCAAGCAAAAATGTCCCGATTCTCACGGAGGAAGCTGACGAGCTCGCTTTCCTATTTATCATTTAACCCGGCACCAATTGTTACGGTGCGCTCTGGGAACATGTCATCAACAGGAAGCTTCTTGGTATCTTTCGTGGCCTGGAAAGAGACACTTCCATGCGGGTTACTTAGCGCCGGCATATACTGCTGCGCGGACTAAGCCAATGCCGCCACCTCCTGAATTTTCCTTTTTTCCTGCACAATCACAAGCGACTCGGCTAAGTTTGATCCGGCTGACGCACACTCCATGGAACGTCGGAAGTCCCCAGCAATGGTAATCACTCCATTCGGTCCGGGAAATTTCATCTTCAAGTAGCTAATGTGACAGCTTGCCATGAACTTACTCAGGGCTGGCCTTCCGAGTAATGCATGGTAAGCACTTTCCAAGTTCACCACCTCGAACTCCAAATTTTCGGTTCGGCAGTTATCCCTCGTGCCGAACAAGACGTCAACCCGGACCTTGCCTATGGGTTCACACGAAATGCCGGGCACAATACCATGGAAAGTTGTTCTCGTGGCCTGCAGCATGTTCTCCGAGATACCCAACTTGCGCATTGTGTCCGCATACATGATGTTAATGCTACTGCCATTGTCGATCAACACCTTTGAGAATCTTACGTTAATGCTAGGTCCAATGAATGTCGGATCCAGCACCAACGCATACGAACCAGGGCTTGGCATGAGCTTGGGATGATCCCTGATGCTCCAGGTGATTTCCTGATCAGACCAAGGCATGTACCTCGTCACTGTAGGCATCACTGCATTCACCTCCATGTGCCTACGCTGCAAGCTCTTTCTATCTGTTTCCTAAGTGGTGAACACGCAATAGCTCTGATGGTGCTCCCTGTACTCATTTCTCCCTCATTTCTGGGGTACCTCTGATCCGGCTGATGCTGATTCTCCACTTGATGCACTACATCCCTTCTCTCATTGTTATCATACCTCGGCGAAGGGGGAGGCAACATTAGCTGTTGCGTGTTCGCTCCGGAGAGCAATTGCTGCCAGGGTAACTCCTGCCAAGGCTGATCATTCCGGGGTGCCTGAGCATTTCCCGAACCTCCTTGCTCAATCTTGCGCATCCACTCACATTGCCTCGTCGTATGACCCGTTGGGTTATTCGGATTTGGCGTGTGAAACTTACACGGCTGGTCCAACATCGACTCATAAGTATACCTCGGACGGTCTTTCCTTTGTTGCCACTGCTTCTTTTGCTCTGGTGTCCAAGTGTTCTTGCCATCGTTTCTCGGAGTCCACTGCCCTCCAGTTTTTTGGCGTTGACTGCCCCCTGCTCCGGGCTGATCTTGACTCACAGCTGCAACTTGGTGCGAACCGTATCTATGATCCGGTCTATCATCTCTCCTTTTTCCTCTGTATTCATTTCTTCGGGATGATCCGGCTCCATCTCTCTGATAGTACTCCTCATTTGACTCGTTTGATACGAGCCTAGGCTGAGTCGGATCACCCAGAGCATACGAATCTGCGATCCGGATCATTTCTAACAAGGTAGTTGGCATTTTCCTTTGCAACTTCATCCACATCTCGTGTCCATACCTGCACCCTTGTGAAAACCATGCTATGGCCTGTGATTCTATCACACCCTCACACGAATTTCTCACAGTGCACCATCGGGTTAAAAATTCCCGATCCGTCTCATTTGGCCTTTGCTTGCACATAGCTAGGGTCTGTGGCATATTTGGCCTCTGATACGTACTCGAAAAATTGCTGATGAACATCTCCTCGAAATCTATCCAGCAGTTGATGCTTCCTGGTGGAAAATTGTTCAGCCATACCCTTGCCGGGTCTTCCAACATCTGGGGTACATATCGTATAGCCCATCTTAGGTTGCTAGTGGCAATTTTCACTGCTGTAGCATAATTTATCAGCCAATCCTCCGGCTTTGTACTGCCATCGTACGTCTTCGTGCCCCTGGGTAGCTAAAAGTTCGGTACCGGTGGCTCCTTCATGATCCGGGGTTCAAAACATGCCGGACCCGGTGGACCTTGACATTTGATTTGTTCCGACCTATACAATCAATCCAGTTCAACCTGGCATCATCCAGCATCAAATCCCTACTCCCCAATCTTGACCCTATCACATGATAGTCCGCCCTTGGGTATCCCGCGTTTGCCATTTCCGAGTCTCCATCATTATACCTGTCTTGCTCTCTTGGAGCGCCTTTCTGTTGCATACCTCGGCCGACACTTTGCTCTTGCCTTGGTATATTCCGCTGCTGCGGTTGTCCTGCTCCAGCCGAGTTTCGCTGTCCAGCATTTCCGTTGACAATGTTCCCTTGACCGGCATTGCCTTGGTCGTGGTTACCTCGACCAGCTTCGCCTCGACTCACACTCCGTCGATCATCATTTTTCTGCGCTTCTTTTCCTTTCCCTGCCCGCGTCGGGTCATACGGGACGATTTGTTTGTTCCGTCTGGCCGAGATTACCACCTCTTCTCTCCTTGGACCACCATGAGGGGATGATGCGGCTCCAGCGGATTTCTCCGGGTTACCCACCGCCGAATGGACGATCTTGGAGGCTCTAGCTCTCTCCGGGTTAGCCCTTAGCAGTTCCTTGTTTTGCCTGTTCGCAATCCGAACCAGCTCGTTAACCCTATCTTGTTGTCTTTGCTGGGCTTCACCCGTCAGACCCTCCAACTCGGATGCTGCTGCATCCGCTGCTCTGAGGTTCTTTGCCGAGGTACTATACCTCGGCAGCCCCACGGACAAACAGTTTTTTGATACCTCAATTCCAGTATCACCCTCTCTGTTCATCTCGCTCATGAGATTTCTCCCCTTCACTTTTACAGCATCAACTTTGTTCGCCTTTGCGTACTCACGCAGCGCCATATTCAATGACTGCTAAGCCGCAGCTATTTTTTTTGCACCCTCTAGTATTTTCTGCCTAGTTTCTTCCAGCTCGGCCTGCGCTCGGGCCGGATCTACCGCTGCTACTACAGGGTTTGCCAAGCTATCCATTGCTTCCCTCAACACGTTCTCTGGCCTCTCTAGTGGAGGACCTCTACCTTTCCTCGGTGCTTTTGGCGTTACCTCCGGATCTGGCGCCGGATCCTTGCTCGCGCCCGCACCTGGCGCAATCATCATCACCTCTGCATGGTCCGGGGAGCGAGCGATACGTGTCCCGGGAACCACGGTGAGGGGTGGCTCCTCCGCGTCGACGACATGACGTGGATGAACACATGACACGTCCACAGCGACGTAGACCTTGTGCGCGCCGAGCTTGACGAAGAGGCCATTGCGCGGTAGAGGGCGCGTGCCGAAGGAGCCAGCGTTGTTGCTGACGAAGTCCAGCGCTCCAAAACGCTGAACGAGCCCAGAGACGATGCGTTCGCCGGTGCCGATGATGTTTCCCGTCCGGATTTTGACCCCTGCTAGCGCGGCTAGCCCCATGGTGGGTGCCAACTGTCGTGGTGGTGTCACGGCAGATGCCATGGATAGGCTAAAGGTGGGGACTAAAACACGCTAGGAGAATCCAGGGAGGGATAGTGAAGTGATTCTCCACACAGATGTTTATATTGCTCAGTTTCCAAGATTACAAGTGCTCCTAGAGTTGTATTGGCGAGAGGAGGAAGAAAGAGCTCTCTTACTCTCACCCACCGATTACACTTGAAACCCTAGCCGAAACTCAATAATAGAAAGACCAACTCCTTCTACTGAGACCCTAGCCCCTCTTTTATAGAGGGAGCTCGGGCTCAGCCTAGGGCATACGTGGAAGCATATTCCTAGGAATATGCTTCCTCCCCAAAGTAGTAAGCTGACCGGGGTGCTTTTCCCCCGCGTCACACATGCTTTAGCTACGTGAGCCTCTGCGGCGCCCTCGTCAGCCGACACGGGCGTCGCCACCCTTGTCGGCCACGCCCCGGTGGTCTTTTCCTTGCTTGTTTCGCTCAGGCAGTGCGTACCGGGGCTCCTTTTGACCAGCAAGATTCCTTCCTGCTCCTAGAAGCTAGCTGTGACCCGGATCATGGTTGATCCGGCCACAACTGTTCCTGCATACAAGTAAAACCTGTACTTCCGACTTACTGCTTAAGTTGGATGAGACCTAGTCAGGCGAACGCCCCCCAGGTCCGGGTTACCCCATGATTCGTCCTGCCTTGAGATGACCCGGCCAGCATTCGCTTTGACCTTGCCGAACCTCGGCTAACTTGGCCTTTATACCCCGGCACGACCCTACCCGGGGGTATCCCCCCAACAACAGCACATGATCTTGGTTCTATCAGTTGATCGAACTACCTTATTCTTGAACTTTGCTCTTGTTCACCTAGAACAAATCTATGTTATATGTAGCATTTACATATCTACATATTTACTAAACCTTCTGGTTCAATGTGTGTAAAGTTGAATCTTATTGTCTATGTAGAGTATCAAGTAAGAATGATTTCTAGTAGAATCTTCCTGGGAAGATATTGTAATTTACCTGCTGATGATTTGTAGATGGTAAATGATGGGTTGGCTTTATATGTGGAATCCACATGGTGATCTGAACATATGGTTCAGAAATGATCATAGTCCCTTATTCAAGATTTTTGTATTTCTTCAAATGATTCCTAGTCTTTATTACTAGGAAAATGATTTAATTTATTTAGTATCTTGTGAGATTGATTCTCTAAGCTATTGACTAGACCCTGTGTACAAGGCTTGTGGCTTGTGGCCTTTGTACATGAGCTTGCCATACATTATGGGCATCATCTAGTTGCTGGTTTAATCTTGTGGCTATTTCTGTTGTGGTAGCCATTGTGGTGCCTCCCTTGGGAGTGTGCACACTGGTAAACCACATATAAAACGACTTGCTTCTTGGTTAGCTAACTGAGGGAATGATATGGATTATATTTTTGGGAATCCCCACCTATAACAGAAATTCTAGAAAGCTCATTCCTAACTAAATAGTTAGGAAGATGATTTTCCTTTGGAGAGAATAGCTATTAGGAACAGATCTTGCTTGTGATCTTTATTACTGTCAACATGACAGTGAAGTATTCAGATGATTCTTAGATTTCTAGCCTAAGAAAATGATTAAAACCAAATTGTTTATTTGCACAGTTTGTTTAGCCAGTGTGAAAAGTTGCTTTAGTGGCTTCTGTTGCCCTGGGTTGTTGCTGTGATACCTCTAGTATTGGAGTGTGCACAGTGATGGCCTAGGTAGCATGATCTGCTCTTATGTCCCTACCAATGATGCATAGACTGAGGCTATAGGTACATACTAGCTTGTGTGAATAAGATGCCTTTCTAAATGATTCCTAATCTACTTTATTAGGAAAATGATTAAATATATGGTGTTGGGTCTTATTGTTCATATGATTAACTCATACATGAGTTCCATGTGCCTCACTCTATATTTATCAATCATGCTTGAGATGAAGTGAAGTAATTCGAATTGCCTCAGCAATCTAGTGTCCAATGGTATCAAAATGATTCTTGGGTTTAGGAAAGTGATTTCGAGAGTTTTGTTTGATCTCAAGGATTTTTTAGTTGCTAATTCAATTAGTGGATTCTGTTAAGTCTGGTTGTTCCACTGTGGGGCCTCTTTAGAGTGTGCACAGGGGATAGACTATAGTAGCATGATTTTCTGCTATTTATATCCTCTGCCAAGGATGCTTGGTCGGAGGCTTTGGGTATGAATCAAAATAGATACTAAGGCGAGATGGTAAACTTCTCAATGAAGAGCTTGCATAGCACCCCTATGCAAGACTGAGAGAATCCTCTTTCTAATATTACTATCTTGACTAGTTTCCCAAATTGAATAAGAACAACTAGTATGCTTAAATCTTAGTGTTGCAACCTACTTTTGAAAGGTAGTTGTTTCTACTAATGTGCTTGTAATCTGATGGTTGTTCTTGATCAGCTCCTAAGTTCCTTGTGGAGATACTTTTCCCCTCCTTACTAGATCTACCCCCTTTTATATCCTGATACTTGATTCACCTTTACTTGTTGTTGCTGCTTGTGTTGTTTCCTTGATCATAGCAAGAACATGTGTGGAAGGGCTTATGGAGATGGAATAGTGGATGGTGAGTGTGCTTGGTGGTCTAGTAGTGAACTGAAGTGATGGATGCGGTTGTAGAGAGATTTGCTAGTGTGTTGTAGAGAAATAGATATTGAACTAGTTAGCTCAGGCTGGATTTCTCTCTCTACTTGATGCTCCCTTGTGGTGTTGACAGCACACCAGTGCATGTCGATGACTATGCTGCTTGTGTGTGAGCTTCACTTGAATAGATCAGCTCAACTTTGAAGATATTTCTGGCTGGTTATTACTGTTTTGCTTTTGCCCTTTTACTAACTTGGTGAAATTTTCCCCTTGTCCAATGATGCTTAGGTTGAACCTTCATTGGATGATAAGAACATATACTACCCCTGGTGAAACTTGCCCCTTAAACATCAAACTCGATGATGAGATAAATAGTTTATTACACTGTAAATCTAAGAGTTCAATTAATACACTAACCCCTTATTCCTTTATTTTTGTGTTGTTTTCTTTTGATTTAATTTGCAGGTACAAAATCATACAAAGAAGATCAAGAAGATCTAGTGTAGGATTTGGTTGTAATTTAGTTTAGGAATTTCCCTGATTACATTTTGTACTAATTTTTATATTTGTATTTTTATTTTTATTCTTTTGTAATTTAATTAACTGTAAAGGCAATGTAACATTATGTTATGTAATAAAGATATCCTTTTATTCATTCATGTACATTACTTCTTTATAGTAAGATCTCTTATTCCTTTATTATAAAGGACAATGTAATATTACTATGCATCTTATATTTAAGAACTCTTTTTTATTACTACCTATTTATTATCATAATGTCATATATTATTATCTAATATTCAAATTTGTTACTTATATAACATCTTTTTATACTTAGTTCTACTTTTATTTCAATTTATTTTTCTTAATTTGAATTTGAGATTCAATCTCAAGTTTGAACTCTACCTTCCAAAACACAAAGATTTAATAGAGGTCATGTCGAAATCTATCGCACTTGCTCCAATGTTCCCATCAGTACAAGAGAGATATCGATCCTTCTATCGCTTCTTTAGTTTTGCGCGAAAATTCCCCGGATTTTCTTATGCATGAATGCAATGCACAAACATGTGTCCTATCTATTTCGAGGTGCTAATCCTGAGATGTTATAGACTCTCCCCCTTAAAATCAACTTTGTCCTCGAAGTTCGTATACTCTCATGTTTCAGAATGAGGAATTGACTTGTATGGGTCACGACATTCCTCAACTCCATCGTGATCCCAAATGAGGATAACTGTGGTATCCCATATCCAGATCTTTTTTCCTTGATTCCTCTTTATTATTAACAGAATCCACTTGTTGTTTCCAATTACCACCTAGTTTGTTATACTAGAATCCTTTTGGGTGATGTTCTACCAATCCTACTTTGGATTGATGGTGGACACATTTTGTCCATTCTAATCAGGTTTTCCTGTTACTCTACACTGGCCTATATTGGAATACTTTATTCCCCCTTTAAGGACAACTTATGAGTTGTTTCCTCAGGAACTAGTCCTCTAGGTTTAATCTATTATATCTCCTTTGATCTTTCATCTGGACATACTCTTGAGAGTACTCTTTATACAAATGACTTCTTATAACCTTATAGGAATAAGGCTTAATCTTATCATCGATTAGTATTTCTTCTCCAACCTTTAGTCGGAAGGTCAAACAACACTTCTGTGTTTATTGTTTACCCTCTCCCTTGGGGTTTCCTAATGGTCTCTAATCTGCATGTATAATATCCATTAACTCTATAGTTAGGACCTTGACCTCTGTCTAGCTTATACTTTACCTATATCAAGTCCCACGAAAAAATTTGTGGTACATCCACACAATTGTGGATCTCCAAAATGAATCTTCCAACGTTACTTGTCTTACTTTTATCTTTTTAGAAATTATTTTTCGCTGATAAGCCCGATTTCACGAAACGTCTCGAAAACCGTTCGCTTTAAATTTTATACTTCTTTATGTCTTTCTTAACTTAGGCCAAGTTTTATGCTCTTTAAATTATACAAAGATGACCTAACTAGCTAAACCGCTAGGATACCAGCTACGGATACTAGCTGCGGGTCCTCCTAGGTGTATGGATTACCCTATGGATTTTCTACTTCTTACTAGCATTCTCTCTGAGTTGTCAGATCTTGAATACCACTTTCGTTACACGACTTCTTCTTTGCTCCATTTCATGTTACTTCCATGGACTGGGTATAACTACTTCATTAGCTTATGAGAAACATCACCCGCTTTGAGTAAACTTAGATTCATCCTTTAATGTTGCTCCGCACCCTTTTCAACACTACTAGTCCTTATTGCCAGCTCATAGTGAGTTGGGATTGATCCATCCTTCAAAATAGTGTTGATACTCCTTATATTTAGCTTCATTCTTCCTGCAAATCTTCATCTTGATCTTCGGAACTCGTCACTCCCTTACACGAATTCCCGTTTCTATCTAGGTTTATAACATCAAGTAATAACTGGGTGGTGCAACATGCATTTGCACACCAAGTCAAACTTCATGTACAGATCTAGTCAATGAAGAAGATCCAAGAAAAACCAAGAATTCCAAATGTGGCACATATAACTCACATCATTCTATGCCTGTAATATAGTAGTTGAGTAAAACATCTCAAAAATGCAGGCTTAGCTGTGTAGTATATGACACCTCCTAGTATAGGTTCAACTGTGATACTCAACACTTAAGTGTTAAACTACTCTTTGTCTCAATATTTACCCAAATTGCTCAATTGCAATAGGATAATTTGAACAAAGTGGTCTCAACTTGGCTTTTAACTAACTTCTTACCTTTCTTTTGGGACTACTAAAGACTACCGATTTTCCATTCTATCATAAACTATCCTCACATGATCTCTCAAAACTACTAACAAAATGGTAATTACTACCTTAATCCAAAAATTATCGTAATATTATAATACCTATGACTTCTATCATAGACCTACACCGTTCTTTACTTACTTCTACTCGAAGATTATTTACTATACTTCGGAGCTAATCTCACCATGACGACTCTTCTTCTTAGCTTACTATTAATGAGTCTTGACAGAATTCTACTCCATCACATGGAATTCTCAAGTGAATGCCACATGATTTACTTCCAATTGTATGTATACATACTCCAATGGTCTACCCTGTATGGCATAGTGGTACCAACTAGTGGTAAGGTTCGGCTGCTTCACAGGGATTCTAAATATAGACTCCATCACCAATACTACTCCACATGATATCCTAATCTTAGTCGTAATCTTCTTGGATATTTTAACTTACTTAAGATATCTTAGTGGTGTTATACCTATTTAGAGCTACTCTAAAATGACAATTCTCTAGAAAATAGATAACTAATCTTTAAGGAAGATGACAGAGCATCCAACTGAAGTGTGAAAAGGTTTATCCCCAAATGTATACCCATCACAAGTCTTGGTTTAGATAAGATGGCTTCCTATAGTCACTATCCAACCTACAGATCTTCCTAAAAGAGTTTTAATCCTAAGGTCAAAGCATATGCTCTGATACCAGCTGCGGTGACCCAGCATACCACTTCATGATGTAGTACTATAGTCGTTAACATAACACCAATGAAACACCGTTCACTAGTATTACATCCCTCGGAGTGGTTGATGGCTCGTGATTGATGAGCTCGTTGGGGAACCCCAAGAGGAAGGTATGATGAGCACATAAATAAGTTTCCCTCGGTTATGAAACCAAGGTTATCGAACCAGTAGGAGCCAGGAAACACACCAAAGGTGTTGCTAGCTGAGCCTTGGCAGGGCGCACTACCGGTGCTAGTAGCAACGTGGAGACCTGCACAACACAACCACAGAACTCTGTCCCCAACTTGTGATGAGGTTGTCAATCTCACCGGTTTTGTTGAAAACAAAGGATTAAACGTATCGAATGGAAGGAAGTAATAGTTTGCAGAAAGTAAACACAAAGCAGTAAACAGTTTGTAGATTGTATGTAAAAGAAAGGACCGGGGTCCATAGTTCACTAGAGGTGGCTCTCCTTAAGATAGATAACATGCTGGGTGAACAAATTACAGCGGGGCAATTGACAAACATCGAGAAAGCATACAAGCATATACTAATCATCTTGACTCCTTTGAGACTTGATTGGGCATTACAACATTATACATAGACCGCCATCCAACTGCATCTATGACTAATAATCCACCTTCAGGTTATCATCCGAACCCCCTCCAGTATTAAGTTGCAAGCAACAGATTATTGCTTTACAAATTGCGTGTAATCTAAACAATACGATAGTTTTATGAACAAAGGATTGTTGTTTCTCCCTAGTAGAAATAGCACATCTAGTACCTTAGAGATTTTTGTCACTTCCCCAGATTACCAGAGGCATGGACCCACTATCGAGCATAAATACTAACTCTTGGAGTTGCTAGCATCTACTTGGCCAAGGTAGCTACTAACAACGGAAAGCATGCAAGATCACTAATAACAAAGATATGATAGAATTAATAATCAATCTGAAATAGCATCTCAATATCCATCGGATCCCCGCAAACACAACATGCAGAATTACAAATAGATGATCTTGATCATGAACGGAGCTCACAAGATCTAGACATGAAAGCACAAAGGAGGAGAACCAGCCATCTAGCTACTACATGGACCCGTAGTCCAGAGATGAACTACTCACGCATCACACCGGAGGCTTGCATGATGATGAAGAAGGCCTCCAGGGTGAATTCCCCTCTCCGGCAGGGTGCTGGGAAGAGTTTCAGATCCCTCCCGATCTAGGGATGGATACGACGTCGGCTATAGACTCTTTCATGGATTTTTGATCGGGTCCTTAGGATTTTGGTATCAGAGGCAATATATAGGCGGAAGGAGAGGCCGAGGGGGTGCCTGGGCTGGCCACACCACCCCCTGGCGCGGCCAGGTGGTGTGGTGCCCCTGGCTCCTCTCCGTCTCGTATTCTGGCTCCAGATGTCTTCCGGTAAAATAGCAACTTTGGCTTTTGTCCCGTCCAATTCCGAGAATATTCATTTTCTGACTTCCTGGAACCAAAACCAGCAGAAAACAGGCAGCTGCCACTGTGGCTCTTGTTAATAGGTTAGTGCAAGAAATCATATGAAAAGTAATCCAAAGTGTGGACAAAACACAAGAAAGTAGATAAAACTAAGCATGGAATATCAAAAATTATACATAAATTTGCAATGTATCAACATCCCCAAGCTTAACTCCTGCTCGTCCTCGAGTAGCTAAGTGATAAAAAGAAAAAATAATTTTTGAGGTGACATGCACCATCATAAACTTGATCAAAGTATTTGTAAAACATTCAAAGCTAGGATCATAGTACTTCAATCATAACATGAAAGACAAAGTTCTAGCTGTAAGAGAAAGAAACTATGATGCAACATGAAATGGCACAAACAAAAGATTCATGAATAACAATGCTTTGCAATACATTTGTTTGTTTCACATAAAAAAACATAGCATAATAGTATTCAGCTTGTCCCTCATAGAGTAGCAAATATAAATGCATAGGACACCTTCAAATTTCATAAGAGTGACTGGATACAAATAGTTTAAAACAAGCAATATCAAGTTATGCATCAATCAACTAGTCTTGGGATAGTGCACATAGAACTAAGAATGGCCACTATGCTCTCAAAGTAGGTGCATAAAGATAGAAGGTGGAGACTCAATATAATGGTGGAAGAAAGGCCTTCATAGAAGGGAGCAGAGATTCAAATTTCATAAAGAGTTTCCAAAAATTATGGTATTTATAGCTTTCACCTCTCATTTCCCCTATCATAAGCATCTTGAAGTGATTAAGGTTAAAGCGAACAAACTATGGTGTACATGCTTGGCGAAGTATAAGTTAGAAATCTCATGTCCCTTGAATACGAGGGCCGCTCCTCATGCTACTCAAGTTTAGTCACCGGTAAGTTCTTGTCATCGTAAGTACATGTGTATCATAGAGAACCGCCAACGGGGTACCCTTGCCTGATGATACGGAAGAATCCCCATATCAAAATGACAAGGCAAGGAGACAATGAGCATCTCAGCAATCTTCTTATTTAGCATGGGAATATGGTGCTTTTTTCTCACTTTCCTCTTTTCATAATCCCTCCTTTTTTTCTTTTTGTATTTTTTCTCAGTATAGGACTATTTTTTATAAGAAGAATGCTTCATAGACAGCTCATTATGGTTACGCTACAGGTTTCCAACATGTCAGCATGGATTAGACCAGCAGCCCAGGCGTTCCTCTAACACATATACATAACTCCAGGGACTTACAAGCTCCCCTTTCATTTCACACCGACGACATCCATAGACAAAAGAGCATGATATCAACTAGGTACAAAGTACCAAGTGCAATGTTGAAAGCGTTCCCCATGATAGCATAGTTCTGCTAATTCCCAAAAAATAAGTGCAAGCATATACAACATAGAAGACACAATGGTTCAAGTTTATTAAGGGCAAGAAAAGTAAAGTGTGCCATCAAGTTCGTGAGAGCTTTAATCACTAGTTTTCTCATAACAAGTTTAATTTGGAAGGTAACCAAAACATGAATATACTTGGAATAGCATATGCTAGTAGGTTGGTATGGTGGACTCTTTGGAATAACTTGGTTTAGGGAGTTGGATGCATGAGTGGAACTCATACTTGGTTGTGGAGGCTAGCAAAAGACTGGAAGCGACAAACTGAGAGAGCAATAATGGCCATAATCATGCATAGCGACAAAACATCATTGAGCAAAGCATAAAGTGATACTATAGGTTGAAAAATAAAGTATCATGAAGGCTATGGTGACTTTGGATAGTCATAACATGGTGTGAGCATGCGCCAAGTCAACCCAAATAAAGCATCAAAGGAGAATACCACTATACTATGCTTTAATATGCTAAAATAACACATGATTCATCCAAGGCACATTAAGCAATCTCAATTGTTTATAACAAGTCATGCTACAACAAAGAATACTAAGTATAATGCCAAAACAATATCAAGCATGGCATGACAAAGCATAGGCCATAGTCAAAAACAAACTCTCTTTACCACTTAAGCATGAACTTTCCTACTCTTTTCCAAACCAAACCAAACTATTTGAAAACCAATGTATGAAAGAGGGGGTCCAACCAATTTATTCAGCAAACTAAGCAAACCAAGCAAACGAAAAACCAAAACGAAAACGAAAAAGAAGACGCTCCAAGAACAACACTACTGTGCATGAAACAATAAAAATGAAGCGTTTGGAAGAAACCTAGGATTTTTATTGATGAAGAGGGGAAGCCTTGGGCATCCCCAAGCTTTGACGCTTGTACTTCTTGGATATTTATTGGGGTGACACACGTGGCATCCCCAAGCGAGCTTTAGTCCATCCTTCATCTTATTACGCATTCCTTCCATACACCTGAAATTTTTCCTTCATACAAAACTTCACACAATCTTTATTAGCAACATTAGTACACTCAAGATACTAAGTCTTTAGGTTCAGTTCTAACACCAATAAAACTTCCATTAAAACACTAGCTACTGAAGCACTTCCCTCAATAACCTCAATTCCCCAAAAGAACTAAAAGAGGAACCAACAAGAATTAAATGTAGAAAATGGTAGAAATCTGTCAAAACAGACTAGCAGGTAAAGATGAATTTTTTCGAAGATCTTCTGTTGCTCGAATCAAAAAGTGTTGAACTAACGAAAGTTAGATAACAACCTAGGTCCGAAGCACAAAAATTCACGCCTCAAAAGGACGTACCAAGATTTTACACGAATGTTTACGGTGAAGCACATAAATCTATTTCGGGACAGCAACTTTGCCAATCATTACTTCTCTCTCATTAGAGGTTAATCTTGGCACAAAAAGCAAATAAAAAGGATAAGGAGCGGTTATTACTGAAGTAATAACTTCCAAGACTCATCTAAAACTTTTGGGTTATCTCCCAATAACTACTTTTCTTTAATGCCTTTAAGTTAGGCATAAGAAGCAAGAAAGAATCAAGTGTTCTCAAATGAAGAAGCATTAAGACCAAATTTTGTTTTCATAGGAGAGGCAAAAGAAATGTTCTCTCTCATCTTAGGGAAGTGTTCTATACCTTTATTGAGTGGGAGTTTATATTTAATGGTGCCTTCTTTCATATCAATAATGGCACCAACAGTTCTAAGAAAAGGTCTTCCCAAAGTAATAGGACAAGAAGCATTGCATTCAACATCCAAAACATAGAAATCAACGGGGACATAAGCATTGTTAACCATAATAAGAACATCATTAATACTCCCCATGCGTTTCTTTTTAGCATTATCATCAAGTGGGACATTCAAATAACAATCTTCAAGTGGAGGCAAATCAAGCATATCATAAATCCTTCTAGGCATAATAGAAACACTACTATCAAGATCACATAATGCTTTAAAATCAAAGTCATTCACTTTCGTATTAACGATGGGTTCCCAACCATCTTCTTGTTTTATAGGAATAGAAGCTTTATGTTTCATCCTTTCTTCTTTAATCTTTATGAGAGCATCAGTAATATGTTTTGTAAAGGCCATGTTCATAGCACTAGCATTAGGACTTTTAGCAAGATTTTGTAGGAACTTAATAACTTCAGAGATATTACAACCATCAAGATCAAAATCAAAATTATCATCTAAAGTAGTAGAACTATTACTAGCCTCAACACTAGTGGTGGTGATAGTAGAAACACTAATGTTTCTAGCAATTTCATCTTCTCTTTTCCACTTAGCATGTAATTCAGCTTATAGTCTAACATTTTCATCAATTCTTACTTTTATGGCATTAGTGGCTGCAAAGGGATTATCATTAGTTTCATGTTTAGCAGCCATTTTATTCAAAGAAGATTGAGCTTCAGCCAGTGATGCAATATTTCTTTCAGCATTAGAGAGTTTTTCCTCAATAGTTTTATTGAAAGCAGTTTGTTTACTAATAAAGTCTTTAAGCATAACTTCAAGTTAAGAGGGTGCACTCCTATTATTGTTGTAGGAATTTCCATAAGCATTACCATTGTTGGGAGGATATGGCTTATAATTGTTGTTACCAAAATTATTCCTATAAGCATTATTGCCAAAATTGTTATTTCTTATAAAGTTCACATGAACTTGCTCTTCTTGAGCAACCAAAGAGGCTAAGGGAACATTATTTGGATCAATATGGGCTTTCTCACTAACAAGCATAGACATAATAACATCAATCTTATCACTCAAGGAGGAAGTTTCCTCAACAGAATTTACCTTCTTACCTTGTGGAGCTCTCTCAGTATGCCATTCAGAATAGTTAACCATCATATTATCCAGAAGCTTTGTTGCAGCACCCAAAGTAATGGTCATAAAGGTACCTCCAGCATCAGAATCCAATAGGTTCCTTGAAGAGTAGTTCAATCCTGCATAAAAAGTTTGGATGATCATCCAAGCAGTAAGTCCATGAGTGGGACAATTCTTAACCAAAGATTTCATTCTTTCCCAAGCTTGAGCAACATGTTCATTATTAGATTGTTTAAGCTTCATTATTTCACTTCTCATAGATATAATCTTAGCAGGTGGATAGTATTTTCCAATGAAATCATCTTTGCATTTAGTCCAAGAATCAATACTATTCCTAGTTAAGGAATTCAACCACTCTTTAGCTTTTCCTCTCAAAGAGAAAGGAAATAATTTCAGCTTAATAATATCTCCATCTATATCCCTATGCTTTTGCATCTCACAAAGTTCATCAAAGTTATTTAGATGGGCAGCAGCATCTTTATTACCAATACCAGAAAATTGTTCTCTCATAACAAGATTGAGTAAAGCAGGTTTTATCTCAAAGAAAGTAGCTTCAGGCACAGGTGGAGCAATAGGTGTGCTCATAAAATAATTGTTGTTGGTGTTAGTGAAGTCACACAACTTAGTGTTTTCAATAGTAGTCATTTTTTTGTGTTTTTGATAAAGAAAGCAAACTAGTAAAACAAATTTTTTGTGTGTTTTTGATAAAGAAACAAGAAAACAAAGCAAAAAGTAAACTAAGAAAAACAAAAATAACAAAGTAAAGAGATTGGTTATGAGGGACTCCCCTTGTGAAGATGTCCGTGACTCCCTGGCAACGACGCCAGAAAAATACTTTGATGGCTCGTGATTGACGAGCTCGTTGGGGAACCCCAAGAGGAAGGTATGATGAGCATAGAAGTAAGTTTCCCTCAGTTATGAAACCAAGGTTATCGAACCAGTAGGAGCAAGGAAACAGCCCAAAGGTGTTGCTAGCTAAGCATTGGCAGGGCGCACTACCGGTGCTAGTAGCAACGTGGAGACCTGCACAACACAACCACAGAACTCTATCCCCGACTTGTGATGAGGTTTGTCAATCTCACCGGTTTGCTAAAAACAAAGGATTAAACGTATCGAATGGAAGGAAGTAATAGTTTGCAGAAAGTAAACACAAAGCAGTAAACAGTTTCTAGATTGTATGTAAAAGAAAGCACCGGGGTCCATAGTTCACTAGAGGTGGCTCTTTTTAAGATAGATAACATGCTGGGTGAACAAATTACAGCGGGGCAATTGACAAACATCGAGAAAGCATACAAGCATATACTAATCATCTTGACTCCTTTGAGACTTGATTGGGAATTACAACATTATACATAGACCGCCATCCAACTGCATCTATGACTAATAATCCACCTTCAGGTTATCATCCGAACCCCCTCCAGTATTAAGTTGCAAGCAACAGATTATTGCTTTACGAATTGCGTGTAATCTAAACAATACGATAGTTTTATGAACAAAGGATTGTTATTTCTCCCTAGTAGAAATAGCACATCTAGTACCTTAGAGATTTCTGTCACTTCCCCAGATTACCAGAGGCATGAACCCACTATCGAGCATAAATACTAACTCTTGGAGTTGCTAGCATCTACTTGGCCAAGATAGCTACTAACAACGGAAAGCATGCAAGATCACTAATAACAAAGACATGATAGAATGAATGATCAATCTGAAATAGCATCTCAATATCCATCGGATCACCGCAAACACAACATGCAGAATTACAAATAGATGATCTTGATCATGAACGGAGCTCACAAGATCTAGACATGAAAGCACAAAGGAGGAGAACCAGCCATCTAGCTACTACATGGACCCATAGTCTAGAGATGAACTACTCACGCATCACACCGGAGGCTTGCATGATGATGAAGAAGGCCTCCGGGGTGAATTCTCCTCTCCGGCAGGGTGCCAGGAAGAGCTTCAGATCCCTCCCGGTCTAGGGATGGAGACGACATCGGCTATAGACTCTTTCATGGATTTTTGATCGGGTCCTTAGGGTTTCGGTATCGGAGGCAATATATAGGCAGAAGGAGAGGCCGAGGGGGTGCCTGGGCTGGCCACACCACCCCCTGGTGCGGCCAGGCCTGGCCCGCGCGGCCAGGTGGTGTGGTGGCCCCCTGGCTCCTCTCCGTCTTGTATTTTGGCTCTAGATGTCTTCCGGTAAAATAGCGATTTTGGCTTTTGTCCCGTCCAATTCCGAGAATATTCATTTTTTGACTTCTTAGAACCAAAAACAGGAGAAAATAGGCAGCTGGCACTGTGGCTCTTGTTAATAGGTTAGTCCAAGAAATCATATGAAAAGTACTCCAAAGTGTGGATAAAACACAAGAAAGTAGATAAAACCAAGCATGGAACATAAAAAATTATAGATACATTTGCAATGTATCAGTGCTACAACAGAAACACAGCAGGTCCAAGACATGAGTATAGGTTACAACTCGACTCTTTACAAAAGATCCAGAGAACACTCTAGGTTAAAGAGAGAGAAAAAAATTTCTTACAAAGAAGAACTAGAAATAATAACTCAGAGTTATCTGGTTAACAAGATTAACATCTAAACTAGCTGGCTTGCATTTGCTACTAATGCAATGCTCTACGGAAGTAGGTTTTATGGCTATAGTATCTACTCCTATCTAATCAGAACTTCGTCTTCACTTTAGTTGATGAATATGTTGACTTCATTGACTTTATTGAAGAACTTGAGCTGTCGATGATGGTTTATTGAGCATGTGTTGGTGTTAACATTGTCTTCAAGGGCTTAAAACCTAGTAAGGGTTAAGAAGGTACGGTTGAGTACGAGCGTACTCAGCAATTTCACTAAAAAGGAGTGTTTGATGCACTATCTCTACAGCCACCGACCAAAGGTCATAGGCAATGCACGTTTTCGTAAACATTTCTTCAAATGTTGGTTTTATTCTAAAAACTATGTCCGACAGCCTTCCCAGGTTGACCAGAACCTTCGTGGGGTTCCTTTCCTTCCGTGTTCGTAGCTCCTTCCCAGAACAGGGAGTAACATGTCACAATTCTTACACTCTACAGAGGTGTGTTACTTTACCCATAAGAGATCCTTAACCATGTTGCACATCCGAGCGACCAACTGATAGCTCTGAAATATAGCCATCTAACGTCCATATTTAAACTGGATATTATTCATATCTTTGATGAAATATCTCTCTAAACCCTTCCACTAATGCTAATATTCAGAGGGGTATGCAATCCTTTGTTCTCGTATTTTCCTGCGCAGATAATGCTGTTTAAAGGAGGGAATTACTACATTAAAGTCAAAGATACGATATTTCCTTTGACCAGAAGAAACCAGGAGCTGCCAACGAAGGCAGACGCCGCAACGACCAACTATACGGCTGGAGCAAAAATTCCGACCGTACCGTTAGGTCAAACAGAACAACTTTCGTGAAGGGACCGCTATATAAAGAAACCTCAGGCGACGGTAAAACATCTCTCGCTTCGCCCCGAAGAAGCCAGACTCTACCAAAAAGTCGCCCCAGATCTTCAAACCCTTCTCCATCTCCATAGCCATACTCTACCACTTGTAATAGTAGATATCTTCTCCGATTGTAAGACTATTGCTATCAATCTTATGATTTTCATTAAAATGTTTGTGATTGTTGATCACATCTCTATGTGTGAGTAATTCTCCTTGGGCTAAGGGCTTCGGCCTAGCCATGTAGCAATTGTGCATGTGAATTATCATATTTGGGATCGTGTATTAGTTTGTATGGCATGATGATTATTGTATCCTCTCTTGCCTCAATCCAAGTACTTGTTAGGTACCCAAGACCCAAGAGTTGAGCTAGGTATAGGGAGTATGAGTGATGACTGATCTACAGGTTTGGAACCCCAGTGACAGAAGGGGTAGTACGGCTGTATGTGAGGGATTTGCTTGGGATTAACAGTGACATCACTATGCATGTCATTAGTTCTCCTTATTCTATGGATGAGACTAGTAGGTTATTGCTATAAGCGGTTGCGGAGGTAATAACAATTATGGATGCACTGCCCATATATAATTTATCTTGCTCTAACAAGTACACGCATGCTTTATTTCTATCTTTTATTTCCATCAGATGTTTTGCATAGCTACAGGTGAAACCGAACGCCCTAGGCCCTCTCTCTCCATCATCAACAACAACCAAAAGACGCAAACTACTGGTCCGGTGAAAACACAAAAGGAATTCTAAAACTCCCGAAGGTCCGTTAAAATAACTTCACTACGCATTCGCTTCCCGAGGATTCGATAACCTAGGTCTACTAGGGAAAAAAATCTATACTACATCCGTAATCCGGATCGAAGGTATCACCAACCTGTTCACACTTCCTTGTGCGAGGCCCGGTATAAGAATCCAAGCCAATCACTGCCCTTCTCCACGACCCACATGAAGACACGGCCTACCCAAGCAGATATACCTCCGTTAACCCCCATATAGGCAGATGTAACCTTGGCAACCCCTTGGAGACTCTAGTGAGAAGATCATGTCCCTGGCAACCCCCATATAGGCAGATATACCTCCGACAGCCCCTCACGGAAAGTCTAGACACCTATATCATGGGAAACTAGGAGTCCCACCATCTATTGGGTCCTTCCAAGGAAGCTACAGCCTCACGATAAGGTCATTTGTCCATGCGAAAGAAAGAAGATCCAGCTAACTTCTCCGTCCCATTCAAAATCTCATGGTTTACACGTAATATACGGTGCTAGAATCACTGGCGATGTTGGTTGATTAAGTCCTAGATATTATGTTCCTTTACCACTAGAACTGTATCAATAGATTATTACCATTTGGTAAATAATCTATAATCATATTATTATGAAAATAGTGTTTTCTAATCTTTTTGAAATGCAGGTGATGACAACATTTGAGTTACAAGCATTTGATAGAAAATAACCAAAGGACATGAGCAAGTGTGAACTTGCCTTTTGTGATTGCAAGATTATGCACTCACAGTCTTCAAGACAATAGAAGATCCAAAAGCTATAAATAGCATCATTGGTCCGGTAAGTACTAATGTCTAAAGACGCAATATGCTGATGCACAAGTAATGTAATGTATTTTGTAAAATCCCGAGTAATTCCCCAATAACATGAATGAGTTAAACTTAGGTGATTTCTTTAAGATTCGGTTTATCTTCAAGTTTACTTCACAAGCAAATATACATATATATAAGAAACTTAAGACTAACATATATGATACAAAGTAAGCATAATAACAACACATGATTAAGGTTAATCGATATCTTGTAACAATTATGAAAGTCCATGTTTTAGGTTGATAAGAGTTGAAGAACTTATTATGAGATTGTTGTGTGAAGTGGCAAAAGAAATAACTTTTGAAAGAAAGATTTCTTTGATATGGTTTAAACAATCTTTATGGTTAATAGAATGTGATCGATGTCGTTTGTGCTTATTCGACAAACTTGGACTTGAGATCCTTTACGACTTAATAGGAACAGACTAAAGTTAACTATAAAACTTAAGTAGACTGACGTGTGATGTGGTTAAACTATTATTAAGTTTTTCTTTTAGGGTTATGGTAGGTATGATAAAAAGTGTGAGATCATTCACTTGCAATTTAAGTGAATGATGAGTTTAAATGTGATTTGCTATTATGGAATACTAGACTACTATTAAAGAAGGCATAATTAAATGATCGTGTTAATTGGTTAGTGTTTGAAGTCATGTTAAAATGGTTAAAAGATAAAGAGCATTCACTTTTATTATGAGTGAATTATGTTTACTAAAAATTGTTGGTTTAGTTCGGATTTATGGTTTTAAAAGAGTTTTATAAAGTTAATAAGTTACACTTAAATTTTATTAAAGTTTCAAGTTATGGTTTTGGAAGTAGTATTTAAATGTACAAGATTTATGGTTTTATATAAAATTGTGATTATTTATTATTTAAGAAATGTTTTTAAAGAATTTACAAAATGGGTATTTATAAAATGGTGAAGGATTAATTATTTTAAAATCTTAGAAACCTATAGAATAATCTTTTTAGCATTTTTCTAGTGAAATTTATTTATTCAAGATCTCAAAAGTGAATTTTGTTTAATTTTAGGTGTTATTCTTATTTTTATAAAATTCCACAAAGGATTATATATCTTTAAATATTTGCTTCAAGTTTTTATTTGTTAAAATTTATGTTATTATTTTCATAAGATGGTAGATTGATTTCATTACACAAAAATGATTTCTCTTGATTTTTAGGACTTTTACTTATTTTATGAAATTTCATTTAAAATTAAATAGTGTTAATATTTATTTGCATTTTATTTAACTCAAACAAGTAATGTTCTATTTTTCTTAGGCATATTTTATTCTTGTGAACATTTTTATATATCATTTATATTTTTAGGAATTTGTTTATATTTTTCTAGAGTGTAAATAATGTTTAGGGGTATTTTGGTTATTTAATATTTGGGATATTAATTTATTTTGTAATAAGCTTTTGGAATTGGGCCTGGCCTAATTTAGGCCCAACTTGGCCCATCCTAGCCTAAGGGTCAAGCCCCTCCCCGGCCCACTCCCCTATCTCTCTCACTCTCTCCTCTCTCGCACGAACACACCCTACCCCTCTCTCTCAGGCGACGCTGCTAGGCACTGCCATTTTCAGATCAATTCCGGCGTGTTAAGCCATTGCGGTCTCCTCCGTCGATCAACCTTGACACGCTCCACTCTGGTGCTCCTTCCTACCCAATCGTATCTATATTTTTCTTCCTCTCACGGTTGCCCTTGTTGTCTTACTAGTGCTAGGGTTGCAACCATCGAGGGTCACCATGCTCCGGTGATGTCCTAGTGATGGTGTGGTCTAGGTGAAGTTGTGTTGTTGCCATTGTGGTGGTGTTGGTTGCGGTGTGTGGCTAGGCGTAGGTAGTAGTGCCACTGGTGCTCCTTGTGTTGTCATACAGTCAGGATCCCTACGCCATTTCTGCTTCCTCCTCGGCGAGCTACCGCTTGCCACCAGGTAGGTGATCTCCTTCTTCTACTTCTTTCTCCCCTCTGTATGAACACTGATCTTGCAACCAGTTGTGCAATCTAAGATTTACTATTGATTTTATATATCTAAGCATATTATTGACCTAGATCATATGTTACTTGGATCTTCTAACGTACTAAAGCTTATGTTACTTATGTTTATTCCTAAATTTATGTGGGGTAATGACATCACATGATCTTGGTTCTATCAGTTGATCTAACAACCTTATTCTTGAACTTCGCTCTGGTTCACCTAGAGCAAATATCTGTTATATGTAGCATTTACATATCTACAGATTTACTAAACCTTCTGGTTCAATGTTGAAATGGATTGGATGGGCACCTAGAGGGGGTGAATAGGTGCTACTACAAATTTTAATGCTTTTTCAATTCTAGGCTTGACAAAAACGGTAAATTCTCTAGATATGCGACTATGTAGAATTTCCCTATATGCAAACCTAACTACTAGCGAGTAAAGGCGAGTGAAAATGAGGAACGAGGAAACCGTAGTGGAGCACGTGGAGACACAGGTTTTGTTTTAGCGCAGTTCCTTCCTTGTTAAGGGAAGTACATCTATGTTGGAGGGGTGGGCGGTACTAAGACCACGCCACAATAGGCCTCACCGTGTTCTTCGATGGATCTCACCACCAAAGGCCCGATCCACCTTTCCACTATTGGAACCCTTCGAGGCGGGAACCGGCGCCTTTGCACAACTAGCAGGGCACAACTCCACAATCGAATTGGAGGATCCCATAATGACAACAAGCTACCACAAGAACAAAGGTTATCAATATCAAAACACAAGATCTAGATATTAGCAAGAATACTAGATCAGGAATTCTCCAAGTGAATGGAGAGGAGTTGAAGCGCTTGATTCGTGATGACGATGAATGATGTCTCCTCCTTCAATTCCCCCAAATATCGAAGCCTTCAGGTAGTTGAAGTGGGAGATCTTGAATGAGAGCTTTTGCAACAGGCCTGATCTTTTTCGAATGAATCAAGATATCTGACAGGAGGGGGATTAGAGCTTTTATACCCCCTGTCCTGACAGAGCCGTTGGAGAAAACTGGGGCCAGATTATCCGGCCTATGTGGGGGCCGGATTATCTAGCCTAGGGAAAACTCCGCCCGAGACTCGGATTATCCGAGGGAAAATCCGCCCCCGATTAGAAGCTTGCGCCAAGCCAACCTTGGCATCTTCTCTTGGGGGGCGGATTATCCGGCCCAAGAGAAAGGTCGGATTATCCGGCTAGGGGGGGGGGGGAATCCGCCCCCAGACAGAAGCTCGCACCGATCTTCCCTTGGCCAATTTCCTTGGGGGCGGATTATCCGGCCCAAGAGAAGGCTGGATTATCCGGCTAGGGGAAAATCCACCCCAACCGCGGATTGTCTGGGGGAAAATCTACCCCCAAACAGAAGCACACACGTGGCCAACTCTAGCCAAGAGGGTCAGGCCGGATAATCTGGCCCTTGATGGGGGCGGATAATCCGGCCCCCCAACAACTAGTTCTCTTACCTGTAGCACTTGCACACATGAGAAACTCTATGGTATTGTTATCTAACACACAAAACATAAGAGATCATGAAATGTTCTTTCAATTTCCCCCTTTTTGGTGTTAGATGATAATACTAGGATTTGCAAGATAGGTCTAATAGCAACATCATTTAACGAATGAAAAAGACTCCCCCTCAATGTGTGCATAATAAAAATTTGCATTTGAATACAAATGCACACAAGTAGGTACAAGTCTATTTCATTGGAACATAATCAACACATAAATGATGAGCTAGCCCAGACAAAATAATCATACCACCGTGAGAGAGGCGTCCACAATATAGCATAAGAATACCAGTGTGATAATTATTATAAACGCCTTCCTCGAGATAGATATCCAATATAGCCAATATGATAGATGAATCCATAAGAACAATCCACGAGATAGTTCTAGAGCCACACAAAAACATAGTCTCGTAGAAATAAAATCATGAGTAGGAGTTCAACACTAAATGGGCACAAGCGATAAAAAGACCGAAACGATAAGGAGCAAATGCTTGTGCCTGACCCATGCAAATCCACGGAGACCTAATAGAACTACTTCTCCCCCTTTGGCATCGAAACACCAAAAAGGAAGAAGAGTGATGCTAGCGCCCCAAGGGATCACTCGTAGTCCTCATCGTCTTCCCCATCCTCATCATCATCATCATCATACTCCTCGGTGTCTTCCCCCTCCTTATCAGCTGGTGCAGCAGGCTCCCTCGCCGGCGTAGGAAACAGGTGACGTCAAGCTCTCCATAGTTATGTTGAGCCCTAACGAAGAATTCCAGTGAGCATATGGAGTGGGAGCGGTAGGAGCAGGAGGATCGCCTGATGCCCCGGACACATGGTGAAGAATGAGCTACTGAGTATGGGCCATCTCATGGCGCTGCTTGTACGCCGCATACTGCCCCTTGCAAGTGTCCACCCCCATGCAAAGAATGTTCCGCTGGAACCAATTCAGTTGCTTGACCTCACGAGCAATAGGAGGCACTGGGGGCCTACGTGAACTGGCACGGGCATCCCTCATGAAGCCCTCAGAAGCAGAAGATGGATGTGAGATCTTCCTAGCCTTGTTGTATATATTCTTCGCCTTATGCTCAACATCAATGTGAAACTCTCCAGTGGGAAGCAGGTGCTTGATCGGCATCATAATGTAAGGGGCATAAGGGTTGTAGAGCCTATTGAATATTGCATCAGTTAACTCATGATAGATGAAATCCATCACATCTAGCTTGTAGTCCGTAGACTCATCCTTGCAAGAAGCCACCTCATAGGAAAAGGCAAGCAGCTGAACCAAATGACCACGAATATTGTCATTGTTTCCCCCACTTGGAGTGATAGAGTTACAAAAAATGCCCACCAAGCTAGCATACAGAGGAGAAAGACCAGCAAAGGAAAACACAATACCATTGTCAACTGTGCAAGGAGAGAGGAGAACATCTTTATTGGGCTTGAGCTGGGTGATGATACGATGGCCACTAGCACGGTCCCTGTGACGAAAAGAATATCCAAGCACCCCATCAAAGGTTCGAAAATCAGCTTGCATTGGCATGTCAACGGTCATCCACTTCATGGTGTAGTGCTCATCATCACAAATGACCAAAGTGGAGAAGAATTGCTTCACTACCTCGAAGTCATCTGAACACTGAAGGGCCATGAGATGGTGCAGCCCCATCCTCTCAGTCACGTACATAGCATCAACAAGTTGAGGCTTTTCCATGGCCTCAGCAATAATCATGGGATGCATAGGGCGAATCTTCAGCTAAGCATAAACATCTTTATAAATAGACTTTTAGTCAGCACACCAAAAGAGAGACTCATCGAGCTCAGTATCTTGCGCAGATTTCGCAAACAGATCACGATGGCGAATAGAAGAGTAAGTAACATCATCCATCTTCCTATAGTTGATCTTTGGTTCCCTTCCCTTTTTCTTGGACACACTCTTCCTGGTCCTATCCCTCTTTGCCTGATCAGCCATACGGTCAGCCTCTTTGTTCCTCCTTGTCAGTTCAACCTCGTCCACGAGACCACCCTCACCATCGTCCCGGAAGTAGCGGCCACAGGGACGGCGCTTGTAGGTTTTGGGAGCACTGGAACCACCTGTGAAACGAATCAGATGGATAGCATGGGGATAAGCACACACACACAAGTCCTAGAGAGAAAGTAGAAATAGTAGATACACAATCCACAGCCAACATATACATCGTGCAACAATCTACAGAAAACTGAAGCAGAGGTGAGTCTGTCAGGCCAGATTATCTGGCCTGTCCAGGGGCGGATAATCCGGCCGTGACAAAAAATTCAGATCCTGCGAGATTTAGTGCAACGACATAGATCAGGCATAGGAATTGCTAGACTATGATTTCTACGTGAAAAAACAACCTCAAGGAAACTCCTAGACCACGTTCCACCAACAAGTATCACATAAACACAAAACATGGGAGAGAGGGGGTTACCATCACTCATTGAAGGAAGAACGCGGAGGAGAAGGTACTTGGAGGCGTGGGGAAGAAGATCCGGGGAGGCCCAGAGAATCCGGTGGCCGGAGGGGCTCCGGGGATGGTGGGGGCAGCGGGCGGAGGCTAGGGAGAGGGAGAGGGAGAGGGGAGAAGAACTGCTCTATGTGAGCCCTTCCCCCCCGACGCCCAGCCCCTAATAGACTGAATCCGCTAGGGCCGGATTATCTGGCCACTACTTGGGACGGATTATCCGGCCTAATTTCTGAATTACTGCTATACACAGGTTCAGGCCTGTGTGCTAGAAGAGATGGCTTAGGGATAAAGAGAGGCTTAGGATAAGATAACCAAACTGAGATGGTACTACACACCCAAGGTTACAAGATCCAAATCAAATAAAAGCCAACTTTGAGTGTGGGTTCCATAAAAACAAGAGATGAGCAAGAAAAACCATCAAGATGCACATAGAACCAACTCTTCTCACGGAAGAAGGCGGTGGCCGAGGCCACCTTGTTGGAGTGCATGGTATGACACCGTGAAGATATATCTTGGGTTCATGACCAATACTCATCAATAAACTCACATATCACAAAATGATATTAAGAGAAATGATTTTACTTGTTTTCGGCATTATGGTGGGAGGGTTATCCCAATTAATTAGGACCACACTCTCCCTATATCCATGCCCACACCTAGACGAAATACGGAGGAGATATAAGAGTGAGTGCATGGGTAATCAAGACAATCTCCTTGAATCAATGATATTTCGATCATTCCTCAAGTAACAAAACCTTGCTTCATCAAGTGGCTTCGTGAAAATATCATCAAGTTGATTCTTCGTGGTCACAAAAGATAGATTAGTATCACCTCGAGCTACATGGTCTCGAATAAAACGATTCTGAATCTCAATATGCTTTGTCCTTGTGTGTTGCACTGGATTGTATGCAATTTTGATTGCACTTTCATTATCACATAAAAGAGGAACTTTGTCACAATTGACAATGTACTCCTTTAAAGTTTGCCTCATCCATAATAATTGAGTACAAGCACTAGCAGCAGCCAGATATTCAGCTTCGGCGGTGCAGAGAGATATACAATTCTGCTTTTTAGAAGGCTGATGACCCACAAGTATAGGGGGTGTATCGCAGTATTTTTGAGGGAAGTGAAACCCATTTTATTGATTCGACACAAGGGGAGCCAAAGCATATTTATAAGCCTTAACAACTGAGTTGTCATTTCAGCTGCACCTAGAAACAATCTTGTTCACAACAGTTTATCTGTAGCAACAGTTGTGTAGTAGGAATAGAAAAGTAACATCAGTAGTAAAGTAAAGACAGTAGTAACAATAGCAGTGAACAGTAGGATTCGAGTGCGGTAGGCATAGGGATGGACGGGCATTGCATGGACAAGACAATTCATATGGCAATCAGAACATAGGGAAATTGGAGATAAATAAGATAAAGCATCCAAGTACTAGATAATCCTAGGCATGTGTTCCATATATAGTCATACGTGCTCGCAATGAGAACTTGCACAACATCTTTTGTCCTCCCAGCCCGTTTGTAGCAGGGCCTCAAGGGAACTACTGGCAATTAAGGTGCTCCTTTTAATAGAGCACCGGAGCAAAACATTAACACTCCATGAACACATGTGATCCTCACATCAAAGCCATTCCCTCCGGTTATCCCGATTTCTGTCACTTCGGGGCCATTGGTTCTGGACAACAATGTGTGTATACAACTTGCAGGTAAGACCAAAAAATAATACTATCATAATGAATCAATAACATGTTCAGATCTGAAATCATGGCACTCGGGCCCTAGTGACAAGAATTAAGCATAACAAGTTGCAACAATGTCAAAAAGCACTAATAGTAGATTCTAGGCACCATGCCCTAACAATCTGATGCCATTACATGAACGATCTCATCCAATCCCTACCATCCCCATAGCCTACAGTGGGGGATTACTCACTCATAGATGGGGGAAACATGGATGGTCGATGGAGAAGCGATGGTGATGATGATGGCGATGATCTCCTCCAATTCCCCGTCCCGGCAGGGTGCCAGAACGGAGTTTCTGGTTCCGAATCATGGAATCTAGTGGTGGCAGCGGAGCGGAACTCCTTTTGGAAAAACGTCGAACCCCCTGAGTTTTTAGGTCAGAAGGTAACTGATAGGCGAAGAGGGAGACCGAGATGGTGTCTGGGGCGGCCAGACCACCCCCTGGCGCGGCCAGGCCCAGCCCGCGTGGCTAGGTGGTGTGGCTAGCCACCAGCCCCACTCCGTCTCGTATTCTGGCTCCGGGATTCTTCTGGTGAAATAGGATTTTTGGCATATTTTCCGGGATTTTTCCTGATAGTTGATTTTCTGCACAAAAACTAGAGACCAAGGCAATTCTGCTGAAAATAGCGTCAGTCCATGTTAGTTGCATCCAAATCACACAAGTTTAGAGGAGAAACAATAGCAAAAGTGTTCGGGAAAGTAGATACGGTTTAGACGTATCGACTCCCCCCAAGCTTAGCTTACTGCTTGTCCTCAAGCAATTCAGTTGAAAACTGAGTGCGATAAAAGAAACTTTCACGAACACACTTGCTTCATATGATGTATATATTCTCAGCATGTGATCAACTACTTAGACAATTCATAATAAGGAGTATGCAACTAAGTTTAGTTAATGGGCATTGCAAGCTATGAAGAGATTCCAACTCAAAAATAATAAGTATCATGAAGCATAAACATAAGACATTACAATGCTCATAACAAGTTATGATAGAGTGGTATCTCGCTTGCCTTTGTTTATGAATGCCAAGGCACCTATGAAGTTCAGGTGAAGACTAGAAGTAAAGATATCAAAGATACAAGCATCAAAGTCATAACACAAATAATCAAGTTTTGAGAGAAGCACATTACACTAAGAAGGTGCTCATAGAATATGTGGAGACTCAACAAGGAAATGAAAAAGGTTTTAAATAGTTTGAAAGGCTTCCAAATGCTGAAAGTATGGTACTCATTAGCTTTGATACCTCATTGCCCCTATCATAAGCATCTATAATATGGTTAAGGTGAAAGTGAGGTCCAATCTGAGTTATATGCTTGACAGACTATAAACTAGAAATCCCATGTCCCTTGAATACGAGGGCCGCTCCTCATGCTACTCAACTTTAGTTACCGGTAAGTTCTTGTCATTGTAAATACGTGCGTATCATAGAGAACCGCCAACGGGTACCCCTTGCCCGATGATATGGAAGAATCCCCATATCAAAATGACAAGGCAAGCAGACAATGAGTATCTCAGCAATCTTCTTATTTACCATGAGAAAATGGTGCTTTTTTCTCTCTTTCCTCTTTTCTCAAATCTCTTTTTTTTCTTTTTCTCAATAGCTATCTCTCTCTTTTTTTATAAGAAGAATGCTTCATAGATACTTATTATGGTTACGCTGCAGGTTTCCACCATGATAGCATGGATTAGACCGGCGGCCCAGTCGTTTCTCTAACACACATAACTCCATGGACTTACAAGCTCCCCTTTTATTTCACACCGACAACATCCGCAAACAAAAGATCATGGTATCAACTGGGTAAATATTTATAGGTGTTGAAAGCATTCCCCGTGACAGCACATTTCTGCTAATCCCCAGCCTATAATTTGCAAGCATATAACTTTCATGGACAGTCACAACGGTTCAGGTTTATTAAGTGCAGGAAATAAAGTGTGCCATCAATTTTGTGAGGGCTTTACTAACAAACTTTCTCATAACAAACAAACATTTTATTCGGAAGAAAACAAGGCATATTGAATATGCGTGGAAATAGCAAATGATGCTAATAGGTAGGTATGGTGGACACTTTTGGCAATATTTGGTTTTAGGGAGTTGTAAACACGAGTAAAACATACTCAGTGTATGTGAAGGCTAGCAATAGTAAGGGAGCAACAAACGAGAGAGCAATAACTGTCATAGTCATGCTTGCAACAAAACAGGACTAATCATGGCATGAAAGTGATTCAAGATCCTTAAGGCAAAACAATTCATCGAGGCTTAACTGATTGTTTCAGTCATATGCATGCGTGAGCATGTGCCAAGTCAATTCAAATGAAACATTCAGAGGAGGATACCATGGTGTCATACCAAGTTATGAATAGAGTAATGCAAGCAAACATTCATATGACATGCTACAAACTATTAGCAAGCTGGAACTAATCATATGAAACAAAGAACTGCTAAGCATCCATAAATAACATACACCCTACATGAACAGACTAAGCATACCCACAATGATGAGTATATGTACAAAAATGAAAACAAATAGAGTTCGTTACCAGCCTCTTACCACACCTCATGTTATCATTAATCCTCATTATTGCCCTTCACTTGTGTGGCTTGAATAATAATATGAAACCAAATCCCACTGAGAACTGCTGAACCCTGCAACAAACTCACAGAACCAAAGAAGAACAACAAATATTTTTGGTGTGTTCGATTTTTAAAACAAGAACAACAAAATCTTTTGGGTTTTTCGAATAGTTCAAACGAAGCAAAATGGAAAAAGCAAACCAAGGAAAAAAGAAGAAAAAGTAAACCAAAAGAAACAACAGAAATATTTTTGGTCTTTTTGTGTTTTAGAAAGCAAAAGCAAATGATGAATGAAAGCTAAAAGGAGAACGAAGCATGAATATACAAAGTACCGACGCAAAATGATATGGAGATGAGTGCGATGTCGGCGTACCTCCCCCAAGCTTAGGCTTTTGGCCTAAGTGGGTATTGTCAAGACCAGGATTTTTAATCCCAGATGCCTGTTATGTCATACATCGCAATCCCAGGATTACCATTTTTGCGAGACATAATAGATTGGATATCACAGTACATCATCCATTACAAACCATAATAAGATCTTACACAAATAAAGGATCTCATGATCCAGTCTTAATACAACAAGCGGTGAGATAAAATAATAAGCGTAGCGGTGGGGTCCATCTTTAGAGTCACAGGCAATGCTGATGATGGGAGATGATCCTAGTTATCATAGTCGTCCTGCTGTCCTTCATCTTGGTAGTCTCCTTCATAGTCTGGCCATAGGAATAGCCAGGGACAAAAGCCATGAGTACTTTTTAAGTACTCGCAAACTACCATTAACAAGTAAGATAGTTCTAGTAGGAATGCTAAATTCTAAGTTTAAATATAAAGTTAAGTTTGAAACCTAAGCTGAGTTCAGAAACAAAGAAAGATAAAAGAAGTTTGAAAACACCTTAATGGGAACTTCATTATCATAGTCACAACTCTGTTGTGGTCAAGTCATGTCACAATTCATTTCATAAGTTGTTTTGAAAACATCTGACAACAGAACAGTATAGCCACTCCAACTGTCCATAACCGCAGACGCGGCTATTCGAATAGTTTGACACCCTGCGGAGGTGGTAAACTTTCACCACAAGATTCGATACATCTATCAGGAATAACCCAGAATCATCATACTTAGTATGCAGATAATCAAACATAATCTTTCCTTTACACACCCTAGTATAAGCACCTCTCCTATGAGCATGGCCTCCCAACCATGACCATCTGTCATCTTGGGCACTGCATAGGTGGACAACATTGAGAGGTAGCCTCAGCGCAAACCTCTCCCGCGAGGGAACTAATACTAATGCATATAATCTTCCGGCTAAGCCTTACCCAATTCAGGTATTGTGGTTGTACGGTAAAATTGGAATCGTATCGCATTCGAACCCAACCATCAGTTTTATAACAGGGCTAAGGCTCGTGCCTTAACATTTTCCTCATCATAAACCATTTGTGTTTCTCAACACATGTCAAAACATCTCAATAGAATGATTCATCATTCCAAGGTTTTCATAAATCATTTTCACCAAGTATTCCCATCTAAAGTGATCTAGTTTTGGTTTTGCTCTAAACTACTAAGCTAAGAGTGTTCACTAATATGGAGGCTAAGATCAATCTCATGCCATAGAATGACATCTAAGTATATCCTGATAGGTCAAGTTTTATACTCTTTATGCTACCTTCAAAACAAGTAAAGGACTTTGGTAAAGTAAAGAAAAGTAAAGCTTGGAAATAAATCTTGGAATAGGTATAAATCCAAAATGGTATCACCAAGGCATGCCTAATGCCTTTGCTTAGGTTATATAGCTTGCAAGGGTTAGCTTGCATTGTTAATGATGGCTTGCTAGTATAATACTTGCAAGTGTTAGCTTGCCAATAATAGCTTTCCTTGTGCAGTGCAGTGGTTGAAGTTTTCTTCCTCCTCTTGGTAGAATTCCTCCTCCTCATGAGCTTGGTCGGTACTATCGTCTATAAATACGTACAGAATACACAATCACCAAACAATACGTCACTAGTCTACTTAGTACTCTAAGGCACACATTTGATGATATATTATCATCACAAGCATCACAAGGTTTAATTCACTAGCTTCATTCTTTTTATTTGAGAAAAGTAATTTCTACTCATTGAAATTAACTAAGATTTAATATTCTCCAATTGAAATATTGGATCATGTGGACACATGTCATCACCAAATATTCTAACATATGGGAATGTGATTTAAAGGTTGGATCACATTTTAATAAGTTTAAGTTTAATATTTAATGATTTAAAATGGCTAGAGATGCCTATATAGCATTATTTTGGCTAGTCCAAAGTCACTACATGCAAACCTTAATATTATTACATATTCAGATAGGTATGGTTAAATGTGAATTTTGAGAGTTGGAATCAACTCAAAAGCTATTATGGTTGATTTTATAAAAATGTTTGAATGTGCAAAAGCTTATGTCTTATTATTTTTACTAGGAGAGATATCTAACTCTAAATGAATTAACTCCAACGGGCTTGGATAGATCTTTTCAGAAGCTTTCCAAAAAAATTGGAATCACTCAGTTTGGATTTGTAAATCTTCCTGAATTGATTTTTAAACTAAGGCATAGAAATGAGTTCAAACCTAAATGGAAAATTCTAGATTTGAATTCGTGGGCTAGCGCGGAAAGGAAATGGGCCGGCCCAGTGATGCTCATCGGCGCAGAGGGCTGCTGACAGGTTGGTCCCACTTTTCAGCGAGACTTAAAACCCGAAACGGTATGGGAGGATCTGGGCGCTACGATTAGAATAGAGATCAACAGTCCACAGTCGTCATCGACAGACTCGTCGCCGGCGAGACCGAACCCTAAACGGATGGTGGGGGTCTATTGGGGACGTACCAGGGCTCCAGCTAGTGTGGTGAGGCGCGATCGAACTGGATGGCGACGGCAGATTCAGGCGAGGTCACGGCAGGGGCTGCGGTGGATGGAATCGACGGCAGCGTCTCTTCCGCTGCAACGGGCTCCTCCGGTGCAATTCCGGCGAACTATGGCTTGAGCGGCTCTAGCGAGAGGTGGGGAAGGATCAGTGGTGCGAGGGGAGTTGAGTGGTGTGAAGAAATGGTGCTGGGGAGGGCTCCTTATATAGGCTCGATGAGGGGACCGAGGGGGCGACGACAAGCTCGTCGGTGACGACGATACAGGGTGCTATCGGCATGGGCGGTTTAGGCAGACGGTGGCTTGCCTCATGGCGGTACTCTACGGCTTAATGGCATAGCTAGGGGCGGTGGCATATGGTCGGGAGCGTCGCGCGCTCTAGGAGACAGAGGCGATGCTCAACCCGGCGCTCGGCGAGTGTGGGTCGCGCGGCGGTGCACGGCCGTGTCTAGAGGGGTGCTAGGGTCGAGGCGGAGCAGCGTGCGTGGGATGGGGTCGAGGGGCGGTCTGATACGTTCTGGCGGCTATCGTGCCCTGGCGCGCTCTGGCAAGCTCTCAGAGAGAAAGGGCGGCACGGTGCTGAGGTGGTCCAGGGCCTGGCTGGGCTTGGGGAAGGGGCTGGGAGGTGCGGTAGGGTTGGGCGGAGCTAGGGGACTTGCTGGTTTGGCGCAGCGCTGTTCCTGGCGCGTTGCTCTCTTCTGGCCGACGGTGACCACAAAGTGGCGGCGCTCCACTGCTGCTGCGGCTAAGGGGTAGGTCGGTGGGTGTTTGGTTGGACTCAGGGGGGACAGGGGAACCAAAAGAGGGCCAAAAACTCGACAATGCATTGATGTACAAACAGTAATAGTTAGGTAGAGTTTTTGGTGCATGCCACATGTTCAATCAAATAGCCGCAAGAGAAAAAGTTTTGAATTTTGGGCTGATTTTTGGTGGAGTGTTGTATCTTATGCTTGAGCTTCTAGGTGTAATTGGGTTTTAAAAGTGGAGTTCATTTGAGTGGTTTTTGAATAAGTGTGATCCATACATATGAACTACATTTAAATTTCAAATGTCATTTAAATTTAGAGTTTGAAAGTTTTTGGGATGAAGCAAAGTGGGCCTTGGCACATCACTACTTGTACTAGCAAGGGTGCAAAGATCCACAATTTTTTAGGTTAAGATTTGGGTTCTAGGAATAGCCAAAGTAGGCATGGTGATTAAAATGGCAAAAGTGACCATTTGCTTATTTTATTCTTTTTGATTTGTTTTTGTTTGGATTTGTTTGGGAATGATCTAGATGATGTTTAATTCACCTTAGAATCATTTTACAATCAATGGATCACTAAAACATGGCATTTCAAACAACTCCTATTTTAAATGCACACACATATGAATGCTTAATCATTTTTAAATGGAAAAGGTTTTCTAACTCTAAATTTGATGTTTTGGATCTTAATAACCTTGGATTAAGTTTTGGGATGTTACAAACCTTCCCCCCTTAAAAAAATTCTCGTCCCGAGATTTATGAAAGAAAACTAGGAACTAAAGAGATCTGGGAACTCTGTCTTAATGTAATCTTCTCGCTCCCAAGTGGCTTCCTCTTCGGTATGGTTGCTCCATTGAATCTTGAGAAACTTGATACTCCTGGTCCTGGTGGTTCTGTAAGCTTCCTCTAAGATACGGATGGGAACTTCACGATACGTCAGATCCTTGTTGATCTCAACGGCTCGGTGATCGATGTTCTTGAATACTTCAGTCTTCTCCGGCACTTCTAAGCATTTGCGAAGTAACGATATATGGAATACATTGTGGATGGCAGACATCTCTTCAGGCAGTTCTAGTTGATACGATACTTCTCCTCGGCGATTCAGAATCTTGAAAGGCCCGATATATCTAGGGGCTAACTTTCCTTTTAGACTAAAACGTTGGGTTCCCTTCAAGGGTGAAACCTTGAGATATACGAAATCTCCGACATTGAAACTCGGGTCTCTCCTTCTCTTGTTAGCATAACTCTTCTGTCTGGATTGGGCGGTCTTGAGGTGCTCACGGACTTTGTGAACCTTCTCTTCAGCTTCTCGGAGAATGTCGGGTCCGAAGATCTGACTCTCTCCTACTTGTGACCAATTCAAAGGTGTGCGACACTTTCTTCCATATAGGAACTCAAATGGTGTCATTTGCAAACTGGCTTGATAACTGTTGTTATATGAGAATTCTGCGAAAGGCAGGCAGGCCTCCCATTTTGATCCATACTCTAACACACAAGCTCTCAACATGTCCTCTAAGATCTGGTTTACTCTCTCAGTCTGTCCATCAGTTTGCGGGTGATAAGCGGTGCTGAAGTTCAATTTGGTTCCTAATCCTTCCTGGACTTTCTGCCAAAATCTCGAGGTAAATTGGGTTCCTCGATATGATACTATCGTCTTGGGGGTTCCATGCAGACTAACAATTCTAGCAATATACAGCTCTGCTAGCTTCGAACTCTGGTAGGTGGCCTTGACAGGTATAAAGTGGGTTACCTTGGACAGTCTATCAACAATGACCCAGATTGAGTCATTTCCCCTACTAGAAGTAGGCAAACCGGTGATAAAGTCCATTCTAACGGAATCCCATTTCCATTTCGGAATCTGCAATGGTTGCAATAGTCCTGTGGGCCTCTGATGCTCTGCTTTGACTCTTTGACAGATGACACACTTGGTGATGTAGCTTCCGATTTCTCTCTTCATCTTGTGCCACTAAAATTGCTCTTTCAAATCTTGATACATCTTCGTTCCTCTGGGGTGGATGGAATAAAGAGTATCATGATCTTCCTGCATGATAACTTGCTTCAGCTCCAAATCTGCTGGCACACAGATACGGTCTTTGTACCACAGAACTCCTTCTTCGTCTTTAGTGAATCCAGGAACTTTTCCTGTACCAATATGACGTTTGATTCTGTCGATACTTTCATTTCTGTTCTGGGCTTCCTTGATTTGGCTAATCAAAGTGGGTTGAAGTTCAATGCTAGCTAAGAATCCTTTGCTAACTAGCTCAGTTCTGAACTGCTCCAACTCCTCATACAAACTTGGTTGCTTCTCTTTGATCATGGTGTTTAGCCTACAAGGCAATCTGCTAAGAGCATCCGCTACCACATTGGCTTTGCCGGGGTGATAGTGAATGTCAAGGTCATAATCCTTGATCAACTCTATCTATCTTCTTTGCCTCATATTTGGATCAATGCACGGCGCCCAAAAAAATGCTTGATGGCGGTGTTGATGTAGAGCTCGTTGGGAACCCCAAGAGGAATGTATGATGAGCACAGCAGCAAGTTTCCCTCAGTTATGAAACCAAGGTTTAATCGAACTAGTAGGAGAAATGAAACACCCCAAAGGTGTTACTAGCTGAGCTTTGGCAGGGCGCACTATCGGTGCTAGTAGCAACGTGGATACCTGCACAACACAACCACAGAACTTTGTCCCCAACTTGCGATGAGGTTGTCAATATCACCGTGTTTTGCGAAAACAAAGGATTAAACGTATCAAATCGAAAGAAGTAATGGTTTGCAGAAATTAAACACAAAGAAGTAAACAGTTGTAGATTGTATGTAAAGAAAAGGACCGGAATCCATAGTTCACTAGAGGTGGCTCTCCTTAAGATAGATAACATGCTAGGTGAACAAATTACAGCGAGGCAATTGACAAACACCGAGAAAGCAATACATGCATATACTAATCATCTTGAATCCTTGATACTTGATTGGGCATTACAACATTACACATATACCGCCATCCAACTGCATCAATGACTAATAATCCACCTTCAGGTTATCATCCGAACCCCCTCCAGTATTAAGTTGCAAGCAACAGATTATTGCTTTACGAACTGCGTGTAAAGTAAACAATACGATTGTTCTATGAACAAAGGATTGTTGTTTTCTCCCTAGTAGCAACATCAAAGGAGAATACCACTATATTATGCTTTAATATGCTAAAACAACGCATGATTCATCCAAGGCACATTAAGAAATCTCAATTGTTTATAACAAGTCATGCTACAGCAAAGAATACTCTCTTTACCACTTAAGCATAATGCCAAAACATTATCAAGCATGGCATGACAAAGCATAGGCCACAGTCAAAAACAAACTCTCTTTACCACTTAAGCATGAACTTTCCTACTCTTTTCCAAACCAAACCAAACTATTTGAAAACCAATGTAAGAAAGAGGGGGTCCAACCAATTTATTCAGAAAACTAAGCAAACCAAAGCAAACAAAAACCAAAACGAAAACGAAAATGAAAAAGAAGACGCTCCAATAAAAACACAACTGTGCATGAAACAATAAAAATGAAGCGTTTGGAAGAAACCTAGGATTTTTATTGATGAAGAAGGGGATGCCTTGGGCATCCCCAAGCTTTGACGCTTGTACTTCTTGGATATTTCTTGGGGTGACACGCGTGGAATCCCCAAGCTTGATCTTTAGTCCATTCTTCATCTCATTCTTCATTCCTTCCATACACCTGAAAATTTTCCTTCATACAAAACTTCACACAATCTTTATTAGCAACATTAGTGCACTTAAGATAAATAAGTCTTAAGGTTCAGTTCTAACACCAAATAAACTTACATTAGAACACTAGATACTGTAGTACTTCCCTCAAAAATCTCAATTCCCCGAAAGAACTCAAGAAGGAACCAACAAGAAGCAAATGCAGAAAATGGCAGAAATCTGTCAAAACAGACCAGCAGGTAAAGACGGATTTTTTCAAAGACCTTATGTTGCTCAAATCAAAAAGTGTTGAACTAACGAAAGTTAGATAACCACCAGGGGAAGAAGCACAAAAACTTACATCTCAATCCAACTTACAGAGCTCTCTCACGATTGTTTACGGTGAAGTAGAGAAATCTGTTTCGGGACAGCAACAATCACAATCATTACTTCTCTCTCATTAGATGTTACTCTTGGCAAAAAAAGCAAATAAAAAGGATAAGGAGAGGTTACTACAGAGGTAATAACTTCCAAGACTCATCTAAAACTTTTCGGTTATCTCTAAATAAGTACTTTTCTTTAACGCCTTTAAGTTAGGCATAAGAAGTAAGAAAAAGAATCAAGTATTCTCAAATGAAGAAGCATTAAGACCAAATTTCCTGCCCTTACCTCTCTTACTTTTATTCTTAACCTTGGGGAAAATATGATTGTTTGGTGGAGAATAAAGGTGCATGGTCCCCTTTCCCACATCTATTATTGCTCCAAGGAGTTCTAATAGGGACCTTCCAAGTGTAATTTGTCCTTTTCCTGCACATTCAATAACAAGATAATCAATAGAAATCGTTTTCCCAAGGATCTTTGTAGACACTACTTCAGCTATTCTAAGAGGTAATATGGTAGTATTATTAGCAAGAGATATTTCTTTTCCTCCTTCAGTGAGCCCCCAAGTATTCAACGATTTATAAATATCTTTGGTCATAAGACAAAATTCAGACATGATATCACAGCGAGCTTGAAAAGTTTCGGTGTTCATATCAATATTTATTGTAGGGAACCACTTTGATGGTTCAGAGTTTATTGGAACATAATTGTGATGCTCCCTAAGCGTGTTATAGCAATTTTCTAAGCTAGTAGTGCTAGCCTCAAGAGTGTTCAACCTAGCAAATATTTTTGCGAAAGAAATATCAGTTTGGCTAGGCATGTTGTAAGTGAGGATCAATTTCTTTATAGCATTAATATAATCGTCCTCATTACATTGGAGGAAATCTCCTCCCATAACAGCATCTAAAGCATTTCTATAGCAAAGAGCAATCCCAAGGTAAAAACTGCTAAGGAACAAGCTTTGAGTCATTTTAGGCTCAGTTTTTTCATGTAGATCGGAGATTCTAGACCAAGCTTCCTTAAAACTTTCCTCAATTCCTTGTTTAAAAGTGAAAATCATTTCCTCGGGTGACATAGTGATTGGAGCAAGGCTAGACATAGTGGCACTCAAGATAGGAACTAATTTTTTTGTGTTTTTCAAATAAGAAAGCAAACTAGTAAAACTAATTTTTTTGTGTTTTTGAAAAGAAAGCAATCTAGTAAAACTAATTTTTTGTGATTTTGAAGAACAAAACAAGCAAACCAAGCAAAAAGAAACTAAGCAAAACAAAAACAACAAAGTAAAGAGATTGGTTATGAGGGACTCCCCTTGTGAAGATGTCCTTGACTCCCCGACAACAGCGCCAGAAAATCGCTTGATGGCTCAATGCACGGCGCCCAGAAAAATGCTTGATGGCGGTGTTGATGTAGAGCTCGTTGGGAACCCCAGGAGGAAGGTATGATGAGCACAGCAGCATGTTTCCCTCAGTTATGAAACCAAGGTTTAATCGAACCAGTAGGAGCACGGAAACACCCCAAAGGTGTTACTAGCTGAGCTTTGGCAGGGCGCACTACCGGTGCTAGTAGCAACGTGGAGACCTGCACAACACAACCATGGAACTTTGTCCCCAACTTGCGATGAGGTTGTCAATCTCACCGTGTTTTGCGGAAAACAAAGGATTAAACGTATCGAATGGAAAGAAGTAATGGTTTGCAGAAAGTAAACACAAAGAAGTAAATAGTTGTAGATTGTATGTAAAGAAAAGGACCGAGATCCATAGTTCACTAGAGGTGGCTCTCCTTAAGATAGATAACATGCTGGGTGAACAAATTACAGTGGGGCAATTGAGAAACACCGAGAAAGCAATACATGCCTATACTAATCATCTTGACTCCTTTGAGACTTGATTAGGCATTACAACATTATACATAGACCGTCATCCAACTGCATCTATGACTAATAATCCACCTTCAGGTTATCATCCGAACCCCCTCTAGTATTAAGTTGCAAGCAACAGATTATTGCTTTACGAACTGCGTGTAAAGTAAACAATACGATTGTTCTATGAACAAAGGATTGTTGTTTTCTCCCTAGTAGCAACAACACATCTAGTACCTTAGAGATTTCTGTCACTTCCCCAGATTACCAGAAGCATGAACCCACTATCGAGCATAAATACTAACTCTTGGAGTTGCTAGCATCTACTTGGCCAATATAGCTACTAACAACGGAAAGCATGCAAGATCACAAATAACAAAGACATGATAGAATCAATAATCAATCTGAAATAGCATCTCAATATCCATCGGATCCCCGCAAACACAACATGTAGAATTACAAATAGGTGATCTTGATCATGAACGGAGCTCACAAGATCTAAACATGAAAGCACAAAGGAGGAGAACCAGCCATCTAGCTACATGGATCTGTAGTCCAAGGATGAACTACTTACGCATCACACCGGAGGCTTGCATGGTGATGAAGAAGACCTCCAGGGTGAATTCCCCTCTCCGGCAGGGTGCCGGGAAGAGCTTCAGATCCCTTCCTATCTAGGGATGGAGATGACGGTGGCTACGGACTCTTTCGTGGATTTTTCATCGCGCACTTAAGGTTTACGTCCCGAGGGCATCTTATAGTCAGAAGGAGAGGCCGAGGGGGTGCCGGGAGCGGTCACACCACCCCCTGGCGCGGGCCAGGCCTAGCCGCGTGGCCAGGTGGTGTGGTGGGCCCCTTACCCCTCTCCATCTCGTATTCTGGCACTTGATGACTTCTAGAAAAATAGGCACTTTGGATTTTGTCCCGTCCAATTCCGAGAATATTCATTTTCTGACTTTCCTGGAACCAAAAACAGCAGAAAACAGGCAGCATGCATTGTGGCTCTTGTTAATAGGTTAGTCCAAGAAATCATATGAAAAGTACTCCAAAGTTAGAACAAAACACAAGAAAGTGGATAAACCTAAGCATGGAACATCAAAAATTATAGATACATTTGCAATGTATCACATATTCAGCTCCTTCTGAGTGAAAATATACTTCAAGCTTTTGTGATCCGAGTAAATCTCACAACGATTACCCATCAGATAATGACGCCATGTCTTTAATGCCAAAACTACGGCTGCTAATTCAAGATCATGGGTCGGATAGTTTTGCTCATGCTGCTTCAGTTGTCGAGACAGATAAGCGACGACTTCTTGATAGTTTTGCTCATGGGCCTTCTTGCATCAATACACATCAGAGACCAATCTTTAATGCATCACAGTATACGTCAAACGGCTTCTTGATATCTGGCATGATCAATATTGGGGCTGGTAGCAATCTCTTCTTCAGCTCTTGGAAACTGGCTTCACATTTGTCGGTCCATTCAAACTTCTTGTCCTTCTTCATCAATTGGGTCATGGGCCTGGCGATGCTAGAAAATCCTTCTACGAACTTGCGGTAGTATCTCGCTAATCCGAGAAATGCACGGACTTGGGTTTGAGTGGTTGGGGCTTCCCATTCTTCGACATCTTTAATTTTGGCAGGATCAACAGAGACTCCTCTGACAGACACAATATGTCCTAGGAATCCTACTTCTTTCAGCCATAACTTACATTTGCTAAATTTGGCATACAACCGATGCTCTCTAAGGGTTTCGAGGATGATTCTCAGATGTTGCTCATGCTCTTCTTCTGACTTGGAGTAGATAAGGATATCATCGATAAACACAACGATGAACTTATCCAGGAAATTCATAAAGATCTTATTCATGAGATTCATGAAATAAGCAGGGGCATTGGTTAATCCAAAAGACATAACCGTATACTCGTATAAACCATAGCTAGTAGTAAAGGCGGTCTTCGGAATATCCGTTGCACGAATCTTAAGTTGGTGATAACCAGTCCTAAGATCAATCTTTGAGAATACCTGGGGACCGGTCAACTGATCAAATAGATCTTCTATCTTCGGCAAAGGGTACTTGTTCTTGATTGTGACATCATTCAGTTTCCTGTAATCGGTGCACAGTCCGTTGCCTCCATCTTTCTTGTCGACGAATAACACAGGTGATCTCCATGGTGATGCGCTTGGTTGAATCAAGCCTGTTGCTAACATAGCATCCAACTGCTTCTTCAGTTCCACTAACTCTGAGGGGTTCATGCTATAGGGGGCTATGGGTCCGGTTCCGGGGATCAGTTCAATAATAAACTCAATATCCCTATCTGGGGGCATACCGGGTAATTCATCTAGGAATACATCTGGGTATTCACAGACTACTCTGACTTGGTCAATGGTGGGCAGGGCTAAACTCTTGTTGCACTTGAATTGACGGGGCTGGGTTTCAGAGATATGCTCTACTGTTACAATAGAGCTATTGGTCATGGTGATGGCTTTCTTGGCACAGTCTATCAGTCATTTATGCTTTGACATCTAGTCCATACCTAGTACGACTTCCAAACCTTTGGTTCCCAGTACTATTAGATTAGCATAAAAATCTATCCCATGAATTCTGATAGGCACAACTTTGCAAATTTTTCTAGCTTTTGTAGTTGAACCAGGAATTTGAACTATCATGACATGCTTCATGTTGGTTGGGTGAATCTTACTAGTGCATGCAAATTCTTCAGTGACAAATGAGTGCGATGCTCCAGAATCAAACAACACTCTTGCTAAAACTGAGTTGACAGAAAACATACCCAGCACTACATCTGGCGCTTCTTGGGCTTCTTCGGCGTTCATGTGGAATAGATGGCCGTTGCGGTTGTGAGGATTCCCTGGGGAAAATCTTCTTCCTGGTTGAACACGACGCTGCTGTTGAGCTGGGGCATTCACATTTGCAGTGGCGGCAATCTTGTTGGGGCACTCATTAGAATAGCGTTCACTCCACACTCGAAACAAGTTTCTGAGACTTGTCTTTCGCTGCCACGGGCACAACATTGCTTCTAGTTCTGGGTGTAGTGTTGTTGTTGTTGTTGCTCTTGGGAGGGGCACGGTTGAAATTGCTGGTGTTGCCGATGTTGTTGTTGTTTCCTCCGGATTTCAGATTGCCTCCGCTACGGTTGGGGTAGCTTGGGCGAGACATTAGGGGTCGGTTGTTCCTTGGTGCATATCTTGGCGAGGGGTTGGGACGGTACTTCTGGTGACTGTTGGATCCAGCTTGATGCATCATACGACGTTTGCGGTTGTCGTTTGCCTGGTTAATCTTCCCTTCCATCTGAATGGCAGAGTCGACTAGCTCTTCGAGATCCTCGAAACGGATGTTGACGAGGACAGTCTAAATCTCATCATGTAGTCTGTTCAGGAATCTCTCCTTCTTCTTGGCCTTTGTGTTGATCTCATCAGGTGCATACCTGGCAAGTGACAGGAATTTGGCACAGTACTCCACTACAGTCATTCTGCCTTGCTTCAAGTCGTGGAATTCATCCCTCATTCTGGTGACTAGACCCTGCGACACGTGGGTGCGACTGAACTTGATTTTGAAGGCTTCCCATGTCATCACTTGACCATGGTTCATGTTACGGATACTAGTCCACCAAGCTCTTGCATCTCCTGCCAGATAGTGGGTGGCAAAGAGAACTTTCTTGTTGGCATCCACTCCTGCTACTTCTAAGTTGTTTTCCATTGTTTGTAACCAGTCGTGAACATCCAATGGTTTTTCAGCCTGGTTAAAGATTGAGGGATTTGTATTCTGAAAGTTTTTGAGTTTGGATCCATGATGATCCTAATTTCCATGTCCTTGGTTGTTTTGGGCCATCTAGGCGATCTGCTGCAGTGTTGCTAAGTTGGCCTAGCACTCTGCCCTGCTTGCTTCACGGTCTGCAACCAACATCTGCATAATCTGCAGCATTGGGTCCTGCGATGAGCTGCTCCCTCCAGGATTTCCACGAGTCATCTGAAGATTGAGGTAGATAAAGGGGTAAGAGGGAAAATTCTAAGGTTCATGGTTTTGATTTTAAAGCTAAAACTTTGAGTTTGACTCAGGTTTTGCAACTAACTTCCTTTCATTCATTCAAGCAAGGCACATGATACAAACACACACACACACACACAACAACATCAAAGGAAAAGAGATGGTTTTAAGAAACATTTTGTAAGCTACAATACAATGGGACCGATACATCCCATGCTACGACAGTGCTCTAGTGCATCTACTCATCGTCGATGAAGTCGGAGTCATCATCGTCGGTGTAGAAGTCCACGACATCCTCCTCCAGAAATTCATCATCATTGCTGAGGTAGGAATCCATATCTCCCTGGATGTCTTCACCTTCCTCTTCTTCTTCCTTTGCTGCAAGCTGAGCTTCTTGCTCCTTGATGGTCTTCTCGAGGTCGGCCACCCTCTTGCGAAGACGGGCGATCGTGCGATCCTTCTTTTCACGCTGGAGGCGAAGAGACTGACGGTCCTTGACAAGTAGTGAGAAAGTATGGGCCTTCTAGGCGGCAATGGCACGGTTGTGGTTGGAAAACTCCCTAGCATTGTCTAATTCCTTCTGGCGATCGTACAGCAGGAAGTCAAGGTTCTCCACTTGACACTTCAGCTCCGGGTGACTTGGCATTCCCATGAAGTCACGCCTTGCATAGTGAGCAAAGCAGGTTCCTTGGATTTGGTTGACAATAAGGGCACAGAGACGTGCGAGAGCTTCATGCATTGCCCTGGCTAATCCATCTAGCCAGTTGTTCTCTCTTACAGAGAACTGGATTCTCCCGGACGTTGGTGCTTCTATGCTTCCTCGAAGATCAACATTGACTAGCCACTTTAAATATCCTCCTGAGCATCTAGGAAGTTGAGCTCCAAGAAACTCTAGATGTGGGCGTCCTAAGAGCTCAGACAGTGAATCTAGATCCCTCTCGAAGATCAGCTGGCCTCCGTTGCCCAGCTGGTAGAACTTGCTGAACTGAGTCTCCATCTACAAGAATTAAGGATGAGGAAGTTAGTGAAGTGATCAAGTGTGTCAAATTTTATGTAGTAATGTAAGAATTGGAGGAACAAGAATTTTTTTGAGAGAAAGAATGAATTTCCAAGGGTAAGAGAGGAAATAGTTTTCATAAGTACTCACTTTGGTTTTTGAACCTAAGTTTTTGTTCGGATGTCCATTCTAACTAGGGTCTCCTATGGTCAGGATGGCTCTGATACCAACTTGTCAACACGCGGATTTTTAATCCCAGATGCCTATTATGTCATACATCGCAATTCCAGGATTACCATTTTTGCGAGACATAACAGTTTGGATATCACAGTACATCATCCATTACAAACCATAATAAGGTCTTACACAAATAAAGGATCTCATGATGCAGTCTTAATACAACAAGCAATGCGATAAAATAATAAGCGTAGTGGTGGGGTCCATCTTCAGAGTCACAGGCAATGCTGACGATGGGAGATGATCCTAGTTATCATAGCCATCCTACTGTCCTTCATCTTGGTAGTCTCCTTCATAGTCTGGCCATAGGAATAGCCAGGGATAAAAGCCATGAGTACTCTTTAAGTACTCGCAAACTACCATTAACAAGTAAGATAGTTCTAGTAGGAATGCTAAATTCTAAGTTTAAATATAAAGTTAAGTTTGAAACCTAAGCCGAGTTCAGAAACAAAGAAAGATAAAATAAGTTTGAAAACACCTAAATGGGAACTTCATTATCATAGTCACAACTCTGTTGTGGTCAAGTCATGTCACAATTCATTTCATAAGTTGTTTTGAAAACATCTGACAACGGAATAGTATGGCCACTCCAACTGTCCATAACCAAGGACGCGGCTATTCGAATAGTTTGACACCCTGCGGAGGTGGTAAACTTTCACCACAAGATTCAATACATCTGTCAGGAATAACCCTGAATCATCATACTTAGTATGCAGATAATCAAACATAACCTTTGCTGTACACACCCTAGTATAAGGACCTCTCCTATGAGCATGGCCTCCCAACCATGACCATCTGTCATCTTGGGCACTGCATAGGTGGACAACATTGAGAGGTAGCCTCAGCGCAAACCTCTCCCGCGAGGGAACTAATACTAATGCATATAATCTTCCGGCTAAGCCTTACCCAATTCAGGTATTGTGGTTGTACGGTAAAATTGGAATCGTATCGCATTCGAACCCAACCATCAGTTTTATAACAGGGCTAAGGCTCGTGCCTTAACATTTTCCTCATCATAAACCATTTGTGTTTCTCAACACATGTCAAAACATCTCAATAGAATGACTCATCATTCCAAGGTTTTCATAAATCATTTTCACCAAGTATTCCCATCTAAAGTGATCTAGTTTTGGTTTTGCTCTAAACTACTAAGCTAAGAGTGTTCACTAATATGGAGGCTAAGATCAATCTCATGCCATAGAATGACATCTAAGTATATCTAGATAGGTCAAGTTTTATACTCTTTATGCTACCTTCAAAACAAGTAAAGGACTTTGGTAAAGTAAAGAAAAGTAAAGCTTGGAAATAAATCTTGGAATAGGTATAAATCCAAAATGGTATCACCAAAGCATGCCTAATGCCTTTGCTTAGGTTATCTAGCTTGCAAGGGTTAGCTTGCATTGTTAATGATGGCTTGCTAGTATAATACTTGCAAGTGTTAGCTTGCCAATAATAGCTTTCCTTGTGCAGTGCAGTGGTTGAAGTTTTCTTCCTCCTCTTGGTAGAATTCCTCCTCCTCATGAGCTTGGTCGGTACTATCGTCTATAAATACGTACAGAATACACAATCACCAAACAATACGTCACTAGTCTACTTAGTACTCTAAGGCACACATTTGATGATATATTATCATCACAAGCATCACAAGGTTTAATTCACTAGCTTCATTCTTTTTATTTGACAAAAGTAATTTCTACTCATTGAAATTAACTAAGATTAAATATTCTCCAATTGAAATATGGGATCATGTGGACACATGTCATCACCACATATTCTAACATATGGGAATGTGATTTAAAGGTTGGGTCACATTTTAATAAGTTTAAGTTTAATATTTAATGATTTAAAATGGCTAGAGATGCCTATATAGCATTATTTTGGCTCGTCCAAAGTCACTACATGCAAACCTTAATATTATTACATATTCAGATAGGTATGGTTAAATGTGAATTTTGAGAGTTGGAATCAACTCAAAAGCTATTATGGTTGATTTTATAAAAATGTTTGAATGTGCAAAAGCTTATGTCTTGTTATTTTTACTAGGAGATATCTCTAAATCTAAATTAATTAACTCCAATGGGCGTGGATATATCTTTTCAGAAGTTTTCCAACAAAATTGGAATCACTCAATTTGGATTTGTAAATCTTTCTGAATTGATTTTTAAACTAAGGGACATAAATGAGTTCAAACCTAAATGGAAAAATCTAGATTTGAATTCGTGGGCTACCGCGGGAAAGGAAATGGGCCGGCCCAGTGACGCTCAGCAGCGCAGAGGGCGGCTGACAGGTCGGTCCCGCATGTCAGCGAGACTTAAAACCCGGAACGGTATGGGACGATCTGGGCGCTATGATTAGAATAGAGATCAACGGTCCACAGTCGTCGTCGACGACGGACTCGTCACCGGCGAGACCGAACCCTAAACAGACGGTGGGGGTCAACTGCGGATGTACCAGGGGTCCAGCTAGTGTGGCGAGGCGGGCGATGATACATTGCAAATGTATCTATAATTTTTGATGTTCCATGCTTAGTTTTATCCACTTTCTTGTGTTTTGTTCCAACTTTGGAGTACTTTTCATTTGATTTCTTGGACTAACCTATTAACAAGAGCCATAGTGCCAGCTGCCTGTTTTCTGCTGTTTTTGGTTCCAGGAAAGTCAGAAAATGAAATTCTCGGTATTGGACGGGACAAAAGCCAAAGTGCCTATTTTTCCGGAAGGGATCAAGTGCCAGAATACGAGACGGAGAGGGGCCAGGGGCCGGCCACACCACCTGGCCGCGCGGCCAGGCTTGGCCCACGCCATGGGGTGGTCTGGCCGACCCCAGCACCCCCTCGACCTTTCCTTCCGCCTATAAGTTGCCCTCGGGACGAAAACCCTAAGTACCCGATCAAAAATCCACGAAAGAGTCTGTAGCCGCCGTCGTCTCTGTCCCTAGATCGGGGGGGATCTGAAGCTCTTCCCGGCACCCTGTCGGAGAGGGGAATTCACCTTGGAGGTCTTCTTCATCACCAGGGAAGCCTCCGGTGTGATGCGTGAGTAGTTCATCCTTGGACTACGGATCCATGTAGTAGCTAGATGGCTGGTTTCTCCTCCTTTCTGCTTTCATGTTTAGATCTTGTGAGCTCCGTTCATGATCAAGATCATCTATTTGTAATTCATACATGTTGTGTTTGCGGGGATCCGAAGGATATTGAGATGCTATTTCAGATTGATTATTGATTCTATCATGTCTTTGTTATTTGAGATCTTGCATGCTTTCTGTTGTTAGTAGCTATCTTGGCCAAGTAGATGCTAGCAACTCCAAGAGTTAGTATTTATGCTTGATAGTGAGTTCATGCCTCTGGTAATCTGGGGAAGTGTCAGAAATCTCTAAGGTACTAGATGTGTTGTTGCTACTAGGGAGAAAACAACTATCCTTTGTTCATAGAACAATTGTATTGTTTACTTTACACGCAGTTCGTAAAGCAGTAATCTGTTGCTTGCAACTTAATACTGGAGGGGGTTCGGATGATAACCTGAAGGTGGATTATTAGTCATAGATGCAGTTGGATGGCGGTCTATGTATTATGTTGTAATTCCCAATCAAGTCTCAAAGGAGTCAAGATGATTAGTATATGCATGTATTGCTTTTCTCGGTGTTTGTCAATTGCCCCGCTGTAATTTGTTCACCCAGCATGTTATCTATCTAAGGAGAGCCACCTCTAGTGAACTATGGATCCCGATCCTTTTACTTTACATACAATCTACAACTGTTTACTGCTTTGTGTTTACTTTCTATAAACTTTTACTTCTTTCCATTCGATACATTTATTTTTTAGTTTCCGCAAAACACAGTGAGATTGACAACCTCATCGCAAGTTGGGGACAAAGTTATGTGGTTGTGTTGTGCAGGTCTCCACGTTGCTACTAGAACCGATAGTGCGCCCTGCCAAAGCTCAGCTAGTAACACCTTTGGGGTGTTTCCTTGCTCCTACTGGTTCGATTAAACCTTGGTTTCATAATTGAGGGAAAACTTTCTGCTGTGCTCATCATACCTTCCTCTTGGGGTTCCCAACGAGCTCTACGTCGATCGTCGAGTGCATCCGGCGATCGAACTAGACGGCGATGGCGGACTCAGGCGAGGTCACGGCAGCGGCTGCGATTGACGGAATCGACAACAGCGTCTCTTCCTCTGCAGCGGGCTCCTCCGGTGCAATTCCGGCGAACTATGGCTCGAGCGGCTCCAGCGAGAGGTGGGGAAGGATCAGCGATGAGAGGGAAGTTGAGTGGTGTGAAGAAATGGTGCTGGGGAGGGCTCCTTATATAGGCTCGACGAGGGGACCGAGGGGCGACGGCGAGCTCGTTGGTGACGACGATACAGGGCATTATCGGCATGGGCGGGATAGGCGGACGGTGGCTTGCCTCCTGGCGGTGCTCTACGGCTTAATGGTGCAGCTAGGGGCGGTGGCATATGGTCAGGACAGTCGCGCTCTCTGGGAGATAGAGGCGGTGCTCGACGCAGTGCTCGGCGACTGTGGGTCGCACGGCGGTGCACGGCCGTGTCTGGAGGGGTGCTAGGGTCGAGGTGGAGTGGCGTGCGCGGGATGGGGTCGAGGGGCGGTCTGATACGTGTTGGCGGCTATCGCGCTCTGGCGTGCTCTAGCGAGCTCGCAGAGAGAAAGGGCGGCATGGTGCTGAGGTGGTCCAGGGCCTGGCTAGGCTTGGGGAAGGGGCAGGGAGGTGCGGTAGGGTTGGGCAGAGCTAGGGGACTTGCTGGTTTGGCGTGGTGCTGTTCCTGGCGCGTTGCTCTCTTCTGGCCGGCGATGACCACAAAGTGGCGGCGCTCCACTACTGCTGTGGTTAAGGGGTAGGTTGGTGGGTGTTTGGTTGGAGTCAGGGGGACAGGGGTACCAAAAGAGGGCCAAAAACTCGACAATGCATTGATCTACAAACAGTAATAGTTAGGCAGAGTTTTTGGTGCATGCCACCTGTTCGATCAAATGGCCGCAAGAGAAAAAGTTTTGAATTTTGGGCTGATTTTTGGTGGAGTGTTGTATCTTATTCTTGAGCTTCTAGGTGTGCATGGGTTTTAAAAGTGGAGTTCATTTGAGTGGTTTTTGAATAAGTGTGATCCATACATATGAACTACATTCAAATTTCAAATGTCATTTAAATTTAGAGTTTGAAAGTTTTTGGGATGAAACAAAGTGGGCATTGGCACATCACTACTTGTACTAGCAAGGGTGCAAAGATCCACAATTGTTTCTATTAAGATTTGGGTTCTAGGAATAGCCAAAGTAGGCATGGTGATTAAAATGGCAAAAGTGACCATTTGCTTATTTTATTCTTTTTGATTTGTTTTTCTTTGGGATTTGTTTGGGAATGATCTAGATGATGTTTAATTCACCTTAGAATCATTTTACAATAAATGGATCACTTAAACATGGCATTTGAAACAACTCCTATTTTAAATGCACACACATATGAATGCTTAATCATTTTTAAATAGAAAAGTTTTTGTTAACTCTAAATTTGATGATTTGGATCTTAATAACCTTGGATTAAGTTTTGGGATGTTTCAGGTATCAATCCCAAGCTGGCCAGGATGGAGCGCCTCCGTAGGATGGTGAGGAGGTACCCTCATCTTGGTGCGAGCTCGAAGATGCCACACCGTAGTGCACAGAGTAATCGTAGGAGGGCACATCCTCCTGGTGCTGTCTGTGGAAGCCCAGCAAGTGGAGTTGCTCGTCCACCTCCTCCTTGGAGCGCGACCATGGCCTCCTGTGAACACTAAACAAAGTAGATTGCGGCAAAGGGATATCCCTCTCATCCCCTTTAGTAAACAACATCCTATATACTAAACTATCCAAATCAGAATCAGCAGTGACAAAGTGATGTGTTTTCATAGCAACAAGGTCAAGCCTTTGTGGTGCCAATATAGTATCATTGGGATCCATAGAAAACTCTAATGCATTGACCATACATGAAGCGATGATGCCCCCATAGATAGGCCCCCTAGCAGCTAGGCGGCGAGCAAAAAGCGAGCCAAGGTTGTACCGAGTATCATTGTTAAGCGCAGTAGCAAGGAAGGCTAAATGATAGTTGGAGATATTACTCGTATTCTCCCTACCAAGAATGCTAGTAGCAAGATAATATGCAAAGTATCTAAGAGCAGGGAGTTGGATGTTTCTTATCTTTCTGCACTGAGCTACGCAGTCATCATCATTGGTCACCCCTCGGTAGAGCTCCAGCAAGTCAGCGGGTCACCCTTGAATCTTCTTCACGGTCCCCGTCATGCCCACACCTACAATACTGCAAAATCTCTCCAATGGCATGGTAAAGGGCAGATTATAAATTCTGAAAGAGACAGTTGACTGATAGGGCGTGTTAGTAAACACAAACCTCTCAACAAAAGTCTTGGTGAGCATAGTGTATTGCTCACTCTCATATTGCATGTATCAGATTAAACCAACCCTCTAAATCAGTAGCAAGAAATCATCAAGAATCCCTGCAGCTTGTAAGAAAGTAAAACAAGGAAAAGTAGATGGGTGAGCATCCCCATCATCTCCTTCATTACCAATGCGAGGTGCAACGAGATCTTCGTTGTATGATGGCCTAAACTGAGAGGCTGATCTTGAGGGCCTTGACCTCCTAGGTGCATCCCTCTCAAATATTTCTCCAAAGGTATGGTTGTTCATGTTTGATATTCTGAAATTTAAACATCTATTAAACAAGTGATTGCGAAGTGAATATAATGAAGGGCACTACTCATAGGGACTTGTAAGAGGCCTAAACATGCATCAAAACTATATCTCTAAGCATAAAACAAGCTTACAAGCTCTCATAACCTGTCACCTATAGCAACAAAAAAATACTCAAGATATAAACCACTAAACACAAATCTACTTGGACAAGCGGAGGAGTCACATACCGGAGAACAAATGCTCCAAATTTTAGTAGCAAAGATGGGCTGAGCTAGGAGATCGAAAAATCGAGGGTAAGCACAGCAAGAACACGATTTCGAGCAATGAACTGGTGTTTACTCGGGAGAGAGAAGAAAGTGGCAAGTGAGAGAGTCAGTGGTGGGCCAGGGGTGGCCCACACCATAGGCAGGCGCGCCCTAGGGCTGGCCGCGCCACCAGGTGGTGTGCCTGCCTAGTGGGCCCCCCTGGTGCCTTCCAGGCACTCCTCTGCTCCTTTTTTCATGTAAAAATTTAATATGGATTTTCTGGAATTTTTCGAGACACTTTATTTTTGGGCAATTTTCAGGTATATATGAATGATTTTCTAACAAACGGATTTTTTTTTGAAATGATGCAATGAAAAAACAAGGCTAGAACTACAGAAGTTCTAAGACACTCTAACATGCAAGCAACTAGCAATAGAAAAGAAAACTAAACAAAAGCAAAAAACTAAAATGGATAGAATAGAAGTAAGCGGAGATAATCATGGTGAAAACATTGTTTTGTTCAATGAAATCCTTTTGTTAACAAGGTTGATCAGGTCTTGTTACCAAAACAATTTTATATGAGACAAAACTTTGTATTCCACTAATGATTATGTTACCTCAACCTTGATAGCAATGGTCCCAATCATAATAGTTTCAATTTTTTCTCTTGGTATGGGACAATATATTTCTCCAACTTGAATGCCATCAACATGTTCAATTGAATTTAAACCATAAGTCCTATCAATCTTCTTGGGGAAATAGACAGTATGTTCCTTGTCATTAACATTGAGGGTCACCTTTCCTTGGTTACAATTAATAACAGCTCCTGCAGTATTAAGAAAAGGTCTCCCAAGAATAATAGACATATTACCATCTTCAGGCATTTCAAGCACAACAAAATCAGTTAATATCAAACAATTATGAGCCACTTGAACAGGTACATCCTCACATATACCCATAGGAATAGTGGTATATTTATCATCCATTTGCAAAGATATATCAGTTGGTATTAGTTTTTCAAGTTGAAGTCTCTTGTAGAGAGAAAAAGGCATAACACTAACTCATGCTCCCAAATTACACAAATCAGTTCTAACGTAACTATTTTTAATAGATCAAGGAATAGTTGGAATCCCTGGCTCCAAGTTTCTTTGGAACCTTACCATTAAAGGAATAATTAGCAAGCAAAGTAGAAATTTCTTCATTAGGGATTTTCCTTTTATTCGAGATAATATCCTTCATATACTTTGAGTAAGGAGGCAATTTAATAGCATCAGTCAAAGGAATTTGCAAGAATAAAGGTTTCATCCACTCACAAAACTTATTACAGTGTTCATCTTCCTTTGACTTGTGTTTCTTATCAGGGAAAGGCATAGGTTTTTGAACCCAAGGCTCTCTTTCACTACCATGTTTGTTAGCAACAAAATCTTCTTTAGTGTATTTAGTATTCTTAGTGTGCTTTTCAAGTTCTTCTTCAACTTTTTCTTCATTAGGAACATCATTTTCTTCATTACCACTTTTGGTTTCAGCATCAGAGACAGATATACTATTAGGATCTTTAGCAGGTTCAGAGGGTTCTACAATAGTTTTATGTTTCCTTTTTCTTTTCTTACGAGTAGTACCACTATTTTCAGTTTGTTGAGAATCCTGCTCAATTCTTTTGGGATGCCCCTCAGGATATAGAGGATCCTGGGTAGCAGCACCACTTCTAGTTCTAATTTCATAAGCATGTCTTTCTTTGGCAGCATTAACTAGCAAGTCTTTTTGCACTTTAATAAGTTGATCTATTTGAGTTTGAACCATTTGAAAATGTTTAAAAATCATTTTAACATCATTAGAGGTTCTTTCCACAATATCTCTTAACTCAATAATAGCTCTAGTGTTTTCCATTAGATGATTTTGCACTCTTTTATTAAAATTATCTTGCTTAACAATAAAAATATCAAATTCTTCTAAGCATTGATCAGTAGGTTTAGAGTAAGGGATATCACCTTCATCAAAGTGTTGGACAGAGTGTACCTCAATAGTGGATGAGTGGGGGATAGGCTTAGATAATTCTTCTATAGGAGGTAGATTCTTGACATCTGCAGCTTTAATTCCCTTCTCCTTAAGGCATTTCTTAGCTTCCTTCAGCACTTCATCATTCAATTCAATAACTCCCCTCTTCTTAGATGATGGTATAGGCACCGGTATAGCTGGTTCAGGTATAATTGTTTCAGGTATAGCTGGTTCAGGAGGAGTCCAATATTCATAGTTCTTTCTTATTTTAGCCATTAATTCATCAGCTTCTTTGGGAGTCCTATTCCTGAAAACACAATCAGCACAACTATCTAGGTATGTCCAAGATTCTTCAGTTAGTCCATTATAAAATATATCAAGAAGCTCATTCTTAGATAATGGACTTCCAGCCTGTTCATGAATCAAAGCACAAAACCTTGCCCATGATTCAGGCAATATCTCTTTTTCTCCTTGTTTAAAATCAAAAAGTTCCTGCAAATAGCATGTATAGCACTAGGAGGAAAATATTTCTGCAGGAAAGTACTAATCAAGGAATCAGGGTTATCAATAGATCCAGGAGGTAAATTACTAAACCAAGTTTTAGCTTCCCCTTTCAGTGAAAAAGGGAAAATCTTAGCAACAAAGTAGGTGCGCATCTTAATATCATCAGAAAACAGGCCACTCATGGTAGAAAGCTCGGCCATATGTGCTGCTGCACTTTCATTCTTAGTCCCACAAAAAGGTTCTTTCTCAACAATAGCTATATAGGATAAATCAAGAGAGAAATCATAATCTTTATCTTTAATGTTTATGGGAGAAGCAGCAAACTTAGCATTAGGAGAAAATTTGGGTCTAATAGTACGCCTCTCAAGGAGACTCTTAGCAGCGCTCCTATCATGGGTGTTTTTACATTCTTTAATAAATTCATCGGTCATCTCAACAAAACTGTCTTCAATATCATAACTCTCACTAGACTCAGGTGAACTAACAGGTGTAGTAGTGTCTTCATTAGGAGTTTCAGTATTTCCAGCTATAGTTCTAGCAATCGTAGCATCTAGGAAAGGACCTAATGAACCACTCTTATCAAGCACAGTAGAAGCAGCATCATAAGTATTAGAAGTTTCAGATTCAGCAGTAGTAGCAGTGTGTGTAGCATGTGTGTGTGGTGGTGTAATGAGCTTACTCATAACAGATGGTGAATCAAGAGCAACAGAGGTGTTCAGAACCATACCTCTTCCTGTAGTGGATGGTAAAATAGGAACCTTGCCATCACGAGACTTACCCATGATGGATGGATGGCAGCGAACAATAGAGAATCCAAGTGAACTTGATAAATAAAGCTATGCTCCCTAGCAACGGCGCCAGAAAATAGTCTTGACGACCCACGAGTATAGGGGGCGTATGGCGGTATTTTCGAGGGAAGTGAAACCCAATTTATTGATTCGACACAAGGGGAGCCAAATAATATTTATAAGCCTTAACAACTGAGTTGTCCATTCAGCTGCACCTAGAAACAATCTTGCTCACGACAATTTATCAGTAGCAACAGTTTTGTAGTAGGAATAGCAAAGTAACAGCAATAGTAAAGTAAAGGCAGTAGTAACAATAGCAGTGAACACTAGGATTCGAGTGCGGTAGGCATAGGGATGGATGGATGGGCGTTGCATGGACAAGGCAATTCACATGGCAATCAGAACATAGGGCAATTCCAGATAAATAAGATAAAGCATCCAAGTACTAGATAATCCTAGGCATGTGTTCCATATATAGTCATACGTGCTCGCAATGAGAACTTGCACAACATCTTTTGTCCTACTAGCCCGTTTGCAGCGGGGCCTCAAGGGAACTACTGGCAATTAAGGTGCTCCTTTTAATAGAGCACCGGAGCAAAGCATTAACACTCTGTGAACACATGTGATCCTTACATCAAAGCCATTCCCTCCGGTTATCCCGATTTCTGTCACTTCGGGGCCATTGGTTTTGGACAACAACGTGTGTATACAACTTGCAGGTAAGACCAAAAAACAATACTATCATAATGAATCAATAACATGTTCAGATCTGAAATCATGGCACTCGACCCTAGTGACAAGCATTAAGCATAACAAGTTGCAACAAAGTCAAAAAGCACTAATAGTAGATACTAGGCACCATACCCTAACATGATGCCATTACATGAATAATCTCATCCAATCCCTACCATCCCTATAGCCTACAGCGGGCGATTACTCACTCATAGATGGGGGAAACATGGATGGTCGATGGAGAAGCGATGGTGATGATGATGGCGATGATCTCCTCCAATTCCTCGTCCCAGCAGGGTGCCAGAACGGAGTTTCTGGTTCCGAATCGTGGAATCTGGTGGTGGCGGTGGAGCGGAGCTCCTTCTGGAAAAACGTCGACCCCCCTGAGTTTTTAAGTCAGAAGGTAACTTATAGGCAAAGAGGGAGACCGAGGGGGTGTCTAGGGCGGCTAGACCACCCCCTAGCGCGGCCAGGCCCAGCCTGCGCGGGCTCGATCCCCACTCCGTCTCGTATTCTAGCTCCGGGAGTCTTCTGGTGAAATAGGATTTTTGGCATATTTTCCTGGATTTTTCCTGATAGTTGATTTTCTGCACAAAAACTAGACACCAAGGCAATTCTGCTGAAAACAGCGTGAGTCCGTGTTAGTTGCATCCAAATCACACAAGTTTAGAGGTGAAGCAATAGAAAAAGTGTTCGGGAAAGTAGATACGTTTTGGACGTATCAAATACCAACATACTAGAGACCTTCCCAAGAATTGACAAGCTCTAGAAGTTGATTTCCTATCATCCTTATCACCAGCCCAATCTGAATCAGTATAGCCACATAGAGAGAAATTGGAGCCCTTGGGATACCATAGACCAAAATTAGGGGAATGAACCAAATATCGAAAGATCCTCTTGACTGCCACTAAGTGGCTTTCTTTAGGAGCTGCTTGATACCTTGCACACACACCTACACACAACACAATATTGGGTCTAGATGCGCAAAGGTAAAGGAGAGAGCCGATCATGGACCGGTATACCTTTTGGTCCACATCTTTACCATTTGGATTGAGTTCAAGATGGCATTTAGTTTGCATCAGTGTGGCGACGCCATTAATCCGTCATCTTGAATCTCTTGAGCATGTCTTGGATGTATTTTGCTTGATTTATGAAGGTCCCTTCTCTAAGTTGCTTGATCTCAAGTCCAAGAAAGAACCGTGACTCCCCCATCGTAGACATCTCAAACCTGTCAGTCATAAGCTTTGAAAATTCATCATTAAAGCTTTATTAGTAGATCCAAAAATAATGTCGTCTACATATAGTTGGCATATGAAGAGCTCCCCCTTAACCTTCTTAGTAAAAAGAGTGGGATTGATTTGCCCGACTTTGAAGCCACGGTCTAGCAAAATCTCTTTAAGGTGCTCATACCACGCACGTGGGGCTTGTTTAAGGCCATAGAGTGCCTTATCGAGTTTGTAGACATGGTTAAGAAAGTTAGGATCCTCAAAACACGGAGGTTGCTTTACAAATACCAACTCATGTAGAGGACCATTAAGAAAGGCACTCTTAACGTCCATTTGTTGTAATTTAAAATTATTATGAGCAACATAAGCAAGAAGGATATAGATGGACTCAAGATGAGCCACTGGAGCATAAGTTTCGCTGAAGTCGATGCCTTCAACTTGGGAATAGCCTTGTGCCACGAGTCTTACCTTGTTCCTCACAACAATGCCATTCTCATCTTGCTTATTCTTGAAAATCTACTTTATGCCGATAACATTGCGGCAATCCTTGGGCTTCTCTACTAATTTTTGGACCTTGTTGCGCTCAAAATTGTTTAATTCTTCATGCATAGCAGCAACCTAGTCCGGATCTTCAATAGCTTCAAACACTTTCTTAGGTTCAACCATGGATATGTGAGCTTGATGCTCACCAAAGCTTGCTAGCTCCCTTCTTGTGGACACCCTGTGTCTGAGATCACCTACAACTTTGTCAAGTGTGTGACCCCTTAATTCAAGATTCCTCTCTGCACGAGCCTTTCGACGAAGTTCAATCAACTTGTTGTTTCTTGGAGGAATATCTTCATCATTTGATTCTTCATTGGAATTACTAGCTTGGTCTTGATCTCCAGCCTGATCAGTAGAAATTGGAGATGAAGAATCTTGCCCTTGATTTGGATTAACAGCCGTAACAGGAGGTTGCAGCTGTTCTGAAGTTCCAGGGCCGAATAATCCAGCCGAGGGGGTGACCGGATGATCCGGCCTGGGAGAACTTGGTCCATCTTCACTGTTTTGAACGATTCTGGCTCGAACTGGAGAGGGGCTGGATAGTCCGGGGTCAGCCAGAAAATCCAGCATGGGACTTGGAGCAGTTTTTTCAACAAAGTTTTCAGGACACCGGATAATCCGGCCTGGAGTTTTCTAGAGCAGGTGCTTGATGATCTTTAGCAGTTTGAGGTGTTGGTGTAGGGGTTTCTCCAACAGGAGTATGTTGATCTTGTGTCGATGAGGGCTCTACTTGAGTAGAGCATTGTCCTTCCCGATCCGTCACAAGGGATTACTCAATGGGGCAGAAAAATCCCATGCCCATTCTTCTTATGGATTCTTGGGGTATTTCAACATCTGCATCACAAAGATCAACTTGCCCCTCATGAGAGCCATCATTTTCCTCAAACACCACACTACAAGATTCTACAACAGTTCCGAAGAGCTTATTGTATACTCTATAAGTGTGGGATTCGACACCATAACCAACAAAAATGCCTTCTAAGGCCTTGGACTCTAATTTAGATAAACGGACTCTTTTGATAAGAAAGAAACACTTACGACCAAATATCCGGAAGTAGGAGATGTTTGGCTTGTTACCGGTAACTATTTCATAAGGTGTCTTGTCCAAGATTTTGCGGAGGTAGAGCCGGTTGGAAGAGTGGCATGCGATAGAAATTGCTTCAGCCTAGAAATTATATGGTGACTTGAACTCAGCCAACGTTGATCTTTTCATATCCATTAAAGTCCCGTTCTTCCTCTCGGCTACACCATTTTGTTGAGGGGTGTACGTAGCGGAATATTGGTGTCTTATCCCCTCTTCACTTAGGATTCATTTAGGGTGTAGTTCTTGAACTCGGAGCCATTATCACTTCTAATTGCCAATATAGGGACATTGCGTTGACGTTGAACCTTGTCGGCAAAATCGATGACCGTTTGTTGAGTCTTGCTCTTAAACTTGAAGAAATAGACCGATGTATATCTTGAGTAATCATCAACAATTACGAGGTAATATTTCTTCCCACCGAGGCTTGCATGAGATGGAGGACCAAAGAGGTCCACATGAAGGAGCTCCAAAATCCTCGTTGATGAAATAATAGTCTTCCGTCGATGGGGAGAGTCATGCATTTTGGCAAAGGAATATTTTATTTTAGTCCAAGGATGTGGCCACCCTTGTGAACACTTTGCAAAGTTCTCATATTAACGTGGGCTAGTCGGCGATACCATAGCCAACCCGCGTCGGCCTTTCCGAAAAAGAAACATCGGGCCTGTAGTGGTTTTCCCTGAGAAGTCCACCACATACAGGTCATTTTCGATGTATCCTATGAAATCGACCTTTAGAGACTTGCTCCACAAGAGTACCCTAAATCACCATCAATAAAAACTTGTACCCGAGGGTCTCAACAAGCATGACGTCCACGAGAGAGATATCGTGAGAAACCACAACCTTGCCAAGACCCAATACCTTAGATTTTCACTTGTCACCATAGGAGACGGTTATGTGATCATGATTTGGCCGCATCTCTGAGATGATCTCCTTGATTCCGGTCATATGACTAGTGCACTCTCTATCGAGCACCCATTTGGACCCACCGGAAGCATAGCCCTGCAAGAAAGTTACTTCTTGGTTTTAGGTACCCGTTTTTCAATGGGTCCTCTCATGTTAGTGACAAGGGCCTTGGGGACCCAAATAGACCAAGAAATGTAACTATCAAATGGACCAACATAGCTACCATATACATCACCATAATAATCACAAAATAATTCATAATTCGGATTATTAGCATAGTTAGTCTTGTCATTAGTTGTGGTGCTTGTCTTTGTTTGAGCGGTTTTGCTCTTCTTCCTTCTTCTTGTTCTTCTTCTTCTTTGAATTGCGAACATTGTTTGTCCTTTGCTTGGTAAGAATCTCATCTAGGACTTCTTTACCTTTAGGTTGGGATCCCTTGAAAAGTTCTTCCTTCAACCTCGTGTTTTCCTCAATAATGTCTTCATGTCCACAAGATGGTGTGGAGGTGCTAGGCTTATCATACTTATCCAATTGAGTTTGGAGCTGATCACGAGACTCATTTAGAGTAGAGTGTTCACTCTCCAATGCCTTGTAGGCAATGTCAAGTTTCTCAAACTTCTTTGAGAGTCTAGCATGAGCATCCCAAAGTCAATCTTTTCCTTCTTTAGTTTCTTTACCTTAGCAAGAGCATTGTCACGTTATTTTATGAGCTGGGCAACAACCTCTTCACGGGACTCCTCAATTGACTCAAGTTTCTCCTCTAAAGAGACTCGATTTTCCTCTTCTTCCTCTAGAGCGTTCTTCAAAGAGGCTATCTCCAAAGCATCTTCTCTTTCAATTCTCCCCTTCTCTTCGAGGAGTTCTTCGGAGTGAGCAAGTTGACTCATAAGATCATCAAAATGAAGTTTGTGCTCACCTTGCAAGTTAGTAAATAAATTTTCCAAAGAAATAATGTCTTATTTTATCCTAAGACTTGTATGATCATACATTTTAACATCCATAGTAGTCTTAGGAAATGAGGAAATGGAAGACGATACCTCGGACCCTCTTGCCATAAGGCAAGTGATGTTGTTGTTGATGATGTTTTCGTTTGGAGAGTCGAAGAGAGATGTAGGGCTCGATGTGGTGGCTATAGTAGCCACCTCCCGAGAGCTATCTTCATCCTCTTCATCTTCACTTGCAGAAGAATATTCCTCTTGAGCCACCAAGACAATCTTAGGTTGCTTCTTGTAAGGGCCATTCTTCTTGATAAATGGTTTCTTTCGAGGTGCCTTGGATTTTTCTTTGAGGATGAGCCTGCCTCCATTGTCTTCTCTACTTTGATAAGGACATTTAGCCACAAAGTGCAATCGATCTCCACAACTGTAGCACGTCCTCAGTTTTGGGCCATTCTCTCTTCGCCCACTTGACCCATTCTTGCGCTCAAGTTCAGACTTAGGCTTGGATGGGTCCTTCCAAAAGTTCCTTGCATAGAAGGCCATGTACTCACCATGAGCACGCTTGACCTCCTCGGGACAGCCCATGGAGACAACATCGTATCCTCTTTCATCCTCATCTTGTTCAACAACATTGGCCTTTAGAGCTACATTGACTCCTTCTTGCATTCCAATGGCCCGAGCACGGGCATCTTCGGCGTTCTTAGCTCAACCTTGAATGACGCCATTTCTTACATGACTGCATTGGAAGTCATTTGATGGTAGTTGTGTCTACCTTGCAAAGTCTTCAAGTCCGTTGGCTCAAATGGCATGAGAGCACTCACATATTTCCTTTTGATCCAAGCATCATCAATGTGAGTGGCTCCATGCTTTCTAAATGTTGTTGCAATGCCCTTGAGCCTTCTATACATGTCTTCATGGTCCTCACCATCCAACATGTAAAATCCTTCAGCTTCATTGCTAAGAGCATCATACCTATTTCTTCCCATGCTTTCATTTCCAATGAACATGTCGGTGAGAGCATCCCAAGCTTCTTTGGCGGTGTTGAAGCGCTCAATATGTGGCATGTCCTTGGGACCCACTCCGAGCTGAATCATGTGAAGAGCCGTTGCATTTAGTTGACTATCCACAACTTCTCTTCCAGTCAAGTTAGTGGGGTCTCTGATATGAAGACCATCTTCAATGATCCTCCAAAGATCAACTGATGAACTGCACACATGAGATTTTATTAAGAACTGACATTGATTAAATGAGGATACAGTAAGCTTGGGTGGATCACCCCTATTGTTTATATGAGAATGAGGGATAGGTGGGTCAGGAGAATATAAGTTAGAGACCTCAATATAATCCTCCTTACCACTTCCCTTCTTGGAAGCGGAGCCATTATTTTTCTCACCCACCACCTCATCTTCCTTAGATTCGGCATGAGCCTTATCCTTAGATAGAGGAGTCGTGGCCTCAGAGGAAGATGGAGGTGGGGCTGTAGATGAGGTGAGACGAGCAATCATTTGCTGCATCTCTTCCATCTTGGTCTCAAAGTATTTCAACAAGGTTGTTTGCAATGTCTTGAGGTCATCCATTGTGACCTTGTCCATGGCCTCACTCCCATTTTCCTTAGTGCCCATACTTCTCTTAGGCGGTTCAGCCCGAATAAAGAGCCAGGGATCTGATATCAATTGAAATGGATTGTATGGGCACCTAGAGGGGGTGAATTGGTGCTACTTCAAATTTTAATGCTTTTGCAATTTTAGGCTTGACACAAACGGTAAATTCTCTAGATATGCGACTATGTAGAATTTCCCTATATGCAAACATAACTACTAGCGAGTAGAGGCAAGTGAAAGTGAGGAACGAGGAAACCGTAGTGGAGCACGTGGAGACACATGATTTGTTTTACCACAGTTCCTTCCGTGTTAAGGGAAGTACATCTGCGTTGGAGGGGTGGGCGGTACTGAGACCCCCACGCCACAATAGGACTCACCCTGTTCTCCGATGGATCTCGCCACCAAAGGCCTGATCCGCCTTTCCACTATTGGAACCCTTCGAGGTGGGAACCGGCGCCTTTACACAACTAGCAGGGCACAACTCCACAACCAAATTGGAGGCTCCCGTAATGACAACAAGCTGCCACAAGAACAAAAGTTATCAATATCGAAACACAAGATCTAGATATCAACAAGAATACTAGATCGGGAATTCTCCAAGTGAATGGAGAGGAGTTGAAGCTCTTGATTCGTGATGATGATGAATGATGTCTCCTCCTTCAATTCCCCCAAAGATCAAAGCCTCCAGGTGGTTGAAGTGGGAGATCTTGAATGAGAGCTTTTGCAACAGGCCTGAACTTTTTCGAATGAATCAAGAGATCTGACAGGAGGGGGAATTAGAGCTTTTATACCCTCTGTCCTGACAGAGCATTGGACAAAACTGGGGCCAGATTATCTGTCCTAAGTGGGGGCCGGATTATCCGGCCTAGGAAAAATCTGACCTAGACTCGGATTATCCGGGGGGAAATCCACGCCCAAATAGAAGCTCGCGCTGAGCCAACCTTGGCATCTTCTCCTAGGGGCCGGATTATCCGTCCCAAGAGAAAGGCCGGATTATCCGACTGGGGAAAATCCGCCCCAGTCATGGATTGTCCGGGGGAAATCCGCCCCCAGACAGAAGCTCGTGTCGATCTTCCCTTGGCCAATTTCCCTGGGGCCGGATTATTCGGCCAAGAGAAGGCCGGATTATCCGGCTGGGGGAAATCTGCCCCAGCCACGGATTGTCTGGGGGGAATCCTCCCCCAGATAGAAGCACGCACGCGGCCAACTTTGGCCAAGAGGGTCAGGCCGGACTATCCGGCCCTTGATGGGGGCGGTTATCCCCCCCCCCCCCCCCCAACAACTAGTTCTCTTACCTACAACACTTAGCACACATGAGAAACTGCATGGTATTGTTATCTAACACACAAAACATAAGAGATCATGAAATGTTATTTCAAATGTGTGTAAAGCTGAATCTTATTGTCTTTGTAGAGTATCAAATAAGAATGATTCCTAGTAGAATCTTCCTGGGAAGATGTTGTAATTTACCTACTAATGATTTGTAGATGGTAAATGATGGGTTGGCTTTATATGTGGAATCCACATGGTGATCTGAACCTATGGTTCAGTAATGATCATAGTCCCTCATTCAAGATTTTTGTATTTCTTCAAATGATTCCTAGTCTTTATTACTAGGAAAATGATTTAATTTATTTAGTATGTTGTGAGATTGATTCTCTAAGTTGTTGAATAGACCATGTGTACAAGTCTTGTGGCTTGTGGCCTTTGTAGATGAGCTTGCCATACTTTATGGGCATCATCTAGTTGTTGGTTTAATCTTGTGGCTATTTCTGTAGTGGTAGCCATTGTGGTGCCTCCCTTGGGAGTGTGCACACTAGTAGACCACATATGGAACGACTTGCTTCTTGGTTATCTAACTGAGGGAATGATATGGATTATATTTTTGGGAATCCGCACCTATAACAGAAATTCTAGAAAGCTGATTCCTGACTAAATAGTTAGGAAGATGATTTGCCTTTGGAGAGAATAGCTGTTAGGAACAGATCTTGCTTGTGATATTTATTACTGTCAACATGACAGTGAAGTATTCAGATGATTCTTAGAGTTCTAGCCTAAGAAAATGATTTAAACCGAACTGTTTATTTGCACAGGTTGTTTAGCCAGTGTGAAAAGTTTCTTTAGTGGCTTCTGCTGCCCTGGGTTGTTGTTGTGATACCTCTAGTATTGGAGTGTGCACAATGATGGCCGAGGTAGCATGATCTGCTGCTATGTCCCTGCCAATGATGCATAGACTGAGGCTAGAGGTACATACTAGCTTGTGTGAATAAGATGCCTCTCTAAATGATTCCTAATCTACTTTATTAGGAAAATGATTAAATATATGGTGTTGGGTCTTATTATTCATATGGTTAACTGATACATGAGTTCCATGTGCCTCACTCTATATTTATCAATCATGCTTGAGATCAAGTGAAGTAATTCGAATTGCCTCAGCAATCTAGTGGCCAATGGTCTCAAAAATAATTCCTGGGTCTAGGAAAGTGATTTTGAGAGTTTTGTTTGATCTCAAGGATTTTTTAGTTTGCTGATTCAGTTAGTGGATTATGTTAAATCTGGGTGTTCCACTGTGGGGCCTCTTTAGAGTGTGCAGAGTGGATAGACTAGAGTAGCATCATTTTCTGCTATGTATATCCTCTGCCAAGGATGCTTGGTCTGGGGCTTTGGGTATGAATCAAAACAGATACTAAGGAGAGATGGTAAACTTCTGAATGATGGGGTTGCATAGCACCCCTATGCAAGACTGATAGAATCCTCTTTCTAATATTACTATCATGGCTAGTTGCCCAAATTGAATAAGAGCAGCTAGTATGCTTGAATATTAGTGTTGCAACCTACTTTTGAAAGGTAGCTGTTGCTACTAATGTGCTTGTAATCTGATGGTTGTTCTTGATCAGCTCTTGAGCTCCTTGTGGAGATACTTTTCCCCTTCTTACTAGATCTAACCCCTTTTATATCCGGATACTTGATTCACCTTTCCTTATTGCTGCTGCTTGTGTTGTTTCCCTGATGATAGCAAGAACATGTGTGGAAGGGCTTGTGGAGATGGAATAGTGGATGGTGAATGTGCTTGGTGGTCTAGTAGTGAACTGAAGTGATGGATGCGGCTGTACAGAGTTTGGCTAGTATGTTGTGGAGAAACAAATATTAAACTAGTTAGCTCAGGTTGGGTTTCTCTCTCTACTTTATGGTCCCTTGTGGTGTTGACAGCACAGCAGTGCATGTCGATGACTATGCTGCTTGTGTGTGAGCTTCACTGGAATGTATCAGCTCAACTTTGAAGATATTTCTAGCTGGTTATTACTGTTTTTCTTATACCCTTTTACTAACTTGGTGAAATTTTCCCCTTGTCCAATGATGCTTAGGCTGAACCTTCCTTGGATGATAAGAACAGATACTACCCCTGGTGAAACTTGCCCCTTAAAAATCAAACTCGATGCTGAGACAAATAGTGTATTACACTGTAAATTTGAGAGTTCAATTAATACACTAACCCCTTATTCCTTTATTTTTATTTTTTTTCTTTTGAGTTAATTTGCAGGTACAAAATCATACAAAGAAGATCAAGAACATCTAGTGTAGGATTTGGTTGTAATTTAGTTTAGGAATTTCCCTGATTACTTTTTGTACTACTTTTCTATATTTGTATCTTTATTTTTTATTCTTTTGTAATTTATTTATTCATTTATTTAACTGTAAAGACAATGTAAAATTATGTTATGTAATAAAGATATCCTTTTATTCATTCATGTACATTAATTCTTTATAGTAAGATCTCTTATTCCTTTATTATAGAGGATAATGTAATATTAGTATGCATATTATATTTAAGAACTCATTTTTATTACTACCTATTTATTATCATAATGTCATATATTATTGTCCAATATTTAAATTTGTTACTTATATAACATATATTTATACTTAGTTCTACTTTTATTTCAATTTAATTTTCTTAATTTGAATTTGAGATTCAAACTCAAGTTTGAATTCTACCCTTCCAAAACACAAAGATTTAATAGAGGTCATGTCGAAATCTATCGCACTTGCTCCAATGTTCCCATCAGTACAAGAGAGATTGATCCTTCTATCGCTTCTTTAGTTTTGCCCGAAAATTCCCCATATTTTCTTATGCATGAATGCAATGCACAATCATGTGTCCTATCTATTTCGAGGTGCTAATCCTGGGATGTTGACAGACTCTCCCCCTTAAAATCAACTTCATCCTCAAAGTTCGTATGTTCTCATGTTTCGGAATGAGGAATTGACTTGTATGGGTCACGACATTCCTCAACTCCATCGCGATCCCAAATGAGGATAACTGTGGTATCCCATATCTAGATCTTTTTTCCTTCAATCCTCTTTATTATTAACAGAATCCACTTGTCATTTCCAATTACCACACCGAAGAGGGCAAGGATACACTCGGCCATTGATATCGACGATGATGATGACGAAGATGAGATCAACAAAAGGCCAGATGGTGTGAAGATTGCAAAGGATAGGAATAAGAGGGGAGGTGTCGGCGCCTACAAGGAAGATTTGAATGCCCTTGTCAAGATCAAGAAGGCATTGGAGGCCAAAGAGGACAAAGATGAGGGAAATATGCCCTGAGAGGCAATAATAAAGTTGTTATTATATATTCCTTATATATGATAGATGTTTATTTTACATGCTAGAATTGTGTTGATCGGAAACATCAATACATGTGTATTTAATAAACAAAAAGGGTTCCTAGTTATGCCTCTCTTATAGACTAGCTTGTTGATTAACAAGATGATCAAGGTTTCCTGATCATGGACATTGGATGTTGTTAATAACAAGGTCACACCATTGGTGGAATGATGTGATGAACATTCATCCGAAGTATAGCATAACGATCAAGTCATTATGTTTATATTGCTATAATAGCATACGAAGTAATCTTTATCCTTAGACCATGAGATCATGTTAATTACTAACACCGAAAGAGTATCTTGATAACATCAAACGTCACACCGAAACAGGATGACTATAAAGATGGGTTCAGTACTACGAAGGTGTTATGTTAAGGTTCATGGATCAAGAGTGGAATTTGTCAATCCAGATGATGGATAGATATACTCTGGGCCCTCTCGGTGATATCACATTAAGATAGCTTGCAAGCAAGTGATGTGATCACTAGAATGTTATATCACGGGAACGAGAAAAGAGTGCATGTCGGTAACGAGATCAAACTAGGTATGGAGATACCAATGATCGAATCTCGGACATGTAATATATCGAGAGACAAAGGGATTTAGTTACAAGCGTTAAAGGTTCTGACGATCACAGAAGTCATCATTGAATGCGTAGGAGTCAGTACGGATCTCCAGGTCCCGCTGTTGATTATTGATCGGAGAAGGATCTCGATCATGTCTGCATTATTCACGAACCGTAGGGTGGCACACTTAAGAGTTACCGGACACCATTTTGGAGCACATATGTTTCAGATGAAAGAATTGCAAAGCCCGGGAATTGTTTCAATAGAAACCGGAAATTGTTTCGGGTGAAATTGTAGAAAGTGGTTCTGCATGTGATATTGAAATATTGCAAGGGGCTATATGTGAATGTTTGTTAATTAAAGTAATTAACAAAATTCTGAATAAATTTAATAAAAAGAGTTTTATTAAATGAGAGAGCATTAAATTTGGAGAAATTTAATTTATTTAAAGTGGAGACTTTAAAAGGGAATGTGAAGAGGCATTTTAATGTGGAGGGGTTACCACCACATGAATGGGGGAGGTGAGGGGTCACCCCCCCATGCGCCGGCCATGGAGAGAGGGGGCACCCCCTCCTCCTATAAAAGGCCACCCATTCCCTCCTTCATCCTCACACCTCCTTGTGAAGGATCTCTCTCCCCCTCTAGAATTATTCCCCCATGGTCTCGGATTAGCGAGATACATGTTCCCGGTGGCATTTCGTCTGGAAGGAGTTTCTGCTTCCGCTGGATCACTGGAGAGAGAAGGTGGAGGTTGTCCGGTGGCTTGAACGTGTGTGCGAGTGCGGATGCGCTGCTGAGTTGCGGCGCTCGGACTTCCTCACGATCTTGAGATCGGCAAGTGTACGACTACATCAAGCACGAGTTCTTACTCGTTAACAAAACTCGTTGTCTTCGAGGGTAAGTTCTCGTTGGATCTATGTCCACCCGTTGCTTTGTACCTAGTAGATAGATCTTGGCGTGTAGTTCACACCGTAGGAAATTTTTTGTTTTCTATGCTGCGGACCCTACAGTGGTATCAGAGCCTGATTTATGCGTAGGTGCTTTGCACGGTTAGTACACATATGTTTATATGTGGGCGGTGATGATCATGTTATTGCATCTTCTATGTATTTTGGATATTGGTGGCATAGTGGGATGAAGCGACCCGGACCAACCTTACATCTCATCGTACATGAGACCGGTTCCACGACTGACATGCAACTTGTTTTGCATAAGTGGCTGGCGGGTGTCTGTCTCTCCTACTATAGTCAATATCTGATTTACAATGAGTTGCTAATAACTTAGTTATCCTCGTTGTGGTTCATGTTTGTAGGTGAGAACGGTTCTATCTCCGAAAGCCCTAAGCCACGTAAAACTTGCAATTGATAAATTAGAGGTGTCTAGTTTAGATCGTTGTTGGGCTAGTGTATTGATATGGTATTGTTGTAAGTAGATGTATGATAGATACTCTTACAACACACTCAACGTGTAAGTTCCATAGACCTTGGCCTTACACACAAAGGAATGATAGAGATCATACCACGATGCAAGTGATAGAGATGAAATGCATGGACCATATCATCTCACTTTACACATTAGATGTTAGCATCTTATACTGCTAGTTTGGCGCTTTTGGTAGCATTATAAGATGATCCCTCATTTAGATATCAAGATAAAAATGTGTTCTTCCTTAAGTATGCACCGTTATGTGGATCGTGTTTCAAGACATCACGTGATGATCGGGTGTAAGATAGTTTTACACACGCGAAGAATAAGGTTCTTACTTGGCGAGCCTAGCATGTACAGACATGGCCTCGGAACACGGACCGAAAGGTTAAGCATGAGTCATATAGTTGATATGATTCCCATATATATGCTCGCCTTTGATGTTGGGGAGATACCCCCAGGTAGGGTCACGCCGGGGTATAAAGGCCGAGTTAGCCGAGGTTCGGCAAGGCCAAAGCAGATGCTGGCCGGGTCACCTCAAGGCATGCCGAGTCACGGGGTAATCCGGACCTGGGGGCGTTCGCCTAACTAGGTCTCATCCGACTTAAGCAGTAAGTCGGAAGTGTATGTCTAACCTGTATGCAGGAAAAAGGGTGTGGCCGGATGAACCATCGTCCGGGTCGTAGTAACCTTCTAGGAGAAGGAAGGAATCTCGCTGGTCAAAAGTAGCCCCGGTACGCACTGCCTGAGCGAAGCGAGCAAGGACTGGACCACCGGGGCGTGGCCGACAAGCGTGACGACGCCCGTATCAGCTGACGAGCTAAAGCGTAGCTGACGAGCTAAAGCGTAGTTGACGAGGGGCGGGGCGTGGCTCACGTAGCTAAAGCGTAGCTAACGAGAGGGAAAAAGCACCCCGGTCGGTTTACCACTTTGGGAGGGAGCATATTCTTAGGAATATGCCCCCACGTGTTCCCTAGGCTGAAACCGAGCCACCCCTATAAAAGGGGGGCTAGGGCTTCAGTAGTGGAGGTTGGGTTTTTATTCGCTGGACAGTTCTGTTAAGGTTGAGGGTTTGAGCCGAGGTCGTGGGGTGAGAGTAAGAGAGCTTCTTCTTCCTCCTCTCGCCAATACAGCTCTAGGAGCACTTGTAACCTGGAAGCAAATCAATACAAGTTTCGGTGTGGAGAATCACTTCGCTATCCCTCCCTGGATTCCCCTAGCGCATATTAGTCCCCACCATCTGCCTATACATGGCATCTGCTGTGACACCACCACGACAGTTGGCGCCCACCGTGGGGCTAGCGGCGCTAGCAGGGGTCAAGATCCGGACGGGAAACTTCATCGCCACTGGAGAGCGCATCGTCTCCGGGCTCGTCCAGCGCTTTGAAGCGCGGGACTTCGTCAGCGACAACGCAGGCTGCTTCGGCACGCGCCCTCTCCCGCGCAACGGCGTCTTCCTCAAGCTCGGCGTACACAATGTCTACATCGCGGTGGACGTATCAGGCGTTCATCCACGCCACGTTGTCGAAGCAGGCGAACCGCCCCTCACTGCGGCTCGCGGGGGACGTACCGCTCGTTCCCTGGACCGTGCGGAGGTAATGATGACAGCGCCAGGAGTGGTTACAAGCAAGGATCCGGCACCAGATCCGGAAGTGACACCCAAGGCACCAAGGAAAGGTAGGGGTCCTCTGTTAGAGAGGCCGGAGAACGTGCTGAGAGAGGCAATAGATAGCCTGGCAAACCCTGTAGTAGCAGCGATAGATCCGGCTCGCGCACAGGCCGAGCTGGAAGAAACTCGGCAGAAAATACTTGAGGGTGCAAAGAAAATAGCTGAGGCCCAGCGGTCGTTGAACATGACGCTGCGTGAGTATGCAAAGGCGAAAAAAGTTGATGCCGTAAAAGTTAAAGGGAGGAATCTCATGAGCGAGATGAACAGAGAAGGTGATGTTGAAATCGAGGAATCAGAAAACTGTCTATCTGTGGGGCTGCCGAGGTACAGTACCCCGGCCCAGAACCTCAGAGCGGCGGATGCAGCGGCATCCGAGTTAGAAGGACTGACGGGTGAAGCCCGACAAAGGAAGCAAAACCGAGTTAACGAACTGGTTCGGATTGCGAACAGGCAAAACGAGGAAATGCTCAGGGCGGACCCGGAGAGAGCTGGAGCCTCCAAGATCGTCCATTCGGCGATGGGTAACCCGGAGAAATCTGCTGGAGCTGCGTCGTCCCCTCACGGCGATACAAGGAGAGAGGAGGTGGTAACCTCGGCCAGACGGAACAAACAGATTGTCCCGTATGACCCGACACAGGCGGGGAAAGAAAAAGGAGCGCAGAAAAATAATGATCGACGGAGTGTGAGCCAAGGCGAAGCTAGCCGAGGTAACCGTGACCAAGGCAATGCCGGTCGGAGGAACGTTGTCAACGGCAATGCCGGGCAGCAAAACTCAGCAGGGGCAAGACAACCGCAGCAGCGGAACATACCAAGGCAAGAGCATAGTGCCGGCCGAGGTATCCAACAGAAAGGCGCACCGCACGAGCAAAACCGGTATAATGATGGTGATTCGGAGATGGCGAATGCAGGATATCCGAGACCGGACTATCATGTGATAGGTTCGAGACTGGGAAGCAGGGATTTGATGCCGGACGATGCAAGGTTAAAGCTGGATCGACTATATAGGTCGGAACAGATAGAATGTCAGGGTCCACCGGGTCCAGCATGTTTTGGACCTCGGATCATGAAAGAGCCACCAGTCCCGAACTTTCAATTGCCCAGGGGGACCAAGACCTATGACGGAAGCACCAAGCCAGAGGATTGGCTGATAAACTATGCTACTGCTGTAAAAATTGCCACAGGCAACCTGAGATGGGCCATACGATATGTACCCCAGATGTTGTAAGGCCCGGCAAGGGTGTGGTTGAACAATTTGCCGCCAGGAAGCATCAACTGCTGGATTGATTTCGAGGAAATGTTCATCAGCAATTTTTCGAGTACGTATCAAAGGCCAAATAGGCCACAAACCCTAGCTATGTGCAAGCAGCGACCTAATGAGACAGACCGGGAGTTCTTGACCCGGTGGTGTACCGTGAGAAATTCGTGTGAGGGCGTGATAGAATCACAGGCCATAGCATGGTTTGCACAGGGGTGCAGATATGGAAGCGAGTTATGGATGAAGTTGCAACGGAAAATGCCGGCAACATTGTCAGAGATGATCCGGATCGCGGATTCGTATGCACTAGGTGACCCGACCCAACCAAGGCTCGCGTCGAACGAGTCAAGCGATGAGTACTATCAGAGGGATGGATCCGGATCATCCCAGAGAAATGATTACAGAGGAAAAAGGAGAGATGATCGACCGGACCATCGGTACGGTTCGCACCAAGTAGCGGCCGTGAGCCAAGATCAACCCGGAGCAGGGGGTAGTCAGCGCCAGAAAACTGGAGGTCAGTGGACCCCAAGGAATGATGGGAAGAAAACTTGGACACCGGAGCAAAAGAAGCAATGGCAAGAAAGGAAAGATCGTCCGAGGTATACTTACGAGTCGATGTTGGATCAGCCGTGTAAGTTTCACACGCCAAATCCGAACAGCCCAGCGGGTCATACGACGAGGCAATGCGAGTGGATGCGCAAGATCGAGCAAGGTGGTTCGGGGAATGTTCAGGCACCCCGGAATGATCAACCTCGGTAGGAGTTACCCCGGCAGCAGTTGCTCTTCGGAGCGAACACACAACAGCTGATGTTGCCTCCACCTCCGCCGAGGTATGATAACAATGAAAGAAGGGATGCAGTGCACCAAGTAGAAAATCAGCAGCAGCTGGATCAGAGGCACCCCGGAAGTGAGGGGAGAAACGAGTACAGGGAGCATCACCAGAGCTACTATGTATTTACCACAGAGGAAACTGATAGAAAAAGCTTGCAGCATAGGCATATGGAGGTGAATGCGGTAATGCCGGCAGTGACGAGGTACATGCCTTGGTCCGATCAGGAAATCACTTGGAGCATTAGGGATCACCCAAAGCTCATGCCGAGCCCTGGTTCGTATGCGTTGCTGCTGGATCCTACGTTCATTGGGCCAAACATCAACGTAAGATTCTCAAAGGTATTGATCAACAACGGCAGTAGCATAAATATCATGTACGCGGACACAATGCGCAAGTTGGGCATTTCGGAGAACATGCTCCAAGCCACGAGGACAACTTTCCATGGCATTGTGCCCGGCATTTCTTGCGAGCCCATAGGAAAGGTCCGGGTCGATGTCTTGTTCGGCACGAGAGACAATTGCCGAACTGAAAATCTGGAGTTCGAAGTAGTGAACTTGGAAAGCGCATATCACGCGTTGCTCGGAAGGCCAGCGCTGAACAAGTTCATGGCAAGTTGTCATATAAGCTATTTGAAAATGAAATTGCCCGGACCAAACGGAGTAATTACAATTGCTGGGGACTTCCGACGTTCCATGGAGTGTGCATCGGCCGGATCAAACTTAGCCGAGTCACTTGTGATCGCGCAGGAAAAAAGAAAAATTCAAGAGGCGGCGGCATTAGCTCAGTCTGCGCAGCAGTATATGCCAGCGTTGAGTAACCCCCATGGAACTGTCTCCTTCTAGGCCAAAAAAGATACCAAGAAGGTTCATATTGATGACATGTTCTCAGGGCGCACCATAACAATTGGTGCCGGGCTAAGTGATAAATAGGAAAGCAAGCTCGTCAGCTTCCTCCGTGAGAATCGGGACATGTTTGCTTGGTCCACGCAGGATTTGCAAGGTGTTCCGAGGGAGTTGGCCGAGCACTTTTTAAATGTGAGACCCGGAGTTAAGCCGGTGAAGCAACCTCTCCGCCGCTTCGCCGAAGATAGGAGAAAAGTCATTGGGGATGAGATAGCTCGGTTGCTAGCTGCAGGATTTATCATGGAAGTTCTTTACCCGGATTGGCTGTCTAATCCGGTGCTGGTGGAAAAGAAGAAAGATGATCCGAACGTGGCAGTGGTTTGGCACATGTGTATCGACTACACGAACCTGAACAAGGCGTGTCCAAAAGATCCATTCCCGCTGCCAAGAATAGATCAGGTTATAGACTCAACTGCGGGATGTGAACTGTTGTCATTCATCGATGCTTACTCCGGTTTCCACCAGATACCTTTGAATCCGGATGATCAAATAAAGACTACGTTTATTACCCCGTACGGGGCTTATTGCTATAGCACCATGCCGTTTGGTTTACGTAATGCAGGAGCAACGTACCAGAGATGTATGCAGAAATGTTTGCATGACCAAATAGGTCGAAATGTACAGGTATATGTGGATGATGTGGTCAGCAAGACCAAGGAAAGCAAAACGCTCCTTGACGATATCAGGCAAAAGTTCGCGAACCTAAGGAGGTTCCGGATGAAACTTAACCCAGAGAAGTGCACCTTCGGTTTCCCGGCCAGAAAATTGCTTGGCTTTCTGGTTTCCAGCCGAGGTATTGAAGTCAATCCAACCAAGATCCGAGCCATCGAACGAATGGAACTGCCGAAGTGTCTTAACGATGTCCAGAAGTTTACAGGTTGCTTGGCCTCGTTAAGTCGGTTTGTATGTCGGTTGGGAGAAAAGGCACTACCTCTCTATCAACTCATGAAAAAGTCAGATAAGTTCATGTGGACGCCGCAGGCAGATGAGGCCTTTACCCACCTAAAGAAAATGTTGGCCACGGCGCCAGTACTAGCCTCGCCACTATCAAAAGAGCCAATGTTGCTCTATATAGCCGCAACCAACCGAGTTGTAAGTGCAGTGATAGTGGTGGAGCGTAATGAGGAAGGTAAGTCCGTGCAAAGGCCGGTGTATTATTTGAGTGAAGTGTTATCAACCTCAAAGCAGAACTACCCACACTATCAAAAAGTGGCGTATGGCGTGTACATGGCCGCGAAGAAATTGGAGCATTACTTTGAAGAGCATCCCATCCGGGTCATATGTGAGGCCCCTATATCCGAGATACTGAGTAACAAGGATGCAAGCGGCAGGATCGCAAAATGGGCAATTGAGCTAGCTCCTTACGCCTCGCAGTATGACCGGAGAGAAGCCATAAAGTCTCAGGCTGTGGCGGACTTTTTCGTGGACTGGGCCGAGGTACAGTATGAACCACCACTTCCGGATCCGAACTATTGGCGGATGCACTTTGACGGATCAAAAACCAAAACCGGGCTAGGTACCGGAGTCATACTCTCGTTGCCAAAGAAGGACCAGCTGAAATACGTGCTGCAGATCCACTTCACCACATCAAATAATGTCGCTGAGTATGAAGCACTTGTGCATGGGCTCAAGGTAGCAAAGGAAATTGGTATACGTCGGATTATATGCTTTGGCGACTCGGATTTAGTGGTGCAGCAAGTGTCCGGAGTATGGGACGCTCTTGATCCAAACATGGCACTATACAGATTCCACGTGCAGAAGATTTCTGGTTACTTTGAGGGATGCGAATTTCATCACATACCCCGGGTGGAAAATGAGGCTGCCGACATGCTGTCGAAGCTCGGGTTAACCAGACAAGCAATTCCACCGGGTGTAGCATTAGAGCACCTCAAGAAGCCATCCATCAGGCCATCCCCAGAATCCGAGTCCATCTACGTCCCGGAGGACACAGAGTCTGGAGCAGCGCCCATGGACGTTGACACGGGGAGTGGTGCGCAAAACCCGGGGACTGTTTCGCTAAACCCGGGGACTGCTTCGCAAGACCCGGGGACTGCTCAGCGTGGTCCGGTTGAGGTTATGCCGATGGATCAGATGGAGATAGACGAGGGCGTGTTCCCCGTGCGGCCAATACCGGCTTGGGCACTGCCTATATTTCAATTCCTAAAGGATGGAACGTTACCCACTGAGGAGGTGTTGTCCAGGCAAACACAGAGGAGGGAAAAGGCTTACACGATCATCAATTCCGAGTTATACAAGAGAAGTGTGACCAATGTCCTCCAGCGGTGTGTTGACCCGGACGAAGGGCTTGAAATCATCCGAGATATACATCAGGGGGAGTGCGGGCACCACGCCTCATCCCGAGCCTTGGTTGCAAAAGCTTTCCGACACGGATTCTACTGGCCAAATGCCTTAGAGCAAGCAGAAGATCTGGTGAGAAAATGTAACGGTTGTCAGAGGTACGCCACAAAGACGCATATGCCAATGTCGGAACTCAAGACCATCCCAATCACCTGGCCATTTGCCGTATGGTGCCTGGATATGGTGGGCCCGTTCAAACCAGCGAGAGGAAACATGACTCACATTTTGGTGATGGTGGACAAGTTTACGAAGTGGATCGAGGTAAAGCCTATAAGAAAATGTGATGGAGCTACGGCTGTAACGTTCCTCAAAGATATCATTTTGAGGTACGGTTATCCACACAGTATCATAATTGATAACGGCACAAATTTTGCGGAAGGAGCATTTGCTCGTTTCTGCCGGGATAAGAGGGTCCGACTTGATGTAGCTTCGGTATCCCACCCCACATCGAACGGGCAAGTAGAAAGATCCAACGGATTAGTATTATCCGGGATAAAACCCCGGCTCATTGAGCCCCTGAAAAGATCAGCGGGGTGCTGGATAAAAGAACTACCAGCGGTACTATGGAGTTTAAGAACAACTCCGAATCGATCAACAGGCTATACGCCGTTTTTTCTGGTATATGGGGCAGAAGCTGTATTACCAGCCGACATAGAGCATGATTCGCCTAGAGTCACCCAATACACAGAAGCCGAAGTGCAAGAAGCCCGGCAAAATGATGTTGATCTGCTGGAAGAAGCGAGAGAACTGGCATTATCTAGATCCGCCATATATCAGCAAAATCTACGACGCTATCATAGCCGGAGAGTGTGCCCCCGGGTCTTCCGGGAAGGCGATCTGGTGCTCCAGTTGGTACAACGTACTACTGGAATGCATAAATTATCCCCCCCATGGGAAGGGCCGTTCATCGTGAGCAAAGCATTGCACAATGATTCTTACTATCTTATAGATGCAAAGCCACAGGAAAAGAACAAGGCGGACAGGTCCGGAGAGGAATCCAAGCGACCATGGAATGTAGCTCTACTTCGTCCCTTCTACACTTAGCAGAGAAGTGTATGTATCCGGGTTATCTCATATGTCGGTATGTACGTCGGCAATGAATTTATCAATAAAATGTTGGCACCTCGAGCAGTAACTCGGGGACTGCCTTAATAATATCTGTTGTCTTTTGTTATTTGTGCATCGGCTGGAATAAGTTATTCTACTTAGCTCGGATTAGTAGTGTGTGAGCACCAAAAACCCAACTCTTCGACTTGCTGCTGTCCAACAAGAATTGGCTTCATGGCAAGCAAGAGAACAAGTTTGGAATTGCGTAGCACATGAAAAACGACTAAGGAAAAGAATTTATTCGAGCCGACGTTTATTTTCCGGACTAACCCCGTATTTATTTTCGAGCTAAGTTTGAAAGTTTCCCGGTATTGTTAAGACAATTTTTAGGCTCGGATTCGTAAGTTGTAAAACCGAATCAAGGTAGATACGAACTGAGCCAAAAGATTGAACGAACAAGAAAAAGAAACTTGGGGACTACGCCCACGTTAATCCGGAATAAGTACTCGGTAACAAAATATCACATGTATTTGGAACACAATTTCACCCGGCATACCGGGGATCTCACGAATTTTCAAGTGTTTTTACTTATGAGCAGCAGGACGGAGTTCGGCATCATCATCGCCCTCTTCGATATCCGAGGCTGTGTCCTCCTCCGATTCACTCGAGTCATCTTCGCATGCGGCTTCCAGGAAGCTCGGACCCTCAGTCCACTCATGAATAGGGGCATATTCAATGAGGCTGTGGGCGCAAGCCTGGCGCCGAGCTACCCACTCTGGATCATCCGTCCATTTGGACCCAGTGCGCAGCCGTGTGAGGAGGTTGAGGTCTATCTTTTCGTACCACGTCAAAACGTGGTGAAGAACGGTATTGGCAGCAGCACGGCCAGTGGATTCTCGCCAGAGGTCGAGCGGGGTCTCAACTTCTAAAAGCTTTTCAGCGAGCTGCGTAATTCTCTCCGGAGTGTCATCGGCGGGCTAGAAGGTGTGGAAGATCCGGACTGAAACATCGAGGAGGTCCCAGCCGTAGTTCTTGATAATTTCCACGCGAGATGACAGGCAGACCAACAGGTCCTCCGTATCATAGGGAATGGGGTCACCCTCAGCGGTGACTGGAGTACCTCTCTCTCGGCGGAAATTGGCAACAGCAGCACGTGCAATGGCAGTACCCTCTGGGAAGTGGCCTGGGAAACAAGGAAAAGGACAAAGTTGAGAAAATAAGACATGAGACGTAACCCGGAGAAGTAAGGCGGATAAAGGAAAAGAAGTTACGAGAGATGTGACTGTGAATCCGGGTCAGCTCCTTGATGCAAGCATCACGCCTTTTCCGAAGCTTCTCGAGCTCAGCATTCGCCGACCCAAGTTTGACTTCGGCTTCCTGGAGGAGTTTGCGATCCTTGCCACTTTGGAGTTGGAGGCGCTCGCGTTCCTCGGTGAAGTCCTGGCCAACCCTTTTCAGCGCGGCTTGGTGTTGCGCCTTCATTTTAGCCATTTCAGCTTTGAGCTTGGCTATGTCATCATCTTTGGTCCGGAGGAGGACGAGCTGATCATCCTTTTTCTTCAGCTCGGCTTAATGTTGTCCTTCTTGTTCGAGAAAATGCAGCATCATGTCAGGCACGCACACTTTCTTCAAGCGATGCTGAAACCGTGTGTTGGCCCGGCAGAGCCGAGGTATGAATATTTGCCGAGCCAAGGAGGTAAAAAGATGAGAAGCACAGTAGGAACAGATAAGAAGGACGTACCCTTGATCTTCTCCAAGTTCTTTCGCATGATTTTGTTTTCAGCTTCCACCCCTGCTGCGGAGGCCGAACAATCAGATTCATTCGGCAAGTGAAGTGGAAGCAAAATGAGGAAGGGAGTAAGAAAGAAATTTACCCCTTTTCTCATACTCAGCGATGAGTGCAGCCTGTTTCGTATGAAGATTTTTGTGTATATCCAACAAGCGCTGGAATTCGGCACTTCGGCGGTTGGTGGTCACCTGAAGAGGATACAAAAAAATTAGTCACGTGTATGCATATTCGAAGTGTACTAAGATCCGGGCCAAGTGGAACTTAACCCGGCTCTAGGTGTGTGCATGTTCGAAGTGTACTAAGATCCGGGCCAAGTGGAACATAACCCGGCTCTAGGTGTGTGCATGTTCGAAGTGTACTAAGATCCGGGCCAAGTGGAACTTAACCCGGCTCTAGGTGTGTGCATGTTCGAAGTGTACTAAGATCCGGGCCAAGTGGAACTTAACCCGGCTCTAGGTGTGTGCATATTCGAAGTGTACTAAGATCCGGGCCAAGTGGAACTTAACCCGGCTCTAGCTATGTGCATGTTCGAAGTTTTTATGGAGCTACGTTAGTTCTATAAAAGAGCATCCGGTCGAGTAACAAGTTACTCCCCCGCAGGCTCGGGGACTAATGGTTACTATCTACAATTTACGAAGGAGAAACGGCGTACCTCCATCATCCGGCCAGCGAGGTTAATGGCCTTGGCGGCGGTATTCACTTGATCAAACTCCTGGATTACCTCGGCCTTGTTCCAGTTCATGACGAACTCCATCAAGCTCGGGGGGTACCGTTCGCCTGAGGGCATATGTGGCGTCACCAGACCCTTAGCGTGTACTTCCTTCCTCTCCACCAAGGCAAGGGCCGGGCTGGTGTGCAGAACCAACTGCTAAGACTCAGTTGGCTCGGCAGGCGCGTCCTTTGCCGCTGGTGTCTTCTTGGGGAGCATGGACTCAAGGGTACGTTGCCCAGGCTCGGCAGTGCTGGGCCTGGTAGCGTCTTGAGTCTTCTTACCCTTGGCTTGCTGGGAAGAAGAAGCCGTAGCAGCGGTTTTCCCTTGCCGAGGTTGGGAGGACTCGGAAGATGCAGAGGAACTGGGCGCTGCTGCTTTCGTTGCTGGACTTGGTGCCGGCGCTGATGTTTTCGCTGCCGGGATTGGTGCTACTGACGAGGCTAGAGTTGGTGCTGTTTTGGCTGCTGGTACTGGAACAGGTGCTGGAGTCGAAGTAGCTTTGGAGGCTGCTGGTTGTGGCGTCGCCGAGGTAGTGGCTGCCGTTGTTCTGGTTGGGCCAGTTTCCCCCGCCCCAGGTTGATCCGGAGCGGCCGCAGAGCTTTCCGGAATGGGGCTCAGCGGACGTGGCTCGTCATCGCGACGAGGCGAGGGGCTGGCCCGGAGAGGCGATGAGATACTAGACCCACTCTGAGGGACCTCCACCGGAGCCCTGTGAGATCAGGAAACGTCAGAAGGAAAGTTACGACGAGGTAAGGAAGAACGAGTTACAGAAGAAAGAAGGACTTACGCATCCGAGGTTTCGGCTGCTCTGGGTTTCCGAGCCCTTCGTACTGGGGCCTTCTTTCGCCTCTTAGCGGGCTCGGAAGGTCCGTAGGAAGAGCTTGAGGAGGCCACGCGCTTTTTCTTCGGCGCCACCGGAACTGGCTCGCCCGTGGCGAGAGGTGGATCCTCGTGGATATGGCCACCGGCGTGAGCTGGTGGCGGAAAAGCAAAAGAAAGGGGGACAACCTCAAACGGTTCAATTATCTCAATGTCTGAGTAATCTTCATCATCGGGCCAATCTCTGCCAGAAGAGAAGTTACCCGTGGGTCGTTTCGTGGCGTCAGTCATGGGGAGAAACATCTCTTGATCCGGCTCCTCCACGTCCGAAGTCTCCCGGTCCGGTGCCCACTTAAGGGTCGGATCAGTGCCGTCCTCGAGCGTTTGCTGAAGGAATAGCTGAGGAAAAGAATAAACAGACGAATCATAAATGCGACAATAATAGACAAGTAACTGGTCCGGGGTAAGTTTGCGACATGAAACTCACCATGGGAGGAAGCCGGTCACGGCAGAAGTGCTCAATCCCCCAAGTCCAATCAGGGGAGAAATCCTTCTGAGTGGTGAAAAGAGCCTTAACCCGGCGGAAGATCTCCGTGTTGTTCAGCTCGAAAGATGAAGTCCGGTTGGGATCGCGGCCGTAGCTCATATGGCACACCTTGTGGGTGCGCTTCTGGAGAGGGGAGATTCGGTTGCGCACGAAAGTGATCATCGCATCCTCGTTGCGCAACCCGAGCTCCTTCAGCTCCACGAACCTCTTGCTCACCTGGTTGGCCAGGGCCGTAGGTTTCTTCGGAACGGCGTCCCACAGATCCGGGTTCGGCGGACCCGGGGCATAGGGAAGCAACCGGATCAAATCTTCGGTGCCTGTGTTCTGGACATAAAAGAACGTCCGGGCCCAACCTTTGCAGGATTCTAGCCCTGTGACCCGAGGGAAAACAGAAAACCTCCGGGGTGAGATGGAGGCTGCTCCGAACTGCGTGAGCTGCTTGTCCTCCGGGTCAGCGTGAATGTCGGGGATGACGTTGCGGCGAAGGGCAAAAAACCGGATCCACAGCTCCTTTGTGGGCCATAGTCCAGTGTAACCCTCAATCGTTGAGGCGAAAGCAGAGAGGGAAGTAATGGCGTTGGCCGGAAGATGGTGCGGCTGGAGATGGTAGGTGTTGAGCCAATCGTGGAAGAAGTCACTCACCGGGAGTCCGAAGCCCCGCTGAAAATGAGACAGGAACACAACGAACTCCCCGGGGTTGGGCGAAGGAGCTAGCTCGGCGGAGCCGAGGCGAGCGGCGACGCCGGCAGGGAGGCGTCTGGTCCGGTAGAGCCAATCCAGATCGTCTTGGCAGACCCAGGAGCCGGCCCATGCGCCGCGGTCCCCAGCGGCGGCGTCCTCCTCCATGTCTTGCTCAGCAATGGCGAACTCTTCTTCAGTCATCTGTTCCACTCAGCCCTCGCTGGCGCTGGAGGCGGCGGGGGACAGCGGCTTGTATTGGCGAGGACCCGTAGCGGGAGATTGACGTCGCGGTGATGGAGACGTAGAGGTGAAACAGAGAAGAGCGGCAGCGACGCTGTTTTTTGGCGGTACTGGCGGCGGCGCAGTCGTGAGGAAGACGAAGGAGAGTAGCAGCAGGCAGAGGCGTGCGGAGGGGGAAAAGCTTAAGGAACGCACGCCTCCGCTATTTAACCCCCACGTAAGCGGTGAGTGGGATCGCACCCTTTGGACCGACCACATGTTGTGGCCGTGTATTACCCGTCCGGACCAATCAGTAAGGAGCCACACGGAAGGCCTCAGGGCGGAAAGAATCCTGGGACGTGACGCACTGATGCGGTAAACGAGGGGGCAGGCGTGACGTGACCCGCACACAGTGATGACTGACGGTTACTGCGGCGATTACTGTACCGTCCCTTAAAATAAGACAACACAATGATTACCGTTCACATGGGTTAGCGTATGAGAGAAGGAAGCGAGACCCGGATGGAACTGTGGTAACCCGGCCGGCAAGTAAAAACTTGAAATGTGCAAAGGGAACGTAAATCCATACAAACCGAGGTAAAGAGGTAACTCGGCAATAATGACCAAGCCACAAGATTGAACCTGGTGTGGCCTTAGCGGCCAAGGCAGCAAAGACCGTACCAGCTTCGGGGACTAATGTTGGGGAGATACCCCCGGGTAGGGTCACGCCGGGGTATAAAGGCCGAGTTAGCCGAGGTTCGGCAAGGCCAAAGCAGATGTGGCCGGGTCACCTCAAGGCATGCCGAGTCACGGGGTAATTCGGACCTGGGGGTGTTCGCCTAACTAGGTCTCATCCGACTTAAGCAGTAAGTCGGAAGTGTATGTCTAACCTGTATGTAGGAAAAAGGGTGTGGCCGGATGAACCATCGTCCGGGTCGCAGTAACCTTCTAGGAGAAGGAAGGAATCTCGCTGGTCAAAAGGAGCCCCGGTACGCACTGCCTGAGCGAAGCGAGCAAGGACTGGACCACCGGGGCATGGCCGACAAGCGTGACGACGCCCGTGTCAGCTTACGAGCTAAAGCGTAGCTGACGAGGGGTGGGGCGTGGCTCACGTAGCTAAAGCGTAGCTGACGAGGGGGAAAAAGCACCCCGGTCGGTTTACCACTTTGGGAGGGAGCATATTCTTAGGAATATGCCCCCACGTGTGCCCTAGGCTGAAACCGAGCCACCCCTATAAAAGGGGGCTAGGGCTTCGTTAGTGGAGGTTGGGTTTTTATTCGCTGGACAGTTTTGTTAAGGTTGAGGGTTTGAGCCGAGGTCGTGGGGTGAGAGTAAGAGAGCTTCTTCTTCCTCCTCTCGCCAATACAGCTCTAGGAGCACTTGTAACCTGGAAGCAAATCAATACAAGTTTTGGTGTGGAGAATCACTTCGCTATCCCTCCCTGGATTCCCCTAGCGCATATTAGTCCCCACCATCTGCCTATACATGGCATCTGCCGTGACACCACCACGACATTTGAAGCTACATCAACTCACGTGATGATCGGACTTGGTGTAGTGGATTTGGTTCATGTAATCACCAAAAAGACACGAGGGATGTCGTTTTTGAGTGGGAGTTCATTAGTAATTTGGATTAGTTGAACTCAATCTATCATAAACTTAGTCTAAATAAACTTTACAAATTCTGTTGTAGATGGCACCACCTGTTTTTAATTTCAATGTGTTCATGGAGAAAGAGAAACCTGTTTTGAATGGTAGCAACTTCACCAACTGGGCTATGAATTTGAGGATTCTCCTCACTGCTGCACAAAAGCAATATGTGCTAGATGCGCCGCTAGGCCCCCCACCAGCTCTTGATGCCCCTGACGAGGAAAAGAATGTCTATGTGACTCGTCAGGAGTACCACAACTTAGTTCATTGCGGCATACTGTATGGGCTAGAGCCAGAACTTCGAAAGCGTTTTGAAAATGGCAATGCCTTTGATACCATGGGAGAATTGAAAATGATTTTCGATACCCATGCTGCCGTAGAGAGTTATAATGCTACAGAAAAGTTCTTTAGCTGCATGATGGAGGAAAACAGCTCCGTTAGTGAGCACGTACTCAAAATGTCTGGATACGCCGATAAGCTTGTGTCCTTGGGAATAACGATTCCCATTGACTTAGGCATACATCGTGTTCTCCAATCTCTGCCACCCAGCTACAAGAGCTTCGTGATGAACTATAATATGCAGGGCATGAAGAAGTCTCTTCCCGAGCTTCTATCAATGCTTAAGACTGCAGAAGTGGAGATTAGGAAAGAACATCAAGTGTTGATGATCAATAGGACCACCGGTTTCAAGAAAGACAAGAAAGGCAAGCACAAGGGAAAGAAGGGTGGCAAGTCTGTTGCCACGCCTAAAAAGAAACCCCGAGCTGGCCCTAAGTCTGACACCGAGTGCTACTATTGTAAGGGGACTGGCCATTGGAAGCGCAACTGCCCCAAGTATTTGGCGGACAAGAAGTTCGGCAAGGCAAACAAAGGTATATGTGATATACATGTTATTGATGTGTACTTGACTAGTACTCGCAGTAGCACCTGGGTATTTGATACGGGATCGGTTGCTAATATATGTAACTCGGTTCAGGGGCTACAGAACAAGAGACAACTAGCAAGGGAGGAGGTCAGAATGCGGGTCAGCAATGGATCAAAAGTTGATGTGATCGCCGTCGGGACGCTACCTCTCCATTTGCCATCGGGATTAGTTATAAACCTCAATAATTGTTATTTAGTGCCTTCACTGAGCATGAACATTGTATCTGGATCATGTTTGATGCAAGGTGGTCATTCCTTTAAATCTGAAAACAATGGTTGTTCGATTTATAAGAATGATATCTTTTATGGTCATGCACCTATGTTGAATGGTTTATTTCTGTTGGATCTCGGTAGTAATATTACACACATTCATAATATTAATGCTAAAAATATTAAACTTGATGATGATATGTCTACATATATGTGGCACTGCCGTCTAGGTCATATTGGCGTTAAACGCATGAATAAACTCCATTCTGATGGACTTTTGGAATCACTTGATTTTGAATCATTTGATACATGCGAGCCATGCCTTATGGGCAAGATGACTAGAACGTCGTTTTCTGGTTCAATGGAACGGGCGACAGATCTATTGGAAATCATACATACTGATGTGTGTGGACCAATGAGTGTGTCGGCGCGAGGTGGATATCGTTATTTTGTTACTTTCACGGATGATTTGAGTAGATATGGGTATATCTATTTGATGAAACACAAGTCTGAAACTTTTGAAAAGTTCAAGGAATTTCAGAATGAAGTGGAAAATCATCGTACTAGAAAGATCAAATTTCTACGGTATAACCGTGGAGGAGAGTATCTAAGTTACGAGTTTAGCACACACATGAAAGAGTGTGGAATAGTTTCACAACTCACGCCTGCCGGAACACCACAACGTAATGGTGTGTCGGAACGTCGTAAGCGTACCTTATTGGATATGGTTCGATCTATGATGTCTTTGACTGACTTGCCACTGTCATTTTGGGGTTATGCACTGGAAACAGCTGCATTCACTTTAAATCGGGCACCATCTAAATCCGTTGAAACAACACCGTATGAATTATGGTTTCGAAACAAACCTAAGCTGTCATTTCTTAAAGTTTGGGGATGCGATGTTTATGTGAAGAAACTTCAACCGGATAAACTCGAACCCAAAGCGGAACAATGCGCCTTCATAGGATACCCTAAGGAAACAATTGGGTATACCTTCTATCACAGATCCTAGGGCAAGGTTTTTGTTGCCAAGAATGGATCCTTTCTTGAGAAGGAGTTTCTCGCGAAAGGTGTTAGTAGTCGGAAGGTAGAACTCGAAGAGGTTATTGAACCTTCTCTTCATGGAATGGCGAGTGGCGCAGCACCGGAAGTTGTTTCGGAGTTGACTTCACCTGATGAAGAGAGAGCTAATGATAAGGATCATGAAACTCCGAAAGAGGAGACTACCGAACCTCGCAGGTCAAGCAGGACACGTGCAGCTCCTGAACTGTACGGCAATCTTGTTGTGAATTTCATGGTTGATGAAATTGATGAACCTGCGACGTATGAAGAAGCGATGATGAGCCCGGATTCCAACAAATGGCTAGAAGCCATGAAATCCGAGATGGAATCCATGTACGAGAACCAAGTTTGGAACTTGGTGGACTTACCTCACGACCGAAAGGCCGTTGAGAATAAATGGATTTTCAAAAGAAAAATTGATGCTGATGGTAATGTGACCATCTATAAGGCTCGACTTGTCGCAAAGGGGTTTCGACAAATTCAAGGAGTTGACTACGATGAGACATTCTCTCCCGTAGCGATGCTTAAGTCGGTTAGGATTATGTTAGCAATTGCTGCATATTTCAATTATGAAATATGGCAGATGGATGTCAAAACCGCATTCCTCAATGGTAATATTGAAGAAGAGTTGTATATGATACAACCTAAGGGTTTTGTCGATCCTAAGGATGCTAATAAGGTACGCAAACTTCAGCGATCCATCTATGGACTGAAGCAAGCATCCCAGAGTTGGAATCTCCGCTTTGATGAGGTGATCAAAGAGTTTGGATTTGTCCAAACTTATGGAGAGGCTTGTATTTACAAGAAAGTGAGTGGGAGCAATGTGGCATTTCTGATATTATATGTGGATGACATATTATTGATTGGAAATGATATAGATCTTTTAAACAGTGTTAAAAGTTATCTAAACAGCAAATTTTCAATGAAAGACCTTGGTGAAGCATCATATTTATTACGCATTAAAATCTATAGAGATAGATCAAGGCGCCTAATTGGGCTATCGTAGAGTACATACCTTGATAAGATATTAAAGAAGTTTAATATGGACGAAAGTAAGAAGGGGTTCTTACCTATGTTGCAAGGCAAGACATTGAGTAAGACTCAAAGTCCGGCTACGGCGGAAGAAAGAGAGATGATGGATAATATCCCCTATGCCTCGGCCATAGGCTCTATTATGTATGCCATGCTATGTACAAGACCGGATGTGGCACATGCTATTAGTTTGACTAGTAGGTACCAATCTGATCCAGGTTCGGAACACTGGATAGCGGTAAAGAACATCCTCAAGTACTTGAGAAGAACTAAGGATATGTTTCTTATATAAGGAGGTAAAGAAGAGCTAGTCGCTAAGTGTTATGTTGATGCTAGCTTTGACACCGATCCGGATGACTCTAAGTCTCAATCTGGATACGTATTTCTCTTGAACGGAGCAGCAGTTAGTTGGAGGAGTTCCAAACAACCTGTGGTGGCTGGATCAACGACGGAGGCGGAATATGTTGCTGCTTCAGAAGCGGCGCAGGAGGCGGTTTGGATGAAAGAGTTCATTATGGAAGTAGGTGTGGTTCCCAGTGCGTTGGACCCAATGGTGATCTATTGTGACAATAATGGAGCCATAGCCAACGCAAAGGAACCGAGGTCTCACAAGAATTCCAAGTATATTAAGCGCCGGTTTCACTCCATCCGCGAGCATGTCAAGGATGGAGATATAAAGATTTGTAAAGTACACACGGACCTAAATGTAGCAGATCCGTTGACTAAATTTCTCCCTAGGGCAAAACATGATCAACACCAAAACTCCATGGGTGTTAGATTTATCACTATGTGAACTAGATTATTGTCTCTAGTGCAAGTGGGAGACTTAAGGAAATATGCCCTAAGAGGCAATAATAAAGTTGTTATTATATATTCCTTATATATGATAGATGTTTATTTTACATGCTAGAATTGTATTGATCGGAAACATCAATACATGTGTGTTTAATAAACAAAAAGGGTTCCTAGTTATGCCTCTCTTATAGACTAGCTTGTTGATTAACAAGATGATCAAGGTTTCCTGATCATGGACATTGGATGTTGTTAATAACAAGGTCACACCATTGGTAGAATGATGTGATGAACATTCATCCGAAGTATCGCATTACGATCAAGTCATTATGTTTATATTGCTATAACATCATACGAAGTAATCTTTATCCTTAGACCAGGAGATCATGTTAATTGCTAACACCGGAAGAGTATCTTGATAACATCAAACGACACACCGTAACAGGGTGACTATAAAGATGGGTTCAGTACTATGAAGGTGTTATGTTGAGGCTCATGGATCAAGAGTGTAATTTTTCAATCTAGATGACGGATAGATATACTCTGGGCCCTCTCGGTGATATCACATTAAGATAGCTTGCAAGCAAGTGATGTGATCACTAGAATGTTATATCACGGGAACGAGAAAAGAGTGCATGTCGGTAACGAGATCAAACTAGGTATGGAGATACCGATGATCAAATCTCGGACATGTAATATATCGAGAGACAAAGGGATTTAGTTACAAGCGTTAAAGGTTCTCACGATCACAGAAGTCATCGTTGAATGTGTAGGAGTCAGTACGGATCTCCAGGTCCCGCTGCTGATTATTGATTGGAGAAGGGTCTCGATCATGTCTGCATTATTCGCGAACCGTAGGGTGGCACACTTAAGAGTTACCGGACACCATTTTGGAGCACATATGTTTCAGACGAAAGAATTGCAAAGCGCAGGAATTGTTTCAATAGAAACCGGAAATTGTTTCGGGTGAAATTGCAGAAAGTGGTTCTGCATGTGATATTGAAATATTGCAAGGGGATATATGTGAATGTTTGTTAATTAAAGTAATTAACAAAATTCTGAATAAATTTAATAAAAAGAGTTTTATTAAATGAGAGCTCCAAATTTAATGCATTTAAAGTGGAGACTTTAAAAGGGAATGTGAAGAGGCATTTTAATGTGGAGGGGTTACCACCACATGAATGGGGGAGGTGAGGGGGTCACCCCCCCATGCACCGGCCATGGAGAGAGGGGGCACCCCCCCTCCTCCTATAAAAGGCCACCCATTCCCTCATTCATCCTCACACCTTCTTGTGAAGGATCTCTCTCCCCCTCTAGAATTATTCCCCCATGGTCTCGGATTAGCGAGATACATGTTCCCGGTGACATTTCGTCTAGAAGGAGTTGCTGCTTCCGCTGGATCGCTGGAGCGAGGAGGTGGAGGTTGTCCGGTGGCTTGAACGTGTGTGCGAGTGCGGATACGCTGCTGAGTTACGGCGCTCGGACGTCCTCACGATCTTGAGATCGGCAAGTGTACGACTACATCCACCACGAGTTCCTACTCGTTAACAAAACTCATTGTCTTCGAGGGTAAGTTTTCGTTGGATGTATGTCCACCCGTTGCTTTGTACCTAGTAGATATAGCTTGGCGTGTAGTTCACACCGTAGGAAATTTTTTGTTATGAATCAAACCACCTTGGATGAAAAGGCGAGGCCATATTGGGAGATCTCCCGTGAGAAGATCTTGACCCGAGAGAGTGGTGGTGGTGGTGGAGCCGGCGGGGGCCGAGATGGTGTTTGAGATGGCCAAGATGGCGGTGGCCGAGGTGGTGGTGGCTAAGATGGTGGTGGCCTCAACAACATAAACATGCTATGTTGTTCTTTTGGATCAAACTTGATCGATATGATGTTTTTGGATATTATTTATGCATGCTTGAACTTCGTATGTTTGAGATTTTTGAAAATGATGCTAACAATTTCTAGTCCTCTAAATTATTGGGGATCAAATCTGGCGGCCACCGTTTAGAGGACTTAAAATTTAAGTCCACCGTTTTCTCCGGCCGAAAGTCTTCTAAATTAAGGGGGGTCAGTTAGAGATGCTCTTAGGGATATGTGCACAAAGACTTTCTGACTATCATCAACATCAGGCCGGCTCCGTTAAGGGAGCACTAACATCGGTACGTCGGCAGCTCGCTCTAGCACCAGTAATGGTTGTTAGATGATCCAAGAATCTTGATGTAATTTTTGTTATGTTTGCTCTGCCTTGTACTTATTGTGAACTCATGGAATAGATCCAAATAGTTTTCAAAACAAACTTTCTAAAAAGAAATTTCAGGGTGAAGACGAAGTAGCTCCTGGATTTCCATGTACACACACCATGGTTGTGATCTATCTACTTTATTGTCCGCGACAATCGGTTTCAACGGTAGCTGGCCAGCATCTCAGATCAATTACGTGGTCCAAGCCTCCGAGACTCCCAAGTGATTCAACCTCCTTCACAGAAGCACAACCTGAAAGATGTTGCCATGCCGAGAGGATTGCAGTTTGTGTCAGGTCTCTCAAGATCAAACCTCGGGCTGCCTCCTTACTTGCCTAATCCCAGCCACCAACAACATCCGCCTTAGTCCAGCCCATGGTAGGAGTTCGCCACCCATAACCACTCACATGATCAGGTACAACTGGATCATTTCTAAAAAATGGGTGACTTCCCTTTCCGATGATCGTTCTTCAATGACACAGTTTTAAACGTATCCGCATAATTTTGGAGAAACGGAACTGACTGAGATCGACACCTTTCCATCTCCATGCACAATAATGTTCCGATGATGCCATATCCTCCAGAAATGAAATAGTATTCCCTCCGTCTAGAAATAACTTATTTGGCTTGTCTAGATTCAAATGTATCTATACACTAAAACATATCTAGATATATGCGAATCTAAACAAATCCAAGTTGCTTACTTTTGGACGGAGGGAGTAGCATCTTCCTTGTTTCATTCGCTGCATTATACCACAAAACCGTCCGCTGCTCTACCCGACAACTTAATAGCAAGGATTGCCTCTGGGCAATTTGCACAAAATTGAGCCAAGTTTGAAATAATTTCACAAACTCGCGGCAAAACAATTTCGCACCGGTAACCCTTTCGGGTAGCAACCACTAGGCGCTATACTATATAGTGTAGCGCCTTGCTACTAGGCGCTACTACCCTGCCAGCATAGCTGTTGCGTGGCCAGCCCGGGCCCCACCTAGCCAGCATGGCGGCAATGTAGCCCCTAGGGCCTAGGCGCTACTCAGGCATAGCGCCTTTCAGATAGGCGCTATACTTTGTAACTTAACAGCGGCCACGTGTCTTCCCTCCCCAGCCCGACCCACTTCCTCTCCATCTTCCTAGCAAGCAAGAACACTGTGGGAGGCGGCCCCGGTTCCCCTCTCTCCTCCCTCTCCCAAATCCATCAGATCTGGAGCCCTCTTTGGTGGATTTGGTCCCCAATCTCTCCCTGGAGGTACTCTCCTCTAATACCCTCTATTTCATCCAATAAATCTTCCATATATAGTGCCTCATTTTCTAGAAACCCTAGGTCTAGATGGATTTTAGTTTGGCTGATTTGTTCATATTTTTGGTGATTTAGGAGTTGTATATGATTTTTATTCATGGGGGAATGCAAGTGTGATGTTGATTTGCATTGTATATCATGGTTGCATATGGATTTGTATATATGTATGAAAAATATGATCACATATGCTTTGTAGTTCATTGTACTATTTATGTATGATTGTTGAGATGAATATTGCTCACATGTTAAAGAAAGGCCACATAAATTAAAATAATATTTGGAATATATATATAGGATGGTGCGGCTACTCGACGATTATTATGATGTTCAACATCGGGGCTTCTTAATGACGAAGAAGCATATGGTCATAAAATCATAGTTGGACTTGTTAGTTTTAAATTTTATGTCGATTCAATTGTGTAGGATATGGCATAATGTTTTGACTCGTATGTATGCAGAATCTTCGACCCCTCAAGATTCGGTCTCATGGCGCATCCTCGAGTGACATGTCGTACGACGAGCATTATACTCCATATATCGAGGATCTAGGCCTCCTCCCGTTCATCACGCTTATGAGCCGTTCGACGCCAAACCCAACGCGGCTGCTATCACCACACTTGTTGACCGGTTGAGGTCGGAGACGCACAATTTCCACCTTCGGACCAGCTAGATCACCCCTACTCTTCAGGATGTTTCCATGATCTTTGCGCTTCCTATCGAGGGAAACCCTTTGTGTATGAACATAGATTCCGACGGGTGGCACCATGAGATGCGACTACTTATTGGTATGGCTCCTGAGGAGGGTGAAGACAAGAGTAAAGATAGAGTACACGCAGGCGTGACATACACGTGGATTGTACAGAACTTCACGCATTTCCCGAAGCCATCCGAGGTTAAGGTGATCGAGATACATGCTCGTGTGCACATGTGGTATGTCCTCTCTAGGGCTCTGTTTGCTGACATCGGTGGTAGGACCGCTCAGTGCATGTGGCTCAAGGCACTAACACACTTTGATATCAAGATTAGCTGGGGTTTGGCAGCTCTTGCCTACTTGTACCGGCATGTAATCACTTGTTTCCTCCTAGTTCATTTGTACATTTCCACTCCAAACGTATCTTATCCTACCTTTTTTTTGTTTGCTTGGACTTGGACGATGCTTGTCATAGGTCAAGCGCGACAGCCAGAATTTGTGGTGCTATGGTACTACTCGCAGTATGGAGCTGGGATCACTTACCAGTTGGGCATTCAAAACCGGTGAGATACTTTCCTTGGCCCGAGTTTGGGAGACACCCTCTACGCCTCCCCGCTTGGGCTTTCAAGTGGGACATCGTGTCGGAGAAGACAAGCGATGTCGATGCCATGTACATGAAGTACACGAACAAGTTGGATGCGCTTACGCCTGAGCAGGTAAATGCTTGTCTTCACATCACTCCCCATAATGTTTTACCCTCGAGTTGAAATCTACAAAAAACATGTTATTGTGATATGTTGCAGGTGGAATGGGAGCCTTATGGTGGTGGGGACGATTTTGGTGTACCAGTAAGTTACGAGCTTAACCATAAGTGCTTGAAGTAAAAGCGGCTTTGTCTCATGCGCTAACATTAATTTGCAAGTGGGCGGTTGAGCACCATCAGCCACACCGTGTGATGAGGCAGTTCGGGTTGTTTCAGGTTAACCCTCCTATGTGGAAGGACACTGACAAGGAGCTTCATAGGTTAGTTAGCATGAGAACTTGTGCCCAATTGCATCGTCATATTCTACTTGGTTGTACTAATAGAGTTTTTTTCAAATGCAAGTTGGACAGGAAAGGGAAGAGGAAGATCAAGAAGTGGGATCACCATCATAGGAAGTATGTCATGGAGTTCTTCCTTTGTGTGGAGAAGGCTAAATAAAGTGAATGGAATAGTGGAAGAGCTCATTTACCAATTGCATTCAACAACTACATTCGGTGGTTTCTTGCAAATACTCATGTCTCCATTTGCCTGCCGGCTTACGAGGAGGAAATACTAGAAGAGCCTACTGTGTTCGAGGATATTGCGTACAATGAATACAACGGGCTTGTCAAGGAGGGGACCCAAAGCCCGTTTTCTTCCATGCTCAACTTTGTGGTAAAGTTTGCCATCCCCATCCATTATTGCCTATATTTTTATAGCCTAATATGTTATTGGTATTTACTACATAGTGCACAAAGATAAAGAAACAAGCCGATCAAAGCGAAGCGAGTCTCGACGATACCCCGGTGGGAGAAAAGGGAGAAGGCATACTTCGAATGTTCCTCAAGGTATGAATGTAAATGAAACGAATCCTCTTACGGGAATATTGTGTTACCAGGTTTGACATCTCCTCTACTTTCTTACAGCACTTGGCTCAATGGATGCGCCGGTTTTCTAACATGTTAGGTTGTCGTGATCCCGAGTACACAACACCCTCGCATTCTAGGTCCAAGTCGACTAGTGGCTTCGCGGCTAATCTTGAAGATGACATAGAGGGTGAGACCACCTCGGCGCCTCATACGGATGATGAGGTGTGGGACAACCTTACATCTCTTACTTGCATTCAGTCTCTTTGGTTTGTTTGCTCATGTCCTTAGCCATACATTTGATACATGTAGTTGCCTCGTATTGAGAATGAGATGGAGGAGGAGTACCGAATTCATGAACAAAGGAAAGAATTCCATCGCTACACACCGGATGACTTCAGGAACAAAGGAAAGAACAATGTTGTCGAGGACGAGCCACCATGGAGGTCAAAAGCTGGGAGAAGGTTGAGGGGTCTAGACTACGATGACGACTCGCAAGAAGAAGCGAAAGTGACAAAGAAGATACCTCCGAGGAGGGGTCGAGGTCCTAGGACGCGTGGATGAAAGTAGGACTTCCATGTGTGTCTCAAAATTGTTGAATTGTCGAGTACTTATATGTGTTGTTGAACTCAGTACTTCTATGTGTGTCACTGCTATGTATTTTTGAAATCAGGACTTCTATGTGTGTCACTTCTATGAATTCTGAAAATGTTTGCATGGTATGCATGTGTATTGTATTGCTGAATATTTCTTCTCTATGTCTGAATTGAATATGTCTGAATATGCGTGTGTAGCACCTAGGAGTAAGGAGTTATGCACTTGTCACGGCTAGGAGAAAGGCTCTATGTGTGTGTAACGCCTAGCTGCAAGTGGCTATATATTCATTAACTACCCATGCCATGATGAACCACAAAAATCCTAGTCACATTACCAAACTCATACCTAACAAGAACACTCACCCTTACATAAAAAAACCCTAACCCTAACATCTCAATAACCCTAAACCTAACGCAATGCTTCATAGACATCATTCTACCCCACATTGGCTAGTGCACCCAACAAAAATCCAAACATTTCAAATCAAATCAAATTCTAGGGTTTCAACCCACATCCTACCAAAATGAAAGATTTCAATTGGTAAAAACAAAGGGAAATGAGGGAGGGTACCTCTAGCAACTTGGGAGGGGTCGAAATCCACCAAAAGGAGCTTTAGATCTGGTGGACTTGGGGGAGGGAAGAGAGAGGGGAACCGGGGGCGCCGCGCTATGTGTTCTTCTTCGCTGGGATGAGTTGGAGGAGAGTGTGTCAGGATGGGGAGGGAGGCCGCGTGTGTCTGACTAAGTCCCAAAGTGTAGCGCCTTGCTATTAGGCACTACACTAAGGGTTAGCGCCTAACTGAAAGGCGCTACATGGCCTCGGGTGGGACCCGGGTTGGCCACACAACAACCATGCTAGCAGGGGAGTAATGCCTAGGAGCAAGGTGCTACACTATATAGTATAGCTCCTAGTGGTTGGGAGCTACCCGAAAGGGTTACCAGGGTGAAATTGTTTCACTGCGAGTTTAGTTTGTGAAATTGTTTCAAATTTGGGTCAATTTTGTCCAAATCGCCTTGTCTCGACGTCATGATGATAGAATATTTCCCGCACGGTATCGTCATCCGATGATCGAGTCATTGGGTTAATAAAATCAGACACCCACCTGAGACATGAGTGTTCGCGCATGCCATAGATCTTAAGGGAATCACCTCTAATGATATAGTTATCCCTCCAAATTCGGACTTGTGACCTAGTACTAATCCTCCATATGGATCCCTTTTTTAACAACTCCATTCGGACTTACGACCACCATGGCATGCGGAGGAGCTCGGTGGTTGGTGGCAGAGCTTACTTGCCCTTTGTGTTGCTCCTCTCGCTTCATAGACAGATTGATCTCCGAGTGAAAGACTCGCATGGACTTCAGTCGGTGCAGACGACGGCGGTGCCTTAGGACGTTATTCTCCTTCTTGCTGGCATCATTTGTGGAGTGTTCTCAATACTGACTATCATGTGTGGTCCTCAGATATCCGACTAAAAATCTAGGCTCCATCAGGAGCGGGTGGCGAAGACTGCTGCGTTATTACCTTGTTGGAGGCGTCGCCTTCGAGTTTTCTTAGCCAACACGGTGCGACTGGTTTGTGGCGGATGAGCAAGATGGCTCTACCGTCAGTTGAGGCGGCCGCCAGGCGCGGCTCTAGACGGTTGTTTGTCAGTCAACGTTATGTGTGTTGGTTGCTTCTCGTGGCCTGGCGTCATGTGGACGACCAGGCTACTCCGTTATGCGCTTTTCGGCGTGATTTTGTACTGAGAAATGTATTTTTTATATGACCCGGTTTCTATTATAAACTGGATCAACTCTCTTCTCTCTCTCTAATTAAGCGGCAGATAGATATAAACTAAGTGGATAGTACACACTACAGTTTTCTTGTTTCAGATGAGGAAAACGGATCGATGTTCATAATAAATGGCACACAATGAACACAAGTACTCCCTTCATTTCAAATTAGTTGTCCCAACTTTTATAGATTCGCATGTATCTACAAATTAAAATTCATTAGATATACATGCAAATCTAGACATGAGACATCTAATTTGAAAACGAGGTTTTTTTGCGGTCTTTTGCTGGGACATTCGAGTACATTTGACATGTATTTTCATCAATAGTAATACAAAAATGTAACCATCAGCCAGTCACATTTCTGGTTGGCACCTGTATACAAATAGGGATTTCTATTTCCATGCCCTCGATTTCTTAGTTGTACTCATTTTTTCCCAGCCTCTTATCTTTTCATCCCTTTTGTCTATTTTCTTATACGAAACTCTCACACGGTCTAAAACTTGCAGTCCGTCAGCCTTGCCGTTACGTGCTGACAAGTGGGGCCACGTTCACTCGGGTCTCATAGTGGACCCTTGCCGTTACGTGCTGACAAGTGGAATCGCGTTCTGTCGGGTCCCATAGTGGAAAACTTGATGTTACATGCTGACAAGTGGGGTCGCGTTCAGTAGGTTCCGGTAGTGGACACCTCTCTCCACTTATCCAGATCAGCACGGGACCCACAGCTTATCCACGTGAGTGTCGGACCCACAGCTTAACCAGGTTGGCATTGCAAGATAGGACCCCGAGCCAGCCCCGCTCCCGCGCCCGTGCCGTTTCCTCCCCTTTCTTCTTCTTCTCGAGCGACGGCAGTCCTTTGTCTAGCTTAACTTTGGCCTCCCGTTCGTCCTGGCCACAATATGGTGTCGTCCCGTTGACCTGTATGAAGGATGACATTGGCAACCGTGTGCTTGCTGTGGACAATCAATTGGTGTAACTCGGGAGCTCAATTGGGCGCGCGCTTGCTATGGAGAATACGAGCAGCGATCAGTTACGATGATTTAATTGGTTTATCGAGTTAATGTCTCGACTGCAATCAAGTGAGTCTATAAGGTGAAAGACAAACTTTGAGATCTAGGGAGATGGATGTATAAAAAATAAGAGAATGACACAACCTTTGAACACTTTCAAATTAAAAAAATTATACAACTCTTAATGTAAAGGAGTGTTTATAATTGATACAACTCTTGGATACTTTCAAATTGCAATTTAGACATGAAAATGTTGTCCTAGAAAAATCTTCAGAGTTTACCATTTTACAGCGTGAAAAGTGATCCCTAAACTAAAATCATTATGCCTCGTGCATATACGAAAATTATATATCTTTGAATACTGTGAAATCGCACTTAGGACATGATAATTTTGTGTTAAGAAAATCTTGAGAGTTTTTCATTTTCATGGAGTGAAATATTAAGCATATACTGGAATATACAAAAATTATACACATTTGATCACTGTTAAATCACACTTAATACGTGATAATGATGTTCTAACAAAATCTTGAGAGATTATCATTTTCATATAGGGAAATGTAATGAATAAACTTGCATATACGAAAATTATACACCTTCGAACTCTTTGAAATTGCACTTAGGACATGGTAATGTTGTGCTAATAAAATCTTGATCATTTATCATTTCCATGGAGTGAAATATGATGCATAAACTTGCGTATTTGAAAATTATAAACCTTTCAACACTGTGAAATCGCACTTAATACGTGATAATGATGTGCTAACAAAGTTTTGAGAGATTATCATTTTCTTTCCCATTTTCATAGAGTGGAATGTAATGCATAAACTTGCATATACGAAAATTATACACATTTGAACTCTTTAAAATCGTACTTAATACGTGATAATGTTGTGCTAATAAAATCTTGAGATGTTATCATTTTTACAGAGAGGAATGTAATGCATAAACTAACATATGTGAAAATTATACAACTTTGAACACTTTCCCTTTAAATTATATTCAAAATCAATTTTTTATATTATTAAAATACCGGTGGCAAACTCGTTATTTTGCATGGATAGACGGGTGGCCCCCGACAGATATAGGGGTTATCATGTCCGCTAGATCACAGAGGATCAACGGTTGGTGGGCACGATCCACGTGACAATTGTCTCAACCAATTAGAGTGTAGCAGCCAAGATTAGCACATGTGTGAGAGTTTGTGACTAAGAGACAGGGGAAAAACTGAGTAGAACTTAAAAACCAAGGGAAAAATTAAGTATAACTTAAAAACCAAGGGCAAAACTGATAAAGGGATTCGAATAAAAATAGAAGGAGATTTAAAAATGGAAAATGCTTCTTTTATACGAAAATATATATCTTGGCATACATCAAACTATTTGCAGTTCAAATATACACCAGATTGACAATTATTGCCTCATCCAGACAAACTATGTTTTGCAGAGGGATGTTTTGGGAAGAGGCTTGAGTAGAAATCCATGAACCTTCATAGATAGTAGGTGATTTGAGAAGTGCTGATTTAGGTTAAAACTTGATTTCTATACATTTCTTATGTTGGAAGGTCACATAATAAGACTCCCTGGGTAGATGCCACTATGTTTTGATGTTTTTTAATTTGTTGTGCATAAAATGACTCAATTAACTAGCTAAAACTCATTCGTAGACTCTCTGTTGACCAGCCACCAGAGGGTAAAACTGAGTATATTGCACACGGCAGTGTTAGTATTGGAGGGAAAAACTGAGTACAACCAAACTGCCAGTGTTACACTCGAGGGTATAACTGAGCACAACTAAGTCGTTAGGGTTAGACACGAGGGAAAACGTGACTCATGGTACGCGTGTCGCGGTGCACGGGGCAGTAGCGGACACGTGTGGTCGTGCACGGTGCAGTAGCGTACACGGTTACGCGGTGCACGGTGGTGCAACAAAACGTCCCTTCCCTTCTCCTTTATATAGAGGCCTCCTCACTCTCACCCGCTCACTCACGCGACCGTCTCCACTGTCCTATCACCTTCTGTAAACCCCCAAGAAATCCCCAACCACGCTGGCGATGCCTCCAAGGCCACTGGCGAGGAGACCCTCGTCCTCGTATAGGCCCCCGTCGAAGCATCGAAGGTAGCCACTGTCCCCATCCAGACCCTCGTCCCAGCTTCCGTTGTAGCTACCGGTGAGGAGGCCCCCACCGGTCTCGGGCAGATCCCACACGGTTGGGACCCCTATGAGGAGGATGATTACATCAGGTTGGAGAACTCCTACGACACCAGCATCACCGACCCATGGTCGGAGGTAACTAGGGTTTTCTCCCCTTCCCTTGTTCTTCCCCCATTCTCATCGTTGGATGCTAGATCATATGGTATTAGGATTCTGCTGTTCATATTTTTACAGTAGCTAATCCTCTTGTGTTAGATCTCATATTTCGATGAATCCCCATGTTAGTATTTCAATCCTATTTTATTTGTCCTCCGAGTTGCAGTTAAGGGATTCCCTAGTTAGTACTAGCGTCGATCTGTAGTTGGGATCGGTATTCGATTTAGTTTGAGATATGGGGATTGGGGAATAATAAGGGGATCTCAATTGGTTAATTTATGCAAATAATCAATCCCGATAATCAAGGTATCTCAATCATGTTCTTATTGTACTGTACTGTTTTTTCCAACAGGAGGATAGCAGGGACGTCTGCAGCGACGACGAGTTCAAGGACACCAAGACTTGTCAGGTGCTGAGGAAGCTGAAGTCCGGCCAGTACGAAAACTTCTTCGCCGGCGACGTCTATAGGTGCCCCTTCTGCACCACCAGGAGGCTCTGCGCCACCGACTTCAACTCCCTCGTGAAGCATGCCGAGGACATGAGGACCTGCGACGAGTCCGTGAACATCCACGGCTTCAGAGCCAAGCACCAGGCGCTCGGTCTTCACCTCCGCAACCTTCATAAGGTGGCCATCGAGGAGAGTCGCATGCCCCCGGTCAAGCCCAAGTCATCCAAGGTCAAGGGACTGAGCAGCAAGAAGTGGAGGAGACACCAGAGGGAGGAGGCGGAGGCCCTCCTGGCGGAGGCCATGAGTGGCCACTGATCTTGTGTTGTTGCTGCTGCTGTAAAGCAGCTTCTTTTGTCTTGTCTATGTTAAACTTGTCCGCTGCTGCTGCTGAGCAGCCTAATTGTCGAATCTCGTTAAGTACCATGCTATATATCTTATATTAGCTGTTTTATCTACATCTGCTATATATATATATATATATATCCTATATTAGCTGTTTTATCTACATCTGTTGTGTTTACTGAATGTATTTATGGTACTGGTTAGATTTGCTGCTCTAGATTTGCTACCAATTAGGAAAAAAGAGGGCCAAAAGAAACAATGAATGTAGAGAAAAATTACTCTAGATTCGCTACCTTTTTGGGCAAAAAAACAAAACTGTTAGCGAGAGAGGGGGAAAAACGCTCTTAAAAAAATCAATCATAAAAATAACAAAAAAGAGAACTTCCAATTTAGGCCACAGGACACACGTAACGTAACCACCAAACGTGTCCCACATAGTCCCACACCTTGTCCCCCATAACGCGTTCCCAATAAATCGGCCCCACACAGTTCCACATGGCACGGCCCCACACATCAGCATAACACGTTTCTGACCAAACGGCCCCACGTGGTTCTAGACCGAGCGGCAACACACGTTAGCCAATGGTCAACCTGACGGCAGCTGCCATTCGAGCTCTTTGATGAGTTTCCAAAAAAGAAAGGGACAAAAGTAAGTAAAAATTAAGCGGCTAGGGAAAACTAAGTATAACTAACGAATCAGAGACACGAAAATAGAAATCCCATACAAATAAACAAATATATAAACAGAACAAAACTGTGTAGTATGTTTATGTGAGCCATGTGAGCACAATGGCTTCCGATGCAAGACTGCTTAAACTAACGCAAGATAATTAAGAATTTAAGATTCCATTGGGATTATGGAAATAATTAGTCGCAGACAGAAGTGATGCTTTGCTTGATTGTTGTGTAGGGTTCTTAGGTGATACCAACGGCTGGAGGAGTCGCCGCAGTGTCCCGCATGTCCCCCAACCAACTCATGCAGCGCGAATATGGACGCCCATGTCTAATTTCAACTCACAAGATTGCCCAGGTTTCTTGGGATTAGTTGTAACTAACTTGACATCTTGGTCTCTGACTACAAATGCATGTATGCATCAGAGCTTCTAGATGCATGCATGCTTGGGCAACGCCGCAGGCTAGATTAATCTTACGATTTTTCTTTACGGCAATCAATTGCATATTTTTGTTAACTGCAATCTAAACACCGTTTTCCTTCTCAACATTGTTCTTTCAGCTGAATTATCTTTCTCAACTGTGTGGTTCATACTCTATGCATACCATACAGTGATACAGACATACAGTATGAGATTTTGTGACTGTTTTTGCTGTTTGTGCTGGAACCGTGTCGACGATCTTGTTCATACATATCGTTGTGCTTTCTTTAGAAATTAACGATGATAGTAGATTTCGTGTTACACATATACTGATGGGCATTTTTTTAATAAAAAATGATAAAATTTGCGTACTAAGTCCTTCAGTTGGAAGCGATCAATTTAATCAAAGGTGTAGAGGGAGATCCACATGGGGATTATACACTACAATTTAAAACTATAAGTAGGAGTAATCTCTTTCGCAAAAGAAAGTCATAGCTAGAGTGCGTAATTAAAGTACTAAAGTATGCAACACTAGCTAGTTAGACCGTATGATCATCTAAGAATTGTCTTTAGTCAATAATATCGGGTATAAAATCAAGGGAGTTTTGTCGGTTGCGTGACTTTGGTGTACTTTTGGTTGGTATTCTTTTATGTTCATTTTCTGGCCATTTCGTGGATACTTTTGGTTGCAATTAAACCGGACAGATGTGCCTCTGTAGAGCTAACATGTCACTGATTACGCAGAGTAAAAAATTAATCGAAGGGCAAATTATTAAGTATGCGGTGCACGTACAATTCCAACAGGTTTGTCTCACACTAGGAGGACAAAAATATGTCCTTGCAGCAACGCATGCATGCATACTTCGAGCATGTGCTAGATACTTCTAGTAAAGCAAAAAATAAACATGCTTTGATTTATGTGTATTTTTTCAGACAAAGTTACATGAATTCACAGTAATTTTGAAAAAGCTTGTGACCTTGGATTCTTTTGCATCATTTTTCAATCTCAGCAGGTGAAATTAATCAAACTTTTTGTAATGTTCTTAGTAGTTGTTATAAATTACACACACTTTTAGTTTCTAATCTTCTTTTGCTAGCGGAGTACCAATTATTGTAATCAGGAACACTAATCACAACCTGAAATAGCTGGTGTCCTTTGCTTTGCATGTACTGATCACCCGGTGCGCTTATAGGACGATAGTCAACAGTATTCCTTAAATTGTTTGACATTTCTTCAATAAAAATATTACTGTAGACAGAGTGGTGCACTCACCTGTTCATTGGGGATATTTGTGCCATGAGCAGTGTAATTTGTTAGACATCATACATGGTGTGAACCTGAGAAAAGGGGATGACAGGATGTCTTCGAAGCTAGGTCAAAAAGGATTTACTGTCAAATACTTGTGCAATGCCTTGAAAACCAGGACATGTTCAAGTGTTTAAGCGGCTTTGGTGCTTGAAACGTCTTGCAAAGATAAATGATTAAGGACAATTTGAAAACAGAGGGGGTGGGAAGGGTCTAGACAATGTATGTTTTGTGCAGCAGATGAGAGCATAGATTATTTGATCGTTTTTATACCATTCCTAGATTTGTTTGGACTATGTTTCATTGTGCTTTTAACTCTATAATCCAGCGAAAAAATGGCTGATATGAGTGGATGGTTAAACAATTTCCAAGGCCAAGGCATGGTAATAATGAAAGTTTTATTACCTGCCATTTTTTGGTCTAGCTGGAAAACTAGAAATAAAGCATGTTTTGAGAATGTCATGCCAAATTATCAATGTAATATTATCTATGTGATTTGTCACTTGAGTAACTATTGGAGTGAATTGCAGAAGCCAAAAAGACAAGAGGTGAAGCAACGGGAAAATGATATTTGAAGATGGCCACAAGGGATATCTTTAGCAAGGCTAGGGGATGGGTGCCGCTATGTCAAAGAAGTGGACATCTTTGTGAAGAACCCGTGTGTGTGGGCTTTGGGTTAAAGGAGGGAAGTGTGTGGGAAGAATGTTGAAGTTTAATTTATGTTGCAATTACCTACTTTTGGTTTCGCTTTTCTATGTGCATCTGCATGTTGTGGATGCATATATAATGTAATAACTGAATGTCGTAGAACCTTTGTGCTTTGTTAATGAAGCAAGGGAAACAACTTTGATAAAAAAATCACATGAAATTACTAACACTCAATACAAGCATAAATGTTTTTTGTTGTGTTAAAAGTAGTACTATACATAATTTTTTACATTGTGTATTTGAATGATGCATGAGTAAAGTGATAAAAGAACTATAGCTTTATTTTGCCACACTAGCTCCTTTATCAATTATCATCAGAAGCATCTCTAATCAAGAGGGGAAATAATAATAAAACAGGTGAGCTTGTTGTATGTTGACCCGACTTGCTGTACTTTTTGTTGGCACTTTGCTAGACAAAACTCCATCAAGGGCGCTAAGTCGCGTTAATAGTGTTAGTTAATTGTTTTGTCAAAATCTAATCTGAAGGGACAAATTAATTAAGTAGGGAGTGCGGTGTTCGTGCTGATTTGCTTTGAGACTAGGATCTGCTTTTGGGAACACTGGATGTGCTACTTATAGTTTCAAAACAAGCACATATCTAAATGTGTGTACACGCTTTTCTATAGAAAATTATACAACACAATCAAAACCTTTGAAAATACAACCAACTAATGGAGTATTTTCAAAGATCAGAAGTTAACTAACACGCGGCTAGAAAAAGAGTGTATTCCACTCTAACAAATTGCCTTGGTTTTTATTTTGTAAAAATCACCGAATTATTAATAATCATCAACAATAGTAAAAAAGGCTCAAAATTAATAAAAAATCTAGAGTTTCTAAATCCCAATGGTGCTCGGGAACTCGAATTAAAAATTCGTGTGCTCCCACAAATTTAAAAGTTGTGAACGGGTCAGTAGCCTAGTGGTTGGGTTGCAGTTGGTGCATCCCAGCGACCGGAGTTCGATCACTGTCAGGAATGTATTTTTAGAATTATCGCGCCGACCCGCTTCTATTATGTCAAAAAAGTATCCAGTTCCTCCTAGCACACGAAAAGGGTTTCCACTTATTTTGTGGCATGTTTGCAGAAAAAACTGAAACACCTAAAAATGCCTTTTTATCTCATCTTCTTGTGTTTTTATGCATACTAGGAATGAACGTAGTATTTAATTTGCCACTAAAGATCCCTAAAAACACAGAGATCATTCTTAGCAAGAATTTCATGAGAGGTTTGTTTTGGATTTCTCTTGTTATAAACTCAAATTTCTATTTCTGAAAATTAAGGAGAGGCCCTAAAGCCAGTCGACGCATAATACTTTAGAATATGCAGTTAAAGTTGGTCGAAAAGGGAAGACAATGGATTTTTCTTTTTTACTACTTATCGGTCTCCTAATCGATATTAGAATCGATGGGAACCCAAAAAAATCCTACTCCAGCAGGTTCATATTAATGGTCTCAATATACGAATGCAAGTATTTAACTAAATATATATGAATTTAGATAAAATAAAGTCCATTAATGTGTAATGACATGAGGGAGGGAGTACTACTTTTTAACCACTCCACTTCCATAAAATCCCGGCCAGCCGGCATGAAGAGAAGTTTGATTGACGGATATTGGCCTCTAGCTAGCAACCTAGTGCGTACGTACAGTAGGTGCGAGCGAGCATATGGACGTATGGTGGCACTGGCAGCAGAGCAGTACAAGATCGAGCGGCGTACGTACATCCATCCAGGACACATGTCGAGGCCTATTCTATGGTACGCTAACGCTAGCTAGTGCTTACTGTAGCGTACGTACAAAAGGTTTGATGTATGTACGATACAGTAATCTGCAAAAGCACGTAGTACTGATTACAGTAATCTACAGTATCATACGTCAAAATCTCCCCTCCCAAGATTTCGTTAGTCAAGGGAACTGAGAGCCACGTACGTGAAGGAAAAGTCTCAGTTATACGTGAAGGAAAAGTCTTGTTTATCAAAAACAATAGTATAGCCAGCAGCGGGGTGTAAGCAAAGTGCCAAGTCATCTATAGCTATCTTATAGTTATCATGTACAATAGTTAGTTATAAAAGTATACTATTTTATCAATGTATGGTCCACATTCCAGTCTCACAAAGTATCCAGAGCACATGCTAGAGCTGGCTCTTACATGAGAGCTCACTTAGAGCAAAGACAATAATATAGCCAGCTGCTGACTATAAGCCAGGTGCCATGTCATCTATAGCCAATTTAGAGCTAGCATGTACAATAGTGAGTTATAAAAATATATTATTTTTAGCACTAAATAGCGCACATTTTACTCTTTCAAAGTGCCAAGGAGCACGTGCTAAAGCTGGCTCTTGCATGAGAGCTCACTCTTCTTCTCTCTCCTATTCTCTCTCTTCTAACTAGGCAAAGAAATAATATTTTAATCCTTATAGCCAGCTGACTAGGACTTATTGTACTTGCTCTTACCCTCTCTCCTCTTCTCTCTCCTCCAACTAAGTAAAACTATAGTATTTAAACTCGTATAGCCAGCGGAGTCACCCCTACTGTACTTGCTCTTAAAGCTTGACCTTTTGACACCAGTCTAGACCCGGGTAGCCTGCGGTGGTGCCTTGGAGTTCAAATAACTGGCACTTAATTACAGCATGTGCATATGCCCGGTCAGTTCAAATTACTACTAAGGCTGGTCATAGTGGGAGTATCATATTACTAGTATTATGCATATGATACTAGTGTATGGTACTACCTCTCTAGTGGTTAGTATCATCTAGTACTATCATAGTATCATTGTATTTAATTTTTTTTACAATCTCAATGCAATTGTATGTATGAGATGTATTGGACATTAAATTACCTAGTTTCACGTGCTATGATATAGTATCATATTATGATACTACTAACACCTCTCTCTTCATTAATTGTGGTGCCACATCAGATTTTTGCCAAGGTGGCATGCATGATACTCCTTATGATACTCCCACTAGGACTAGCCTAAGGCCTTGTTTATTCGCTAGTGTATTCGCGGAAATCAGTAGGGATTATTTCAATTCCCTTAAAATTCACGTAGTCCGTTTACCACGCCGGTTGGCCTGGATAACTCTGGAATATCCTTACATATCTTTTATGTTTTTTCTAGATTGAAAACTCTACTCTAAGGTTCAGTAGTTTTCAAGAAGAGTATTGTGTGAATTGAAGAGTATTAGGTGAACACCAAATCCTCGCATATCCGTAAAACTCTATTGGGTAAAAATACGAGAGAAATAAACTAGTCCTAATAAAATAGTGCTCCTACTCCATTTTGCTTTGGCCCGACATAAGTGTACCAACTCTTGACACTAAGTAATCCCCGCCGTCGTCTCAGTTCTCATTATACTACTAATTTGCTGCTTACCCTGCAAGCCATCCTCGATCGTCAAACCCACATGCCGATAATTGGTTCGGGTGTTAATTAACTGAAGCCGCTTTGCTTCTACGCTCGCCTTTGCATATTTAGGGCATGTAGTGGGGCAACGAGGTCAGCCTTCGCTTAGACTTAGCTTAGAGATGACAACGAGGTCAACGCAATATTCTCCATGGTACCTATTGTGCTTTTCCTTATAACCACAATTTTTACTATAATTAGTCAAATCCATATTAATTGTTAGAGATGACAAATGACTAATTATACGATTTATTTTTATTGTCTTTTCTAGATTATTATGTGAGGGCTAAGAGAAGGCCTACCATCTCTATCATTGTACATGCCCTTAGTACTTCCTTGGTCCTGAAAAGATGTCGCCGATTTATGTAGATTTATGTGTATCTATACACTAAATACATCTAGATAAATTGAGTTTTAGGACCGAGGGAGTAGTATCTAATTACAAGTCGATTTTTCCATATACCACTCGGGATGTAGTATAAGTGGAAGTGGGACAACTAAGATAAGTTAGTTTTCATCTTTATTTTCTATACTAACTTTAGACTAAGTGAAACACTGGTCTCACTTTCTAACTTAATCTAGAGTAATATAGAGATGTAAAATGAGAACCCACTTGGTCCCATTTCTCACACTTATGCATCCTTACACGTTTATATGTGAAAGAGAAATGGCCTTGTAGAAAGTCGAGGCCGTGACCCAGAAATTTGAGTTGTTCTCGTGTACACCATCGACTTCCTTCACAATAATTTGTACTACCTCGAGGTTGTCTACAAGGACTGCACTACCATATTCTTCTGTCAATCATTCATGGATTATTTTCATCTACGTCGTGTCAAGTCGGTTTGCTTTCACATCTTGCTGCGAGATAGTACTAGTTAGGGTGGCAAGCGGCACCAGTATAGTGGTCCGTGAAACAAAATATAGACAAAAAAGGGTCTCGAAAATTAGTAAAATTAGAGAAGGATTAGTGAAAAAATTGTGCCGCAACCCGCCCCGCTTGACACCCTAGTACTAGTTCACACGTATATTCTCCCTCTTCACTAACTCAATAACTAACCATTTTATAAACTAACAACAACGTAATCCCCTCGGTAAATCTTGTTTGCCGTCGCCAAAAAAAGTTACTCCGTACTTGACGTTCAAACGGCACAAATGAAAAGCAACGTGCATAAAAGATTTGCCTGACATATCGACCGCTAACACACGGAAAACTTCCCAAAAATCGTTGCCGAGTGTATTTTCTGAATACATGACTGACTAACTTCATCGACACCATTATTCAGAATAAAGGATTCCAACCATATGTCTTAATTTATTTATTTTTGAATGAGAAACAGTCCTGCACAAATAGAAATGTGGCAGGTACAGGATTACAAAGAGGCCCTTTTACATCTGTTGCACTGAGCAACCTAAATGTTAAAGATAAGGCCTCTTTTCTTAAAAAAAACCCAACACAACAAGAAGAAAAGCAATCAGGTGCTTGGGGAAGAGATCCTCTGCCACCACTCTCGCCGGTGACCTCAAGGCAGAGCCGAGGTCAGAGACTACGCTCAAGGGGGGCCTCCTGCCCGACGAGGGACACAGACCGCCGGTCGCCGAGACATCCCGGGGACGAAACCACTTGGGGGTGAAGCACCGCCGAGCTCCGGCGGAAAGATCCGAAAGGGCCTCCGAACTGGAGGTTGCTAGACGCGGTCGCCCTTCGACCACCTAAGGCAAGGGCTCAGCGGAACTCGGCGCCGCCGAAAATGAGCCCCTGCGGATGAACACCAGAGGTTGTAGATCGAGGAACAGAGACTGAAAGTCGACGCCGACGCACCACCTCCCAGGAACCACCACAGTGGTGGCTAAGGCAGCTGATGCGAGCACCATCAGCCTCCAACTCTGCACCAGATACACATCCGCCCACGAAGGGGAGACAAAAGCCACCGGAGAGCAGAAGAGGCCGACGCGCCGAAGAATCCCCCTCCCTCACCCCACGGCCGGCCAAGGGGGAAAACACGAGCACCAACAGATCGCCGCACCGCTCCTCCTCGCCACCAAGGCCGGCCAGGAGCAGCACCGCAACATCATCTCCATCTCTCCAGAAACAGACCACGGCTTTATTTTCGGAGAAGCTCCGCGCCTGACCCTTCCACTACTAGAAAAAAGCTAATTCGTGGTGCACCTATTTTCCTCTTCCGTGGCGCACTAGGGGTGCGCCACGACTTCTACGCTACGGCTAAAAAGTGCCCGTAGCGCACTGCCGGGTGCGCTACAGGAATCTCGACATAGTAGTGGCGCACAACACAGTGCGCTACCACTGTTTTCCCTGCGGTGCATGACAAGTGCGTTGCTAGTATGTAGTTAGTAGTAGCGCACTGGCTGGTGCGCCACTACGGTTATTCCTGTGGCGCATGACGTAGCTGACCAGGTGCGCCACCAATGTGGTGTGCCACTAACAACGTACATGTGCGCCACGGCTTAGCTTTTCAAAAAAACAAAAATACTCAATACAGATGATATTCAATACAGATTATATACAATACAGCTGATATACACAGATATACAGTACAGGAATAAATAAACAGATATACAATACAGAAATAAATACATAGACAAGATAGAAACAAATACATATAGATAAGTCACATACATAAATACACAGTATAAGTTATATTAGTTCGATCAAGTTACAAAGTAGCTAGTGATGACATGAATACATGTCTCCACCAAGTTAGAGCTCGCGGAAGCTCGCCTAGACATCTAAAGTAGGAACATGCATGACAGATAACCAAGGACAATAACCATCACCACGACGGAGGTATAGGTCTTCATCTGGTTCCTCGTCCTAACTCCTGCTAGATAGCGCGCGTATCTAGCTTCCGCCTCCGCCATAGTATTGTACCCTTTGTAGCTATTGCCGCTGAAACGGTGCACCTGTCTCCTGCAGTCTTCCCGATCATTATAGACTCCAGGAACCCGTCCCTTGTACACGACGTACCATGTCATCTAAAAGTTGGCAATAATAATTAAATGATGGTGAAAAAACAAGTAAAAGTCGCATATAAAGATATACTTATCAAATAAGGTAACAAAGTAAGCAAAAAAATACCAAGTAGTAGCATGTACATGTCGACACACACAAGTACACGTGGGGATAAAGAACTACAACTAGACCAACACATCAAGACTTCTGACTCGGCTCAGGGAACAGGAGGACGCCTTGTTTCGTCATGAACGCCCTATAGTCACCCTGCATCTTTAGGCGATCTACTACGTCACGGTTATTCGGGGGATTGCCTCCGTAGAAGACCCCCCCCCCTGAAGTCATGACATCACGGCTGATGATTGCCCCAAACTGTTGCTGGATGCGATACATCTCTTGTCTAATATCTGAATCATTGATCCTGGCCTTGACTTCGGCCCACCGTTTGAGATGATCTGGCAGCGTAGAATTCTGTTGCTCTAGTAGGAACGCCCTCATGTGATGGAGTGCATAGTAGGCTTCCTTCTGACTGCCTGCCGGCTGCTTCACGCAGGGGAATTCCGTCACATGGGTGAAGATGTGCCTGCCAAACTTGAGCTTCTTACGCACGAAGGTGGCGCCTTCCGCCGAGGCATAGCCGGTGAGAGCATCATCCAGAACTTCCTTGATCTTATCGTAGTTTTTCTTCTTCTCTTGACTCCCTGAGTCGAAATACGTGGCTTGCGAATGTTTCGGCGACAAGCAGATGAGTGTGCAGTGTTGATCTCTACGCAAAACAATTCAAACGGAATGTGTTGGAAAAAGAATGATGAAAATCTAATAAAGCATGTTATGGCGGCGAGTGAATAATGACTTACTCGGGAAAGAAAGGCACGAGAATGTATTCCTTTGTCTTTTTCGCCACCAAGATGCCTTGGAGGTACGAGGCCATGAATCGCCGTTCAATGGCGCTTCCCAAGCAGCCATCACGCATGTAGTAGGGGTCCACTATAGCGATGCCCGGGGTGTTCTCTCTACTAATCTGAATGGCCAGGCTGAGAGAAAATAGGCGTACCATGGTATAGTGCAGCGGATACAGGTGGAACATATTGAAGATGTCATCAAACCGCAGGAAGAACAGATCCGCGGGGACATTATCAACGAAGCCCAAGCCTCGTGGCACCTTAACCATGAATACCAGGTGCGAGGGATCTTTCTCCGCAAGAGGGCGTGTCTCTATCGTCAGCCCACCGTCATGCACACTCCTCATTTCTGAAGTGGCGAGCCTAAGCAATTTCTTAGTTAGCATGGGCTCACCCGCCACATGCATCCTCCACATAATACCCTTTGGTCTTGGTGGCCCATCCTGAAACCTGATCGGATTCACAGTTGACGCCACCGGCTGGCTCGAGCTGCGAGATTTTCTTTTACCGGTCTTCTTGCCTTTTGGGAAGTGGGTAGGCAGCTCAATCTGAGCATCGATCGCCCTATGTAGTGTGTCTGGGCTTAGAACAGAGGGTCGGTTGGATGTATACGCTGGCTCGGTGAAGGTGCAAGCTGGAGGCGTCTCCTGAGAACCAAAGAGATGTTTGTTGCAAGTGGCTTTCTCTGCGGGGCCACCAGCTGGGTCTTCGTTTAGGTCGCCGGGGAAAAGATTAGTGTTGATGAAATCATCGAAGTAATCTTCGTCATCCTCGTTCGGATCCTGCGCCATGGTCATGTCAATATGACCAGCCGAACAATCGCGTGGAGGTGACGGTGTGGGGGTCTTGCCATGGCTTGGCGCTGGCACGACAGACAGGGTTGTTGTCTGTGGGGTGATGGCCCCGGCCGTCCCCAAACGAATCATGCTCTTTGGCCATAGCAGGAATAAGCCGAAGCAACTTCTGAGGACAGCCGGCTCTTCTTCATCCGCTCCTGGGGGTTGAATGGGAGGTTCCAGGTCATTGCAGCCCCTTAGCACTCGGATAATTTTAACCCTATGCACGCTATCTGGCATCGGCTTTGAGTGGAACGTGCGGTGCAAGGGTTGAATGATGGTACCCTTGGCAACATCCCTCAACTCGTTGTTCACGAAGCTTAAGAGAGTGCATGGAACATCCGTCTGCGAACAACATGTATGGCATTAAAAAGATGCCATAAGAGTAATAAACGGCAAGGCGGTAAACTATTTGGTTTACCGTGATGGCGTCGAGCTCGGCTAATGTCGAGGCACCGCATATGACGACGGGCGTGCAAGAGACGGAGGGGCTGCTTGATGGCACGGTGCCGACCGCCGATGTATTCTCCCTATCGGTTGCATTAAGCTCTGGCGCCACGGTGATGGCAGGGGGAGTCACGAATGCTTCCGACACCGCCGTGCTAGCGGGCGGAGTCACCAATGCTTCCGGCGCTGCCGTGCTAGCGGGCATAGTCACGAACACATAATTCACCGGGATCGTCGGCGCCGCATTGTTTGAGTGGCTACTGACCATGCTTGGAATCGGGCACGGCCCTTGTCGACCACCCACACTCCAGTTCGCTATTGACTCCACCAAGGTAGGCAGGATGGAGGTGAGGGTGATTGCCAGGTTGTCTTGGATGATCTGCGGGATCCGCGCCACTTGTTCCTTAAGTTCCTGAACCTCGCGGTTTTCCTCGTCGCTCCTTCCCTCCACACGCGTCCTCGGGGGTGGACCAAAATGATCCACCCAATTCTTAGCCCCGAAGCCAGCCAGACGGCCAGCCGACGATGGCTTCTTTGTAACCGGCGTGATTTTCTTGGCCCGGTTCATCGCCCTGTTAAAAGGGTTATCCCACCGGGTGGCCGCCGTCGACCCGTGGGATGAGTAACCATGGGATCCCTGACTCGCAATTTCCTCGTCCTGCAGAAGAAGTAACGTGAACCGTTTAGAAATTCGACTTGATCGATTATAATGTAATCGACTTGATCCGCGGTAATTAAATTACTTACCGCAAGAACCTCGAAGTCCTTCACCTTAGTTTCCACGGTGAGTTCTTTGGTTTTGGTGTCCACATGGTAACAAGCCCTGATGAAGTTTCGAAGCTGCTTGTTTTCAAATTTCGAAAAGGGGTTAGGTATCCCCTTAGCTCTATACTCGTCGTCCTCCTTATCCCATTTGGGCTCCGCAGCTCTATAACCACCAGATCCAAGATGGTGGTGACCTATATTCATCTCCTGCAGTTCCTTTCCCCACTAACTCGAGGCCTTGACTGCTTCAGAGGTGCACTTGGCCTTGAACTCCTGGAATTGATCTTCGGTGATCTGCGGGTCAATCTTCTGGATCTCCTCGAGACTTTTCTCTTCTTTAAGTATCTTCTTCTTTATCCGGGCTCTCCAGCTGGCCAGGGCGGTGCTCATCCTCGTGAGGGCGGATTTATTTACTTCATTCCCATGATAATCTGTGTTCCGATACTGAAGGGGGAACTTGTATCTTGCGTGCAGCTTCTCGAAGAGGAGTGTGCGCAAATGGCCATTATCTTTATGCCGGAGATTCTCGGTGTTGATCGAGATGGTGGTCTGGGTGATAGCCGCCACTTGCCCACCGTAGCCTTTGACCACATGGTCGGGCGCCAAAGGAACCCCTTTTGGGCACACTTCGGTAATTTCCTCTCTGACGGTGCCGACCGTGTTTGGGCGCCTTTCCTTCTTCTTCTTAGGCGGATTACTACCACTTGTTGTGCCCTCGCCGCCATCAGTGGTTTCATCATCCGCCGTTCCTTTGGCCACTTCTTCTTCCTCCGCGTCTTCCATCTCATCAACGTCGCTCTCAGAAGGGTTGTATTCTTCATCACCCTCTGTCATTCTTTCTAGCCGCTCGACCTCCTCCTAGAATGACAAGGGTCTGTTTTGAGTTCTCACTTCTCCTTCAGCATTGATACGCTGAGAAGATCCAGCCTCGTCGTTGTCACACATGTTTGCACTAATAAAAGGCAAATAATGGTTAGTAAAGTGCGCGGAAAAATCCGGCATGACCATTGTTCATTTTTGTTAAACTAGGAGTGCCCGATTTCTGCCGAAACGGAAGTTAATCAACATTTCGGCGAAAATTGGGACTCATTTCATACAAGCACCTGCATACGAATACAACTAGGCAGGGTATTTTCCTGTATATACACTAGTAGACTGATACCACTATGATCACTTCACCTCCAAAACAAGCAGTACCCTAGCTCTGAATGATGTATGCATCTACACTAGTAGACTGATACCACTATGATCAGTCTGCAGTCAATGCATGGAAATGGCAGTGACCGAGAGCAAAAGACAGTAACTGCTGCTCCGTAGACTGATACCACTATGATCATCACAAAGTAAAATTCAGAATGAAAGACAATTTATAGTTAAGTTTCGTGTTTATCTGAAAGAATAGCCGATATATATCACAAAATCAAAAAAATCCCAATAATTCTCCAATATAAACCTAATGGTAGAGCAAATCAGACCAGCTGTCATACGTCCAGATTCACGGAAATAAATATCTACTAGTTACAATTTACAACTGTGGTTATTTACAGATTTTCTTTCAGTGATGGCTATTTACAGATTACAACCAATTTACAGAAACACTACTAGTTTCTCTAGTATAGGATCTAGTACACGAAAGGGAATGAAAAGAAAACCATGCCTCAGCAGCCTAGGCAATAATACTTACTCGAGCTATACATCTACTACCCAATAGCTACAACACAAGCACTATAACATAATCAGTTATAGTCGGTTGGGGTGGACCTCATATCTAACATCACAACACAACAAGATATCTAATATCAGCCAGCTAGCCAAACAAGATAGAATATTTTCAGTCTGATCAAATTTTGGCGCAGTGTGATATATAGTTTCTTTGACAGTTGGGAAGTTTGGAACTATAAATTTAACAATATTAGTATTTCCAATCAAGGGGGGAAAATGGCATTTTCGTTTATCCACCAGCAAGATCACCTTCTCAAATGAATCCACCACCAAAATCGCTGTCACTGAAAGGATACCTCCTACTGTCGTCCCACACAAACAAACATTAACCTGCCGTCACCTTGCATCGAATCTAACCACAGCAAGCTAATATCAAACATTAACCTGACCTCATATCTAATATCAGCCAGCTAGCTACACATTGCTTAGGTCCAAGAATTGATCAAGGGTTGCTAAGCTAGCTGCAAGCTTAACAACACAACACCACATCACATCCATGACTTACCTGAGTAGAGAGCCCGTGGACGCGCGAACGTAGAGCGGCGGCCTCCTCCTCCTTGGACGCGCGGACAGAGAGCGGCGGACGGAGAGTGGCGGCCTCCTCCTCCTTGGACGCGTGGACAGAGAGCGGCGGCCTCCTCCTCCTTGGACGCGCGGCGGCCTCCTCTCCTCCTCCTTGGACGTGCGGCGGCCTCCTCTCGTCTTCCACGGCCTCCTCCTCAGTAGCGGCGAGTGCGGCGACGGGCAGATCGAGCGGCGGCGGCGGACAGATCGAGCGCGTCTCCTCTCTAACCTAGTGTCTGAGGATGATGTGGAGGGGGACGGGTCGACAGTTGACCTATCACGGCACTTAGCCGTAGCGCACCCTAACCTAGTGCGCTACGGTTAAACCGTAGCGCACTAGGTTAGGGTGCGCTACGGCTAAGTGTTGTGACATGTCAAACAAATAGCTGCCGCCCCGTTAGTTGACACTAGCACTTGCATATCCCACTGGTTCCGCCCTAGCTATTTATGCTCACAAACCTGGAGCACCCAGGTTCGAACCCTGGTGCCCCCATTTTTTGTTTTTATTTTTAAACTACTTTAAAATGTTAAAAAATATCCCATATGTAAACTATATAAAATATATGTTATATGTTTGACAAAAATGGTACATATATATCATCAAAAGTGGTACAAAAGTGATTCAAAGTAGAAAACAATTAAATAATAATGTGTCCATTAATAATATGCCATCCATATGCATCAATACAATCTTTTTGAGCTAGCGTTTTACAATCTTTTTTCCCTTATTTGTCGCGGTTGAATAATTTAGCCCTGGCACTTTTATGTTTCTTCGCACGAACGGGCTACCTTTTTTGGGTAAAGTTGTCCTTTTTCTTCTTGTGATGTATGTTTTTTCATCGTAGCGTCGTCATCTTCAATCTTTGGATCACCGTACTGGTCGAAGTCTTGCTCGTTGGCGACTCCGTCCATTCCGATGATGTTTCTTTTTCCTCTCCTCACGACAACACGGCTAGGCTTTGTCGGGTCAGTAATAAAAAACATTGGTCCACTTTGCTAGCCAGTACCCACGGTTCATTTATCGGGGCGACGTGCGCACCGGCGGCCTTGGATTTGGCTGCTTCGGGTATTAACATGGTTGTGAAATACCAGTCTTCTCTTTCGACGCTCATGGCCCATCTGACACGGAACATCGGCACCTTTTCTCCACAGTAGTCGAGCTCCCAGATCTCCTCGATCCTTCCGTAAAATCTTTCCTTCATGTTGTCATCGGTGTAGAATTCCGATGTTACGCCTGAGTTCTGATAGTCACACTTGTTGTCCTTTTCCTCTGTGTAGAATGTGTAGCCGTTGATATCATACGCCTGATAGGTCACCAGGTTGTGCATGGGTCCCTGCGACAAGGTGAATATGATGTTTTCCTCCACAAAATGCGATTGCGGGGGATTATCTAGGAGCGTCTGCCTAAACCAACGCGTGAAATCTGAGTTGTGCTTTTTGATTATTTCTCCCTACGTCCTCTGTATGCCCCGGTCACTATACTTCTTCTCGATCGACCTTTTGTGCTTTTGTACCCAAGGATCGACCAGTTCTAAATGTTGTAGCGCGACTAGGTTTGCTCTATCAAAGTCTGCGTGTCGACAATCATAGTCTACATGCAGTACGCGACGAACCTCTCGGTGACCCGATCCATCGAGCTTGCCAAGGTGTCTATTGACGGGAAGACCAACAGGGTTCTCGATGCCTAGATAATTCGTGCAGAAAGAGATGCACTCTTCGGCCAGAAAGCCCTTGGCTATGCTTCCATCTGGACAGGACCTGTTGCGAACGTATCCTTTGATGTGTCCGTTCATCCTTTCGAACGGCATCATGCTACGGAGGAACATCGGCCCGAGTTGGATGATATCCTCCACGATATGGACCAGCAGATGCACCATAATGTCGAAGAATGCGGGCGGGAAGTAGATCTCGAGCTCGCATAGTATCACCATGATCTCCTCTTGTAGCCTCCCGAGCTGTTTCACGCCAATTGACTTTCGAGAGACGACGTCGAAAAACTTGCAGAGCCCAAACAATGTTTCTCGGACATGCTCGTCCATTATACCTCGTAGTGCAACCGGAAGTATCTGCGTCATTAGCATGGCACAGTCGTGAGACTTCATCCCACTAAACCTCTGCTTAGCCTCATCTAGGTACCTGCTTATCTTGCCAGCGTAGCCGTAAGGAAATTTGACTCCTAGAAGGCACTTGAAAAACTGTTTGATCTCATCCTGGCTTAGTGTGAAGCACGAAGGGGGGCAGTAATATTCGTTCTTCTTGACCTTTTTACCCTTTCTACGACCTTGTTGTGTCGCCTCCGACTGATGATCATCGTCATCTTCCTGATCATCAGGAGTAGGGCGTCCTCCGTGAAGATCCTTCCGGATGTCAATGAATATCAAGTCGTTCCTTGCTTTAGGACCATCTTTCGTCCTATCTGGCATGTTGATTAGGGTGGCGACTAGACTCTCGCACACGTTCTTCGTGATATGCATGATGTCAAGGCTATGAGGCGTGCGGAGAAACTTCCAGTATGGCAACTCCTAGAAAACAGACCTTATTTTCCATACCTTCATCAACGGCTTGTCTTGCTGCCTCTTTCGCTTCTTTCCCGGTTTAGGACACTCTTTCCAGTTTTTCAGCAATTCATCCACTTCTTCACTGCTCCTCCGCTCTGGGATTCCTTGGGTCTCGGATTTTACATTGAACAAATCTCCATGTTTTCTCCATGCATCATTCTTTCCAAGCCATCTACAGTGCCCCATGAACACGGTTTTCGAAGACCCTGGATCTTTCTCTAGTTGGATATAGGTCGTGTTATCCATGCACCTAACGCATGCGTAGAATCCTTGGATAACCTGTCCCGAGAAATATCCGCAACCTGGATAGTCTTGCACCGTAGTGACCAACGCGGCTCTCATAGTGAAATAATCTTGTGCGACAGCGTCATACGTATTGGCTCCAGATTCCCATAACATGGCTAGCTCCTCTTTCAACAGCCCCTGATATAGATTGATGTTGGTACCAGGTTGTTTTGGCCCTTGAATTAGCATACTCATTTGTATGTACTTCTTTTTCATGCACAACCAGGGAGGGAGGTTGTACATCCATACAAACACGGGCCAAGTGCTGTGCGTACTGCTCTGGCTACTGAACGGATTGAGTCCATCGGTGCTTGCACCTAGCCTGATGTTTCTCGAATCTCCACCGAATTCGGGGAATTCGAGGTCTAATGCTTTCCACTGGCTACCATCTGAAGTGTGTGTCAGCAGCTCGTCCTTTTCAGGGTCATCATCATCTATTGGCTTCTTTCTTTCCGCATGCCAGCGCATGAGATTTGCTTCCTTAGGGTCTGCGAAATAGCGTTGCAGACAAGGAGTGATAGGAAAGTACCATACCACTTTTCGAGGAGCTTTCTTCCCTTTCTTGTATCGACTAACGCCGCACACCGGGCATGTGGTTTTCTCCGCGTCCTCGCCCCGATAAATGATGCAATCATTGATGCAGACGTGGTATCTAATGTGCGGTAGATCAAGAGGACACACGATTTTCTTGGCGTCCTCGATACTAGTTGGACATGTGTTCCCCTCCGAGAGACGATCGTGCCAGAATGCCATCATATCGTCGAAGCTTGCGTCGGTCCATTTGTGTTTTGCCTTCATCTCCATAGCCTTAAGCATTCAACCGGGTATCATCGGGCTTACAATGGAGTAACCGCATCTTTCTCAAGTTGCGCAAGCTTGGCTTTCTCTCTAGCGGCAGCCCTGGCGTTACTCGTTTGCTTGAGAAGTAGTTCTTGAACATAAGGGTCCCGCACCCAGCCTGACATTGTTCCATCGTCTGCTCCGGCATCTAGATCATCATCATCCGGGTCTGCTTCCGCACCTTCACCATCTCCAGGAGACTCTTCTTCATCTCGCCCGTCCTTGCCGTGATCATGATCATGTTGCCAGCCTTCCTCATTTTCTGCCGCCCCATTTACAGCCTCATCGTCTTCGTCATCACTTATCCACCGAGTGTAGCCATCCATGAAACCATGGCGGAGCAGGTGTGCCTGCAGATTTCCGGAATCTGGGTCAATCAACCAATTGAGTTTGCATCTTCTGCACGGACATCTTATCTCCGTCATGTTATTTCGTATCATGTCGGCCGTCGCGCATTTCGAAAATCTAGCCACAATGCCTTCGCTCATTATGCGGACCATGGTTGCCTGCACGGTGTACAAGGTAGAATTAGAAGTTTATTACAACCACAGAACCAATGCATGCATGCAATGGTCGATGGAAAATTTCGGCATGACCTATCCTAAAATTAGGACCTTTGTGAAATGCCAAAGTCTTGCCAAAATGGATATGAATCAACATTTTGGCAAAACAATGCCAATATATGAGAGAGCATACAATGCATGCTCTCCAAACACATGAGAGCATCGATCCTCTCCATAGATATGTGACCATATATCATCCATACACATAAACACATCCTCTTACATAGACAACTTACCAAGATGAGAGACCGAGAAGATCTCGAAGGAGAGGTAACTTACCAAGATGGTGGCCGGAAGGAGAACTTTCCTCTATTATGTATGTAGCATCCAAGGTAAGTTTTACATGCTACAAATGGTGAAAGAGTGGAGAAATTGAGGTGGAAGGAGGAGGGGGTGAGATCCAAGGAGGAAGAAGGAGGGGAAAGTGAAGTGTGAGATGGTGAGATCTAGTCAAATGTGCAAAGGTGTGCCTGCCAAAAAGAAGTAGCAGAACGCACATCCATGGCGCACACGGGGGGTGCGCCACAGGAGTAAAGAACATCCGTGGCACACATACCGGCAGTGCGCCACAGAGGTGTTTTCCCAGTTAACAGTACGGGTGGCCCGATCCTGCCTGTAGCGCATGGAGGGTGTGTGCGCCACGACTACCGGCCATACCTGTAGCGCACTTCACCGGGGTGCGCTACGGCTATGTGGTCTATGGCCGTTAGGGGGCTGGCCCACACACAGCCGTGGCGCACCGTACGCATGTGCGCCACGATTATGGTAGATAGCCGTAGGGCACATGTGGGTAGTTCGCCACGACTATTTTAGCCGTGGGGCACCACTAGCACGTGCGCCACAGATATGCGGATTACCTATAGCCATTTTCCTGGTAGTGTTCACCGCATCCGACTCCGGCCACCGGAGTGCCGCCGCAAGGGACAGGTGGAGGCAACACCCCTAGATCCAACCGACGGGATCTTGAAGCTTCTTCTCCATGGCATGACGCCAGACCACGACACTAGGCGGAACCCTGCTCCTACTACTCCTATAGAGATCTAAATCTACTCCGGCACCGTCTTCCCGCTGCCACCCCCCGGCTAATCCGGTGAGGACAACAAGGAAGAGGCCTGCCCACCAGGAAGCGACTCTGAAAGCTGCCTCTCTGTTCGTGCGGGGCACCATATGTCTTAATTAACTCGTTGTTTTAAACGGAGCGTGGTAGGTCTAGTCGTCAAGATAAGAGTGCAGTCTTTTGGGATGGCCTTTTTTCACTCCAAGGTATGTTTGCTCCTATGATGAACTACAAAATTATTAAAATGATTTGAGAGGTAAAAAACCCGGAAAGCTTACAAAATACACTTTTTGGGTGTTTTTATGTGCCTGCATTGTTTCGTGAAGAAGCCGAACATGGTTACACTAAGCAAATTAAACAACAATTTTAGAAACACCAAATTTCGCTAACACAAGCCACCACAATTGTCTTGTTTAAACGGAAACTAACACATGCACACAAACATGGATATAAACATGTGTTTTTTTTTCCAGATCTTTATGGCAATAGTAACATCATTTTTTCTAACCAGAGCACATGCACCCGAAGTGGAACTCTGAGTTAGCAGTTGGTCTTTAGTAATGAAATAAAGTGGATACACAACAACAAGTCCTAAGGACGCATTTGGTAGCCTGCATACCCTCCGAATAGGCCAGCATGAGGCGATATTGGGTTGTTTGGGTACCAGCACGAGGCGTTTGGCTGCGCTAGCGTGAACCGTAAAGCAGCCCGGGGCTAGGCCCAACTGCTACGCTCGAATCGGCCGTTTCTAGGAAGCCACCCTCGTCGTGCATCCGGTGGATGCAAAAGCGGCACTCCCCTGCACGAGCTTGGCAGACGGTGGCGCATGCGGGAGATTACCGCTAGCTTAGAGAAGGGGCGGGTTTCTTTCCCTCACCTCTAGCCGAGACACACCCTACCCACTCACTGCCGAAATCAGATCCACCTTTTCCCCCTTCTCCTTCCCCCAGTCAAACCCGGCCACCGGTGGCGACAGTGACGATGCCCCTGGCAAGACAAAACCTGTATGGCGGCCACCATGCCGAGCTGGAATAACGGTGATAGCTCATGCCAATCGTATCTAGGGGTAAGTCTACTTTCCCCCAATTCTTTCATAGGGTTAGGGTTTGGTAGCGAGTTAGGAATCCTCGATTTACAATTAGATGAACTCGATTTAGTGTGCTAGCACATCACGGACATGGACTATGCTCCCGACACCTACGAAGATCCCAACTTCTACGGCATAGCGAACGATTGTGCGATGACCTAGCATACCACTATATATCGTAGTATATTATAGTCGTTGATATAACACTCACGGAACATCGTTCCACAAATATCACATCCCTCAGTGTGGTACAATAGAAACATTGTGAATCTACATTACATGTTGTGTGCTATTCCTATGGATCAGATCAAGTGGAAATATCTTGTTTCTTTACCCTTTTATTTCTATCTGCCCTGGTAAAACTTGCCCCTGTGGCTAATGATGTTGTACCAAAGCCACCTAGATAAAAGAACATATATTGTCCTTTTGGTGAAACTTGCCCCTTTCTTTAAAATTACTCTATAATGGAATTCAACAGTGCGCTTCACTGTTAATATCTCTAACAATAATATTTTTCTTTTAGTGTTGTTTACTTTGTTTGCTTGCAGCTACAAACTGTTATAAATAAGACTAAGAAGATGATGATTTAGGACTTAGTTAGGAAGTAGTATAGGTTTTTTCCTTTTTTTATTTTGTACTTTCTTTTATTCGTATGTAAAGAATAATGTAATGTTTATAAGATTCAAGAAAGTAATTCTATTTCTTTACTTGTAGTTATTTATTTGTGTAATGAACTTTTACTTATCTGTATCCTTATTATCTTTTGCATATATAGAATGAGAAAAGAATAAGAGTTTCTAATTATTTGTATTTATATTACTTTAATGACTTGAATTTCTTTTAATTGTACACTTATTGTATAATATAATAATACTTCACACTAGAATACTTAAATGTACTTTCATAAACAATAAACTTCTAAATACTTTTGGATTTGAATTATTTAGTTTCAAATTTAAATGACAATTTAAATCATTAACCCAAAACAATTTAAAAATTCCTAGATATCATGTCAAAATTTGTAACAATCACCAGAATGAGCTAAACCATCACTCTTTTGTAAATAATAAACTTCTAAATACTTTTGGGTTTGAATTATTGATATGTCCACAACGTATCTATAATTTTTGATGGTTTTATGCTAATAATATGCTTTTGACACACCTTTTTGTATAAATTTTATAATTTATTTGGACTAACCTACTAATAGTTGTAAAATTGCACAATGTTCTTGTTTTACACTTTGATGTGTAGAAATTACCAAGAATACAAGTGAAAACCTTGTTGGAGTCAAATTGGGATTTTTTTAGAAATCTGTCTCAGAATTCCTTTTAAAGATGGTCACGTTTCGGGTTGAAGACGGCGTCAAACGGAAAACTCTTCAAATATAAAGTTGTTGGAAATTTCACACCAAACATTCTGGACATAAAATTTAGCTGATTTCGAGTCCGGACGAGCCTTTTAAGCCAGATTTACTGCAGCCCAAGATGGGGTGACGGGAATCCGAGAAGCTATATAAAGGGAGAAAACATAATTCGCCCAGGGCATCTCCATCCACGAATTTGCAGCCCCCAAAGCCACGTTTTTGCCTCCCCAGGGATCTAATCTCCATGGGGGAGGGCTCCCAAGAAGCCATGAAGGAAGGGGGCTAAGGAGCGGTGCTCCCCCATGATACCGGCGGCGAGGAAGGAGTCCCCCACGCCACCGCCAGCGTCGTCGCCGCCCTCTTCACCATCTTCACCGCCATCTCCATCACCTAATACTCCTAGTATGCAGTGGTTCATCCTCCCACACACCTCTGTATCGTCCTATGTAAACATGGTGTTTGATGCTATAAGTTATAATCCTATGATCTATGTCATGTTTGCGTAGTTTCTTTGTTCTTAGATTGAATGGTTGAACGGCTTTGGTTTATTAGAGTTGTATGTTGATATGGTACAGTCCTTTGGTGTCCATTATATTTGTGCGCGCATGGATTAAACATCATAGGGTTTGAAGTATGTGTAAGAGAAAGGGGGAAAGTTCTGCCGGAGTGACAGAAACCTGAGGACGCGAACCGGAACATTGCACGTATGGGAGTAAGAGGACCATTAAACTTAAGGCTATGGTTGGGGAAACCTTAATGCATTGATTAGTACTTACAGATATTTTCTAACAATCCAATCATATAGTACATGTAATTCCAAGTAGTGAAGCGCATGTATATTTAGCCTCTCCCACATAGAAAACTGCATCGAAGACAATGAACCCGATCTATTCGCTATTTAAACTTGGACAACCTCACCACAATTACCACCACTATTCCACACTCATGGTTCTATTAGATTAGTGTATTTTATTGCTATGGCAACTAGCTTTACTTTCTTGTTATTTATTATCATGCAAAGCTATCTCTATTACTCGTATTGTTGCTCTAGTTTTATTTCCTAGATAATGCAAACGTTTAATGTGTGTAGAGTTGTATCAATGGTTGATAGAACTTGAGAGAATATTTATCCTACCTTTAGCTCCTCGTTGGGTTCGACAATCCTACTTATCGAAAAGGGTACACACGATCCCCTATACTTGTGGGTTATCAAGACCTTTTCTGGCGCCGTTGCCTGGGAGCAATAGCGTGTGGGTGAATATTCTTGTGTGCACTTATTTGATTTATCTCTAAGTAGGTTTTACTTTCAGTTTTAAGTTGTTCTCTATCTTAGTATGGATAGGGAATGCGAATTACAAAAAAAATTAGTTGTACTTGTTACCTAAAAACGTTTTCAAAAAGGGAAGTGATTGGAAAGATGAGTAATGGTTAAGTGGGGGTCGACCTTGAACACTTGTGTTCATGCCTATGAAACCAAAACAAAAATTTTCATGGAAGATTTTCAGTTAAAAACTTGTAGGAATGCATGAAGCCTTGAAAAATAAAGATATTTCTGGTATTGATCTTAATGCTTATTCATTCGAAAATACTTGAATCTTGCTCATATGCCTAACTTAAAGGCGTTAAAGAAAAGTACTTATTGGGAGATAAACCAAAAGTTTTAGATGAGTCTTGGAAGTTATTACCTCTGTAATAACCGCTCCTTATCCTTTTTATTTGCTTTTTGTGCCAAGAGTAACCTCTAATGAGAGAGAAGTAAAGCTTGGGAAAGTTGCTGTCCCGAAACAGATTTTTGTGCTTCGCTGTAAAAATTCGTGTAAAATCTCTGTATGTCGGTTTGGGCTGTAATTTTTTGTGCTTCTGATCCTGTTTGTTATCCAACTTTCGTTAGTTCAACATTTTTCGATTTGAGCAACAGCAGGCTTCGAAAAAAATGTTTTCTATCTGCTGGTCTGTTTTGACAAATTTCTGTCATTATTTGCATTTGCTTCTTGTTGATTCCTTTTTAGGTTCTATTTGGAGAATTGAGCTTTTTAAGGGAAGTGCTATAGTAGATTTTTTTTTAATGGAAGTTTTATTGGTGTTGAAACTGAACCCAAAGACTGATTACCTTGAGTACACTAATGTTGCTAATGCAGATTATGTGAAGTTTTGTATGAAGGAAAAATTTCAGGTGTTAAGGAAAGAATGATGTAATGATATGAAGAATGGATTAAATCTCAAGCTTGGGGATGCCACCCCGTGTCACCCCAAGAAATATCCAAGAAGTACAAGCGTCAAAGCTTGGAGATGCCCAAGGCATCCCCTTCTTCATCAATAAAAATCTCATGTTCTTCCAAACACTTCATTTTTATTGTTTCATGCACAGTTCTGTTATTCTTGGAGCGTCTTCGTTTTTGTTTTTCGTTTTGGTTTGCTTGGTTTGCTTAGTTTGCTTGAATAAATTGGTTGGACCCCCTCTTTCAAACATTAGATTTCAAATAAGTGTGGTTTGGATTGGAAAAGAGAAGGAAAAGTTCATGCTTAAGTGGTAAAAGGAGCTTGTTTTTGACGGTGGTCTATGCTTTGTCATGTCATGCTTGATTTTTTTGGCTTTATGCTTAGTGATTTTTGCTGTAGCATGACATGTTATAAACAATTGAGATTTCTTAATATGCCTTGAAAGAATCATGCGTTGTTTTAGCATATTAAAGCATAGTATTATGATATTCTCCTTTGATGCTTTATTTGGGTTGACTTGGCGCATGCTCACACCTTGTTATGACTATCCCAAGTCACCATAGCATTTATGATCCTTTAGTTTTCGACTTGTAATATCACTTTATGCTTTAATTAATGATGTTTTGTCGCTTTCGATGATTATGGCCATTATTGCTCTCTTAGTTGGTCGCTCCCAGTCTTTTGCTAGCCTCCATAACCAAGTATTAGTTCCACTCATGCATCCAACTCCAAATAAACCCAAGTTATCCCAAAGAGTCCACCATACCTACCTATTAGCATTTGCTATTCCAAGTATATTCATGCTTTTATCTACCTTCCGAATTAAACTTGTTATGAGAAAACTAGTGATTAAAGCTCTCACGAACTTGATGGCACACTTTACTTTAGTTGTTGGGGGGGTACCCCCGGGTAGGGTCACGCCAGGGTATAAAGGCCGAATTAGCCAAGGGTCGGCAAGGCCAAAGCGGATGCTGGCCGGGTCACCTCAAGGCATGCCGAATCTCGGAGTAACTCGGACCAGGGGATGTCCACCTAAATGAGCCCCGACCGACTTAAGCTGTAAGTCGGATAGAAGAATTTAACTTGTATGCAGGAACGGGTGTGGCCGGGTCAACTATGATCCGGGTCATATCTAGCTTCTAGGAGAAGGAAGGAATCTCGCTGGTCAAAAGTAGCCTCGGTACGCACTGCATGAGCGAAGCGGACAGAGGCAGGACCATCGAGGCGTGGCCGACAGAGGTGACGACGCCGATGTCGGCTGACGCAGGCGCCGCAGAGGCATACGTAGCCTCTGCTTGTGTGACGCGGGGGAAAAGCAACCCGGTCGGCTTACTATTTTGGGAGGAGGCATATTCCCTGGAATATGCCTCCACGTATGCCCTAAGTGGAGACCTAGCTACCCCTATATAAGGAGGGCTAGGGCCTCTGAAGAAGGGGTTGGTTGATGGTTTTTAGGTTCTATGGGTTGACCATTGTACGGGTTAGCCAGTGGTGAGAGTAAGAGAATTCCTTCTTCCTCCTCTCCCCAATACAGCTCTAGGAGCACTTGTAAATCTTGGAATTGGAACATATATAAAACTTCTGTGTGTGGAATCACCTCACTATCCCTCCCTGGATTCCTCTAGTGCGTATAGTCCCCACCTTTAGCCTATCCATGGCATCTGTCGTGACACCACCACGACATTACTTTCCCCTAATAAACTTGAACCATTGTGTCATCTATGTTATATATGCTTGCACTTATATGTTGGTGATTAGCAGAACCATGCTGTCATGGGGAACACTTTCGACATTGCACTTGTACATTGTACCTAGTTGATATCATGCTCTTTTGTCTATGGATATCGTCGGTGTGAAATGAAAGGGGAGCTTGTAAGTCTATGGAGTTATGTATGTGTGTTAGAGAAACGCCTGGGCTGCCGGTCTAATCCATGCCTAATCATGGTGGAAACCTGCAGTGTAACCATAATGAGCAATCTATGAAGCATTATTCTTATAAAAAAAGAGATAGAGATTGAGAAAAAAAAGAAAAAAAAGATGAGAAAAGAGGAAAGAGAGGAAAGAGAGAAAAAAGCACCATTTTCCCATGGTAAATAAGAAGATTGCTGAGATGCTTGTTGTCTGCTTGCCTTGTCATTTTGATATGGGGATTCTTCCGTATCATCGGACAAGGGGTACCCCGTTGGCTGTTCTCTATGATACACATGTACTTACTATGACAAGAACTTACTGGTAACTAAATTTGAGTAGCATGAGGAGTGGCCCTCGTATTCAAGGGACATGAGATTTCCAACTTATACTTTGTCAAGCATATACTCCATAGTTTGTTCACTTTAACCTTAATCACTTCAAGATGCTTAGGATAGGGGCAATGAGAGCTGAAAGCTAATAAGTACCATAATTTTTAGAAGCTCTTTATGAGACTTGAATCCCTTCCTCCTTCTATGAAGGCCTTTATTTTATTTTTATGTTCAGTACCCATCTTCTATCTTTATGCACCTATTGAGAGAGCATAGTGGCCATTCTTAGTTTAATGTGCATTGTCCCAAGACTTATTGATTGATTCATAACTTTGATATTGCTTGTTCTTAAACTATTTGTATCTAATCACCCTTATGAACTTTGAAGGTGTCTTATGCATTTATGTTTTGCTATACCATGAGGGACGAGCTGAATACCACTTTTATTATGTTTTCTATATGTGAAAGAAACAAACATATTTCAATGCATTGTTATTTATGATCTTTTGTTTGTACCTTTTCATGTTACAACACAATTGCTATATTATTAGAACTCTATCTTTCATGTTCATGTTTAGAGTACATTTGATCTCAACTATCAACGCTTTTACAATAATGATGATCAAGATTGCGTTGTCTGCATATCACCTCAAAAATTATATTGTTTTTACCGTTTACCTACTCGACAACGAGCAGGAACTAAGCTTGGGGATGTTGATACGTCCACAATGTATCTATAATTTTTGATGGTTTTATGCTAATAATATGCTTTTGACACACATTTTTGTATAAATTTTATGATTTATTTGGACTAACCTACTAATAGTTGCAAAAGGGCACAATGTTCTTGTTTTACACTGTGATGTGTAGGAATTACCAAGAATACAAGTGGAAACCTTGTTGGAGTCAAATTGGGATTTTTACAGAAATCTGTCTCAAAACTTTTTTTTAAGATGGTTACGTTTCGGGTCGAATACGGTGTCAAATGGAAAACTCTTCAACTACAAAGTTGTTGGAAACTTCGCAATAAATGTTCTGGACATAAAATTTAGCTGATTACGAGTCCGTACGGGCCTAAAAGGCCCGATTTACTTCAACCCAAGATGGGGTGAAGGGAATCCGAGAAGCTATATAAAGGGAGGAAACCTAATTCGCCTAGGGCATCTCCACCCACGAATTTGCAGCCCCCAAAGCCACGTTTTTGCCTCCCCGAGGGATCCCATCTCCATGGGGGAGGGCTCTCAAGAAGCCATGAAGGAAGGGGGCTAAGGAGCGGTGCTCCCCCATGATACCGGTGGCGGGGAAGGAGTCCCCCACGCCGCTGCCGGTGCTGCTGCCGCCCTCTTCACCATCTTCACCGCCATCTCCATCACCTAATACTCCTAGTATGCAGTGGTTCATCCTACCACACACCTCTATACCGTCCTATGTAAACATGGTGTTTGATGCTATAAGTTATAATCCTATGATCTATATCATATTTGCGTAGTTTCTTTGTTCTTAGATTGAATGGTTGAACGTCTTTGGTTCATTAGAGTTGTATGTTGATATGGTACAGTCCTTTGGTGTCCATTATATTTATGCGCGCATGGATTAAACATCATAGGGTTTGTAGTATGTGTAAGAGGAAGGGGGAAGTTCTGCCGGAGTGACAGAAACCTGAGGACACGAACCGGAACATTGCACGTATGGGAGTAAGAAGACCATTAAACTTAAGGCTATGGTTGGGGAAACCTTAATGCATTGATTAGTACTTATGGATGTTTGCTAACAATCCAATCATATAGTACATGTAATTCCAAATAGTGAAGCGCATGTATATTTAGCCTCTCCCACATAGAAAACTGTATCGAAGACAATGAACCCGATCTATTCGCTATTTATACTTGGACAAAGCCACCACTATTCCACACTCATGGTTCTATTAGTTTAGTGTATTTTATTGCTGCAGCAACTAGCTTTACTTTTTGTTATTTATTATCATGCAAAGCTATCTGTAGTACTCGTATTGTTGCTCCAGTTTTATTTCCTAGATAATACAAACGTTTAGTGTGCGTAGAGTTGTATTAGTGGTTGATAGAACTTGAGAGAATATTTATCCTACCTTTAGCTCCTCGTTGGGTTCGACACTCTTACTTATTGAAAAGGCTACACACGATACCCTATACTTGTGGGTTATCAATTATTTCAAAAGTAGATTCAAATTTAAATGCCAATTTAAATCATTAGCCCAAAACAATTTAAAATTTCGTCGAGATCATGACAAAATTTATAATAATCACCAGGATAAGCTAAACCCTAACTCAATATAGTGAAAGAACTTAGATCTCTCCAGGGTTTTAGTATGCGAAAAATTTATCCTAATTTTAGAGATGAATGCATACACATCCACATATTCTTATGTATACCCTTCGTTGGTTTTATACGCTGGGATGTTACAAATTGTCCTAAGGTTTGCCGTGTCTACAAACTTGAGCCTATCAAGTGTTGCATTTGAAGGAACCAACACATGCCGCAGATTCTTCCTCTAGCAAGTTCAGAACATAAGTGCTTAGCTCCTTGTATCATGATTCACTTGTCTGGCAAGCAGTAGGGTTGTGCCAACAAATTTTAGACCTACAGGAGGTTGAAAACTATGGGTTTGTGGTTTGGCTGGACAATGAATGACTAGATGTTACAAAGAGTGCACTTGCGAAGCTATGTGGGATGTATGATGATAGAAGAAGTGCAAGAATCGATGAGAAGGTTGAGAATGAGAAGCTGGTGAAGCAACTATCTGATGAGAAGAACAAGCTTGACAAAAAAGTACTCATGTCTGTTGGTTGATGTGAACAAATTCATTGAAGAAACAGAGAAGAAAGCGTTGGAGGAGAACTTGTCTAGGATGAATGACAACAATGAGAGATATGTGGAGATGAATTCCCAGCAGACTGAAGCGTTGAGGAATGAGATTGAGATGCTGAAGACCGTGTAGAAATCTGATGTAAACAAAGAGAAGGAGACGCAATGGTATGAGGACCGAAAGATCTTCAAGGAGGAAAAGAAGAAACTAGAGTACACGCTCTATGAGTTGTTCAAAGCCAATGAGCTTATGGGGATCATGATTGTGATTCTGTTGTTCTGGATTGTTTGAGAATCATGCTTTGAGATTCCAAATTGTGTGTTCTTCTCATGTGTATGGTCTTCCTCTCCATCCGGTGATGGTAACCTCACCATATGAAAGTGCAAGGTGACCGCAACTAGTGTTGTATGTGCACCAAACAAGGGGAAAATTCATGACATGGGTCAAAAGCGTAATGTGCAGGCAACCAAACAACATGGTCCTAGTTGTCCAACCGATGCACCAAATTTGATGCAGGCTATCAAACAACTTGCATGAGTGTGGCACTGCTGACCATGGACATGCCCAGTGAGCCACAAAACAACCTGTAAATTCAAGTATCCAACCCTAGTCAGTGGTAGAGCTAGGGGGACGATAAGGGGCCTTGGCCCCTTCTATGCATGCCGCAACAAGCTAAATTTTATACCAAAGCCTGGCCAAGAAGCATTTTCAGAGATAATTACTATGATTAGCCACCCTAACGGCTGATTACCATGGTTGCCCCCCTCCCTTAAAGCCGCATTCCTGCCTCCGCGCCTGACCCTAGTCGCCTATCTTTTTTTGAACGGGAAAGGGGTCTCGAAGGACCCCGAAGCCGCCATTAATAAACTGTCAGTGGGTACAATATGCATACAGACCCCTTACAATTCGCTAACTTCAGAAAAGGCATGTGGATAAGCAAGAAGGACCCTAAAAGAAAAACTAGAAAAGCAATCGGGTCCTTAACTCTCTCCACCGCCGCTGAGCTCTGATACATTGCAAATGCATCTATAATTTTTTATGTTCCATGCTTGGTTTTATCCACTTTCTTGTGTTTTGCCCACACTTTGGAGTACTTTTCATATGATTTCTTGGACTAACCTATTAACAAGAGCCATAGTGCTAGCTGCCTGTTTTCTGCTGTTTTTGGTTCCAGGAAAGTCAGAAAATGAATATTCTCGGAATTGGACGGGACAAAAGCCAAAGTGCCTATTTTTCCGGAAGTCATCAGATGCCAGAGTACGAGACAGAGAGAGGTCAGGGGGCCACCACACCACCTAGCCACGCGGCCCAGCCTGGCCCGCGCCAGGGGGTGGTCTGGCCGCCTCCGGCACCCCCTTGGCCTCAACTTCCGCCTATAAGATGCCCTCGGGACGAAAACCCTAAGTGCCCGATCAAAAATCCACGAAAGAGTCTGTAGCCGCCGTCATCTCCATCCCTAGATCGGGAGGGATCTGAAGCTCATCCCGGCACCCTGCCGGAGAGGGGAATTCACCCTGGAGGCCTACTTCATCACCATGCGAGCCTTCGGTGTGATGTGTGAGTAGTTCATCCTTGGACTATGGATCCATGTAGTAGCTAGATGGCTGGTTCTCCTCCTTTGTGCTGTCATGTTTAGATCGTGTGAGCTCCGTTCATCATCAAGATCATATATTTGTAATTCTACATGTTGTGTTTGCGGGGATCCGATGGATATTGAGATGCTATTTCAGATTGATTTATTGATTCTATCATGTCTTTGTTATTTGTGATCTTGCATGATTTCCGTTGTTAGTAGCTATCTTGGCCAAGTAGATGCTAGCAACTCCAAGAGTTAGTATTTATGCTCGATAGTGGGTTCATGCCTCTGGTAATCTGGGGAAGTGATAGAAATCTCTAAGGTACTAGATGTGCTGTTGCTACTAGGGAGAAAACAACAATCCTTTGTTCATAGAACAATCGTATTGTTTAATTTACACGCAGTTCGTAAAGCAATAATCTGTTGCTTGCAACTTAATACTGGAGGGGGTTGGATGATAACCTGAAGGTGGATTATTAGTCATAGATGCAGTTGGATGGCGATCTATGTATAATGTTGTAATGCCCAATCGAATCTCAAAGGAGTCAAGATGATTAGTATATGCATGTATTGCTTTCTCGATGTTTATCAATTTCCCCGCTGTAATTTGTTCACCCAACATGTTATCTATCTTAAGGAGAGCCACCTCTAGTGAACTATGGATCCCGGTCCTTTTTCTTTACATACAATCTACAAACTGTTTACTGTTTTGTGTTTACTTTCTGCAAACTATTACTTCCTACCATTCGATACGTTTAATCCTTTGTTTTCAGCAAAACACGGTGAGATTGACAACCTCATCGCAAGTTGGGGACAAAGTTCTGTGGTTGTGTTGTGCAGGTCTCCACGTTGCTACTAGCACCGGTAGTGCGCCCTGCCAAGGCTCAGCTAGCAACACCTTTGGGGTGTTTCCTTGCTCCTACTAGACTGATACCCTTGGTTTCATAACTGAGGGAAACAAGCTGTTGTGCTCATCATACCTTCCTCTTGGGGTTCCCAATGAGCTCTACATCAACATGAGCCATCAAGCATTTTTCTGGCGCCGTTGTCGGGGAACGAAGAAGAAGAAGAAGAAGAAGAAGAAGCTCCCACGTCAACCACACGCCATCAAAGATTTTTCTGGCGCCGTTGCCGAGGAGTCAAGGACATCTTCACAAGGGGAGTCCCTCATAACCAATCTCTTTACTTTGTTATTTTTGTTTTTCTTAGTTCCTTTTTGCTTTGTTTGCTTGTTTCTTTATCAAAAATATAAAAAAATAGTTTTACTAGTTTGCTTTCTTATTTGAAAAAACACAAAAAATGACTACTCTTGAAAACACTAAGTTGTGTGACTTCACTAGCACCAACAACAATGATTTTATGAGCACACCTATTGCTCCACCTATGCCTGAAGATACTTTCTTTGAGATAAAACCTGCTTTACTCAATCTTATTATGAGAGAACAATTTTCTGGTATTGGTAATGAAGATGTTGCTACCCATCTAAATAATTTTGTTGAACTTTGTGAGATGCAAAAGCATAGGGATGTAGATGGTGATATTATTAAGCTGAAATTGTTTCATTTCTCTTTGAGAGGAAAAGCTAAAGAATGGTTGAATTCCTTAACTAGGAATAGTATTGATTCTTGGACTAAGTGCAAAGATGCTTTCATTGGAAAATACTATCCTCCTGCTAAGATTATATCTATGAGAAGTGAAATAATGAAGTTTAAACAATCTGATAATGAGCATGTTGCTCAAGCTTGGGAAAGAATGAAATCTTTGGTTAAGAATTGTCCCACTCATGGACTGACTACTTGGCTGATCATCCAAACTTTTTATGCAGGATTGAACTATTCTTCAAGGAACCTATTGGATTCTGCTGCTGGAGGTACCTTTATGAACATCACTTTGGGTGCTGCAACAAAACTTCTAGATAATATGATGGTTAATTATTCTGAATGGCATACTAAGAGAGCTCCACAAGGTAGGAAGTTAAATTCTGTTGAGGAAACTTCCTCCTTGAGTGATAAGATTGATGTTATTATGTCTATGTTTGTTAATAGGAAAGCCCATATTGATCCAAATAATGTTCCTTTAGCCTCTTTGGTTGCTCAAGAACAGCAAGTTGATGTGAACTTCATAAGAAATAACAACTTTGGCAACAATGCTTATGGTAATAACAATTATAGGCCCTACCCTCCTAGTAATACTTATGGCTATAATGGTAAACCTGGATTACCTAGTGAAGGAAGAATTTTAGAAGTTGAAAGAGCCACTAAAAACTTCATGCAAATGCAATATGAGAAAAATAAACTATTTACTAAAACTATGGAGGAACAATCTAGCATCTTGAAGAGCATTAGCCATCAACTTGAGAGTCTAAGTAGGGAAATTCCTAGTTTACAATTGAAACTCTCTAACGCTGAAAGGAATATATCATCTTTGTCTAAAACTCAATCTTCATTAATTAATAAAATGACTGCTAATCCTGAAACTAATGATAATCCCTTTGCATCTACTAATGCTATACAAGTAAGAATTGATGAAAATGTTAGACTATTAGCTGAATTACATGCTAAGTGGGAAAGATAAGATGAAATTGCTAGAAACATTAGTGTTTCTACTATCACCACCACTAGTGTTGAGGCTAGTAATAGTTCTACTGCTCTAGATGATAAAATTGATTTTGATCTTGAGGGTTGCAATATCTCTGAAGTTATTAAGTTCCTACAAAAGCTTGCTAAAAGTCCTAATGCTAGTTCTATGAACATGGATTTTACAAAACACATTACTGATGCTCTCATAAAGATTAAAGAAGAAAATATGAAACATAAAGCTTCTATTCCTATAAAACAAGAAGATGGTTGGGAACCCATCATTAATATGAAAGTGAATGACTTTGATTTCAAAGCTTTATGTGATCTTGATAGTAGTGTTTCTATTATGCCTAGAAGGATTTATGATATGCTTGATTTGCCTCCACTTGAAGATTGTTATTTGAATATCCCACTTGATAATAATGCTAAAAATAAACTCATGGGGAGTCTTAATGACGTTCTTATTATGGTTAACAATGCCTATGTCCCCGTTGATTTCTATGTTTTGGATGTTGAATACAATGCTTCTTGTCCTATTACTTTGGGAAGAACTTTTCTTAGAACTGTTGGTGCCATTATTGATATGAAAGAAGGCACCATTAAATATCAATTCCCACTCAATAAAGGTATAGAACACTTCCCTAAGAAGAGAGAGAGGATTTCTTTTGCTTCTCCTATGAAAACAAAATTTGGTCTTAATGCTTCTTCATTTGAGAACACTTGATTCTTTTCTTGCTTCTTATGCCTAACTTAAAGGCGTTAAAGAAAAGTACTTATTGGGACATAAACCAAAAGTTTTAGATGAGTCTTGGAAGTTATTACCTCTGTAATAACCGCTCCTTATCCTTTTTATTTTCTTTTTGTGCCAAGAGTAACCTCTAATGAGAGAGAAGTAATGATTGGGAAAGTTGCTGTCCCGAAACAGATTTCTGTGCTTCACCGTAAAACTTCGTGTAAAATATCTGAACATATTTTTGAGGCGTGAATTTTTGTGCTTCTGCCCCAGGTTGTTATATAACTTTCCTTAGTTCAACACTTTTTGATTTGAGCAACAGAAGGTCTTCGAAACAATTCGTCTTTACCTGCTGGTCTGTTTTGATAGATTTCTGCTATTTTCTGCATTTGCTTCTTGTTGGTTCCTTTTTTAGTTCTTTTGGGGAATTGAGCTTTTTGAGAGAAGTGCTACAGTAGCTAGTGTTCTAATGGAAGTTTATTTGGTGTTAGAACTGAACCTTAAGACTTATTTATCTTGAGTGCACTAATGTTGCTAATAAAGATTGTGTGAAGTTTTGTATGAAGGAAAAATTTCAGGTGTATGGAAGAAATGAGTAATGAGATGAAGGATGGACTAAAGCTCAAGCTTGGGGATGCCACACGTGTCACCCCAAGAAATATCCAAGAAGTACAAGCGTCAAATCTTGGGGATGCCCAAGGCATCCCCTTCTTCATCAATAAAAATCCCAGGTTTCTTCCAAACGCTTCATTTTTATTGTTTCATGCACAATTGTGTTGTTCTTGGAGCGTCTTCTTTTTCGTTTTTGTTTTGGTTTTCATTTGCTTGGTTTGCTTAGTTTTTTGAATAAATTGGTTGGACCCCCTGTTTCATACATTGGTTTGCAAATAGTTTGGTTTGGTTTGGAAAAGAGTAGGAAAGTTCATGCTTATGTGGTAAAAAGAGCTCGTTTTTGACTACGGCCTATGCTCTATCATGCCATGCTTGATATTATTTTGGCTTTATGCTTAGTATTATTTTCTGTAGCATGACTTGCTATAAACAATTGATATTGCTTAATGTCCCTTGGATGAATCATGCGTTGTTTTAGCATATTAAAGCATAGTATAGTGGTATTCTCCTTTGATGCTTTATTTGGGTTGACTTGGCGCATGCTCACACCATGTTATGACTATCTCAAGTCACCATAGCCTTTATGATCCTTTAGTTTTCAACTTGTAGTATCACTTTATGCTTTGATCAATGATGTTTTGTCGCTCTGCATGATTATGGCCATTATTGCTCTCTTAGTTTGTCGCTCCCAGTCTTTTGCTAGCCTCCACAACCAAGTATGAGTTCCACTCATGCATCCAACTCCCTAAACCAAGTTATTCCAAAGAGTCCACCATACCTACCCATTATCTTATGTTATTCCAAGTATATTCATGATTTTGTTTACCTTCCGAATTAAACTTGTTATTAGAAAACTAGTGATTAAAGCTCTCATGAACTTGATGGCACACTTTTCTTTTCTTGCCCTTAATAAACTTGAACCATTGTGTCGTCTGTGTTGTATATGCTTGCACTTATTTGTTGGAAATTAGCAGAACCATGCTTTCATGGGGAATGCTTTCAACATTGCACTTGGTACTTGTACCTAGTTGATATCAGGCTCTTTTGTATATGTATGTCGTCAGTGTGAAATGAAAGGGGAGCTTGTAAGTCCATGGAGTTATGTATATGTGTTAGAGAAACGCCTGGGCCGTTGGTCTAATCCATGCTGACATGGTGGAAACCTGCAGCGTAACCATAATGAGCTGTCTATGAAGCACTCTTCTTATAAAAAAAGTCCATTATTGAGAAAGAAAAAAAAGAGAAAAAAAGAGATTATGAAAAGAGGAAAGAGAGAAAAAAGCACCATATTCCCATGGTAAATAAGAAGATTGCTGAGATGCTCGTTGTCTGCTTGCCTTGTCCGGTGACTAAACTTGAGTAGCATGAGGAGCAGCCCTCGTATACAAGGGACATGAGATTTCTAACTTATACTTCATCAAGCATGTACACCATAGGTTGTTCACTTTAACCTTAATCACCTTAAAGATACTTATGATAGGGGCAATGAGAGCTGAAAGCTATAAGTACCATAATTTTTGGAAGCTTTTTATGAGACTTGAATCCCTACTTCCTTCTATGAAGGCCTTTCTTCCACCATTATATTGAGTCTCCACCTTCTACCTTTATGCACCTACTTTGAGACCATAGTGGCCATTCTTAGTTCTATGTGCATTGTCCCAAGACTAGTTGGTTGATGCATAACTTGACATTGCTTGTTTTAAACTATTTGTATCTAGTCACTCTTATGAACTTTGAAGGTGCCCTACGCATTTATATTTGCTACTCTATGAGGGACAAGCTGAATGCTATTATGCTATGTTTTCTTTATGTGAAACAAACAAACGTCTTGCAAAGCATTGTTATTCATGAATCTTTTGTTTGTGCCTTTTCATGTTGCATCATAGTTTCTTTGTCTTATTGCTAGAACTTTGTCTTTCATGTTATGATTGAAGTACTATGATCCCAGCTTTGAATGTTTTACAAATACTTTGATCAAGTCTTTGATGGTGCATGTCACCTCAAAAATTATTCTTTCTTTTTATCGCTTACCTACTCGAGGACGAGCAGGAGTTAAGCTTGAGGATGTTGATACATTGCAAATGTATCTATAATTTTTGATGTTCCATGCTTGGTTTTATCCACTTTCTTGTGTTTTTTCCACACTTTGGAGTACTTTTCATATGATTTCTTGAACTAACCTATTAACAATAGCCACAGTGCCAGCTGCCTGTTTTCTGCTGTTTTTTGATCTTGAAAGTCAGAAAATGAATATTCTCGGAACTGGACGGGACAAAAGCCAAAGTGCCTATTTTTTCGGAAGTCATCAGATGCCAGAGTTCGAGACAGAGAGGGGCCAGGGGGGCACCACACCACCTGGCCGCTCGGCTCAGCCTGGCCCGCGCCAGGGGGTGGTCTGGCCACCTCCGGCACCCCCTCGGCCTCCCCTTCTGCCTATAAGATGCCCTCGGGACGAAAACCCTAAGTACCCGATCAAAAATCCATGAAAGAGTCTGTAGCCACCGTCATCTCCATCCCTAGATCGGGAGGGGTCTGAACCTCTTCCCGGCACCCTAACGGAGAGGGGAATTCACCCTGGAGGCCTTCTTCATCACCATGCAAGCCTTCGGTGTGATGCGTGAGTATTTCATCCTTGGACTACGGATCCATGTAGTAGCTAGATGGCTGGTTCTCCTCCTTTGTGCTTTCATGTTTAGATCTTGTGAGCTCCGTTCATGATCAAGATCATCTATTTGTAATTCTACATGTTGTGTTTGCGGGGATCCGATGGATATTGAGATGCTATTTCAGATTTATTATTGATTCTATCATGTCTTTGTTATTTGTGATCTTGCATGCTTTCCGTTGTTAGTAGCTATCTTGACCAAGTAGATGCTAGCAACTCCAAGAGTTAGTATTTATGCTCGATAGTGGGTTCATGCCTCTAGTAATCTAGGGAAGTGACAGAAATCTCTAAGGTACTAGATGTGATGTTGCTACTAGGGAGAAAACAACAATCCTTTGTTCATAGAACAATCGTATTGTTTAATTTGCACGCAGTTCGTAAAGCAATAATCTGTTGCTTGCAACTTAATACTGGAGGGGGTTCGGATGATAACCTGAAGGTGGATTATTAGTCATAGATGCAGTTGGATGGCGGTCTATGTATTATGTTGTAATGCCCAATCAAGTCTCAAAGGAGTCAAGATGATTAGTATATGCATGTATTGCTTTCTCGGTGTTTGTCAATTGCCCCGCTGTAATTTGTTCACCCAGCATGTTATCTATCTTAAGGAGAGCCACCTCTAGTGAACTATGGATCCCGGTCCTTTTTCTTTACATACAATCTACAAACTGTTTATTGTTTTGTGTTTACTTTATGCAAACTATTACTTCCTTCCATTCGATACGTTTAATCCTTTGTTTTCAGGAAAACACGGTGAGATTGACAACCTCATCGCAAGTTGGGGACAAAGTTCTATGGTTGTGTTGTGCAGGTCTCCACGTTGCTACTAGCACCGGTAGTGCGCCCTGCCAAGGCTCAGCTAGCAACACCTTTGGGGTGTTTCCTTGCTCCTACTGCATTGATAACCTTGGTTTCATAACTGAGGGAAACTTGCTGTTGTGCTCATCATACCTTCCTCTTGGGGTTCCCAACGAGCTCTACATCAACACGAGCCATCAAGCTCTTGCCGCTGGCCATCTTGATCCAGCCGGGGATGAACCACTTGGCCAGAAAAGGATGGAGAAGCCCGACGCAGAGCTCCCAGATGGACTCCTTCCTGGAGGTTGAAGACGCGCCCTCGATGCATGATTTCTGCCCTTCTTGGGCGAAGATGCGGGTGGCAATCAAGGCCACCGCGTTGGATGCTCGACGAGGCAGCAAGGTAGCATAGACACTGACGAGGGTTTAACTCGTCAATGCCCATTGTTATGGACTTGGGTTTTGGAGAAGGAGGGAGCGCTGGAGAAATCTATCGGCTAGCAAACAAGCACACAGGGGACTTGAAGATTTACCCAGGTTCAGGCCTCGTAGAGGTCCCTACTCCTGCTTGTCTACTCGTGGAATTATCGAAGGAATCGAGGATTACAATGGTGCGCAGATGCAATCTGGCGAGGGTTGTGGAAACTAGGGTTGCGTGTGTCCTCCTTGCTGCCCCCTCCTAGCCTTTATATAGATAGGCTAGGTCTCGGGTAGCAGGTCGAGTCGGTTACATGTTAGGGTTTTCCCCTTTTAACTTTCTATCTTTAGCTTCTTCTTGTTCTTCCAGCAATCGAGAGTCCGTAGGTTACTCGAGTTCTTCATTTGGGCCTTGGCGACACCGTGGGCCTCTACGTATTCATGCTGTATATACCAAGCTCGAGTACCTGTAGGGTATACCCATGTCAGTAGCCCCCGAGTGTCTAGTGGAATCGCAGATTCGACTCGAGACTTTATGAAGCCTTTCGAGTGCATGACTGAGTATGTTTTTCGACTGCTATGTTTATGTCATAGGGATTGTTGATGTGCATGCCTGATTTAACTGATGTACCGGTATCAGTTAACTACCTTAGGGTAAAACAACACCATCTACTCAAACTCGAGTCCCCGGACTTGAATCCGGAAAAGTGCTGGTGTAATTCGACTCAAGCCACGGAGGTCTTACAGGAGTTGAAATCCAGTATATGGGTGTGAGCACTCGACGCGTGATGACTCATAGTTGATGTAGAGCTCGTTGGGAACCCCAAGAGGAAGGTATGATGAGCACAGCAGTAAGTTTTCCCTCAGTTATGAAACAAAGGTTTAATCGAACCAGTAGGAGCAAGGAAACACCCCAAAGGTGTTACTAGCTGAGCTTTGGCAGGGCGCACTACCGGTGCTAGTAGCAACGTGGAGACCTGCACAACACAACCACAGAACTTTGTCCCCAACTTGCGATGAGGTTGTCAATCTCACCGTGTTTTGCGGAAAACAAAGGATTAAACGTATCGAATGGAAAGAAGTAAAAGTTTGCAGAAAATAAACACAAAGTAGTAAAAGATTGTAGATTGTATGTAAAGAAAAGGACCGGGATCCATAGTTCACTAGAGGTGGCTCTCCTTAGATAGACAACATGATGGGTGAACAAATTACAGCGGGGCAATTGACAAACACCGAGAAAGCAATACATGCATATACTAATCATCTTGACTCCTTTGAGACTTGATTGGTCATTACAACATAATACATAGACCGCCATCCAACTGCATCTATGACTAATAATCCACCTTCAGGTTATCATCCGAACCCCCTCCAGTATTAAGTTGCAAGCAACAGATTATTGCTTTATGAATTGCGTGTAAAGTAAACAATACGATAGTTCTATGAACAAAGGATTGTTGTTTTCTCCCTAGTAGCAACAACACATCTAGTACCTTAGAGATTTATGTCACTTCGCCAGATTACCAGAGGCACGAACCCACTATCGAGCATAAAAACTAACTCTTGGAGTTGCTAGCATCTACTTGGCCAAGATAGCTACTAACAATGGAAAGCATGCAAGATCTCAAATAACAAAGACATGATAGAATCAATAATCAATCTGAAATAGCATCTCAATATCCATCGGATCCGCAAACACAACATGTATGAATTACAAATAGATGATCTTGATCATGAACGGAGCTCACAAGATCTAAACATGAAAGCACAAAGGAGGAGAAACCAGCCATCTAGCTACTACATGCATCCGTAGTCCAAGGATGAACTACTCACACATCACACCGGAGGCTTGCATGGTGATGAAGAAGGCCTCCAGGGTGAATTCCCCTCTCCGGCAGGGCACCGGGAAGAGCTTCAGATCCCTCCCGATCTAGGGATGGAGATGATGGCGGCTACAGACTCTTTCATGGATTTTTGATCGGGTACTTAGGGTTTTCGTCCTGAGGGCAACTTATAGGCGGAAGGAGAGGCCGAGGGGGTGCCGGGAGCGGCCACACCACCGCCTTACGCGGGCTAGGCCTAGTTTCGTGGCCAGGTGGTGTGGTGGCTCCTTGGCCCTTCTCCGTCTCGTATTCTGGCACTTGATCCCTTCCGGAAAAATTGGCACTTTGGCTTTTGTCCCATCCAATTCCGAGAATATTCATTTTCTGACTTTCCTGGAAACAGCAGTAAACAGGCAGCTGGCACTGTGGCTCTTGTTAATAGGTTAGTCCAAGAAATCATATGAAAAGTACTCCAAAGTTGCAACAAAACACAAGAAAGTGGATAAAGCCGCATGGAACATCAAAAATTATAGATACATTTGCAATGTATCAACATCCCCAAGCTTAACTCCTGCTCGTCCTCGAGTAGGTCAGTGATAAAAAGAAATAATTTTTGAGGAGACATGCACCATCAAAGACTTGATCAAAGTATTTGCAAAACTCAAAGCTGGGATCATAGTACTTCAATCATAACATGAAAGACAAAGTTCTAGCAATAGGCAAAGAAACTATGATGCAACATAAAAAGGTACAAACAAAATATTCATGAATAACATGCCTTGCAAGAGGTTTGTGTGTTTCACATAAAGAAAACATAGCATAATAGTATTGAGCTTGTCCCTCAATAGAGTAGCAAATATAAATGCATACGACACCTTCAAAGTTCATAAGAGTGACTAGATACAATAGTTTAAAACAAGCAATATGAAGTTATGCATCAATCAACTAGTCTTGGGACAATGCACATAGAACTAAGAATGGCCACTATGCTCTCAAAGTAGGTGCATAAAGATAGAAGGTGGAGACTCAATATAATGGTGGAAGAAAAGCCTTTTGTAAAAGGAAGTAGGGATTCCAGTCTCATAAAGAGCTTCCAAAAATTATGGTACTTGTAGTTTTCAGCTCGCATTGCCCCTATCATAAGCATCTTGAAAGTGATTAAGGTTAAAGTGACACAACTAAGAGGATATGCTTAACAAGTTATAAACCGAAATCTCATGCCCTTACTTACGAAGACCGATCCTCATGCTACTCAACTTTAGTCACGAGTAAGCTCTTGTCATTGTAAGTATATGTGTATCATTAAGAACCGCCAACGGGGTACCCCTTGCACATGATACGGGAGATTTCCCATAATCAAAATGACAAGGCAAGGAGACAATGAGCATCTCAGCGATCTTTTTATTTGCTATTTGCATAGGTTTTTATTGAGGATGCTTCATAGAGTGCTCATTATGGTGATGCTGCAAGTTTCCACCATGATTAGGCATGGCTTAGGCTAGCGGCCCAGGCGTTTCTCTAACACATATACAAACTCCATGATCTTACAAGTTCCACATTTATTTCACACCGCCAGGATCCGTAAGCAAAAGAACATGATATCAACGGAGTACAAAGTACAAATGCGATGTTGAAAGCGTTCCCCATGAAACATGGTTCTGCTAATTTCAACTTATAAAGCGCAAGCATATACACAACAAAGAAGGACCCAATGGTTCAAGTTTATTAGAGGCAATAAAGTAAAGTGTGCCATCAAGTTCGTGAGAGCTTTAATCACTAGTTTTCTCATAACAAGTGAAAGGTAAACAAAAGCATGAATATACTTGGAATAGCATAAGCTAGTAGGTAAGTATGGTGGACTCTTTGGAATAACTTGGTTTAGGGAGTTGGATGCATGAGTGGAACTCATACTTGGTGGTGGAGGCTAGCAAAAGACTGGGAGCGACAAACTAAGAGAGCAATAATGGCCATAATCAGGCAGAGCGACAAAACATCATTGATCAAAGCATAAAGTGATACTACAAGTTCAAACTAAAGGATCATAAAGGCTATGGTGACTTGACATAGTCATAACATGGTGTGAGCATGTGCCAAGTCAACCCAAATAAAGCATCAAAGGAGAATACCACTATACTATGCTTTAATATGCTAAAACAACGCATGATTCATCCAAGGCACATTAAGCAATCTCAATTGTTTATAACAAGTAATGCTACAGCAAAGAATACTAAGCATAAAGCCAAAAAAATATCAAGCATGGCATGACAAAGCATATGCCACAGTCAAAAACGAGCTCTTTTTACCACATAAGTATGAACTTTCCTACTCTTTTCCAAACCAAACCAAACTATTTGCAAATCAAACTATGAAAGAGGGGGTCCAACCAATTTATTCAGAAAACTAATAAAACCAAGCAAACGAAAAACAAAAACGAAAAAGAAGACGCTCCAAGAAAAACACAACTGTGCATGAAACAATAAAAATGAAGCGTTTGGAAGAAACCTTGGATTTTTATTGATGAAGAAGGGGATGCCTTGGGCATCCCCAAGCTTTGACGCTTGTACTTCTTGGATATTTCTTAGGGTGACACAAGGTGGCATCCCCAAGCTTGACATTTAGTCCATCCTTCATCTCATTACTCATTCCTTCCATACACCTGAAATTTTTCCTTCATACAAAACTTCACACAATCTCATTAGCAACATTAGTGCACTTAAGATAAATAAGTCTCAAGGTTCAGTTCTAACACCAAATAAACTTCCATTAGAACACTAGCTACTGTAGCACATCCCTCAAAAAGCTCAATTCCCCAAAGGAACTCAAGAAGGAACTAACAAGAAGAAAATGGAGAAAATGGCAGAAATCTGTCAAAACAGACCAGCAGGTAAAGACGAATTTTTTCGAAGACCTTATGTTGCTCAAATAAAAAAGTGTTGAACTAACGAAAGTTAGATAACAACCTGGGTAATAAGCACAAAACATTACAGCTCAATCCGACGTACAGAGATCTCTCAGGAATGTTTACGGTGAAGCACAGAAATCTGTTTTGGGACAGCAACTTTCCCAATCATTACTTCTCTCTCATTAGAGGTTATTCTTGGCACAAAAAGCAAATAAAAAGGATAAGGAGAGGTTATTACAGAGGTAATAACTTCCAAGACACAACTAAAACTCTTAGGTCATCTCCCAACAAGTACTTTTCTTTAACGCCTTTAAGTTAGGCATAAGAAGCAAAGAAAGAATCAAGTGTTCTCAAATGAAGAAGCATTAAGACCAAATTTTGTTTTCATAGGAGAAGCAAAAGAAATCTTTACTTTCTTTTTAGGGAAGTGTTCTATACCTTTCTTGAGTGGGAGTTGATATTTAATGGTGCCTTCTTTCATTTCAATGATGGCACCAACAGTTCTAAGAAAAGGTCTTCCCAAAGTAATAGGACAAGAAGCATTGTATTCAACATCTAAAATATAGAAATCAACGGGGACATAGGAATCATTAACCATAATAAGAACATCATTAAGACTCCCCATGAGTTTCTTTTTAGCATTGGCATCAAGTGGGACATTCAAATAACAATCTTCAAGAGGAGGCAAATCAAGCATATCATAAATCCTTCTAGGCATAATAGAAACACTACTATCAAGATCACACAAAGCTTTGAAATCAAAGTCATTCACTTTCATATTAATGATGGGTTCCCAACCATCTTCTTGCTTTATAGGAATAGAAGCTTTATGTTTCATCTTTTCTTCTTTAATCTTATGAGAGCATCAGTAATGTGTTTTGTAAAATCCATGTTCATAGCACTAGCATTAGGACTTTTAGCAAGCTTTTGTAGGAACTTAATAACTTCAGAGATATTGCAACCCTCAAGATCAAAATCAACTTTATCATCTAAAGTGGTAGAACTATTACTAGCCTCAACACTCGTGGTGGTAATAGTAGAAACACTAATGTTTCTAGCAATTTCATCTTCTCTTTCCCACTTAGCATGTAATTCAGCTAATAGTCTAACATTTTCATCAATTCTTACTTGTATAGCATTAGTAGCTGCAAAGGGATTCTCATTAGTTTCAGGTTTAGCAGCCATTTTATTCAAAGTAGATTGAGCTTCAGCCAAAGATGCTATATTTCTTTCAGCATTAGAGAGTTTTTCCTCAATAGTTTTATTGAAAGCGGTTTGTTTACTAATAAACTCTTTAAGCATAACTTCAAGTTCAGAGGGAGCACTCTTATTATTGTTGTAAGAATTTCCATAAGCATTACCATTGTTGGGAGGATATGGCTTATAATTGTTGTTACCAAAATTGTTCCTATAAGCATTATTGCCATAAGCATTGTTGTCAAAGTTGTTATTTCTTATGAAGTTCACATCAACTTGCTCTTCTTGAGCAACCAAAGAGGCTAAAGGAACATTATTTGGATCAATATGGGCTTTTCCATTAACAAGCATAGACATAATAATATCAATCTTATCACTCAGGGAGGAGGTTTCTTCAACAGAATTTACCTTCTTACCTTGTGGAGCTCTCTCAGTGTGCCATTCAGAATAATTAACCATCATATGATCCAAAAGTTTTGTTGCAGCACCCAAAGTGATGGTCATAAAGGTACCTCCAGCTACTGAATCCAATAGGTTCCTTGAAGAATAGTTCAATCCTGCATAAAAAGTTTGGATGATCATCCAAGCAGTGAGTCCATGAGTGGGACAATTCTTTACCAAAGATTTCATTCTTTCCCAAGCTTGAGCAACATGCTCATTATCAAGTTGTTTAAACATCATTATTTCACTTCTCATGGATATAATCTTAGCAGGAGGGTAGTATTTTCAATAAAAGCATCTTTGTAGTTAGTCCAAGAATCAATACAATTCCTAGTTAAGGAATTCAACCATTCTTTAGCTTTTCCTCTCAAAGAGAAAGGAAACAATTTCAGTTTAATAATATCACCATCTATATCCCTATGCTTTTGCATCTCACAAAGATCAACAACGTTATTTAGATGGGAAGCAGCATCTTCATTACCAATACCAAAAAATTGTTCTCTCATAACAAGATTGAGCAAAGCAGGTTTTATCTCAAAGAAAGTATTCTCAGCCACAGGTGGAGCAATAGTTGTGCTCATAAAATCATTGTTGTTGGTGTTAGTGAAGTCACACAGCTTAGTGTTTTCAAGAGTAGTCATTTTTTTGGGCTTTCAAATAAGAAAGCAAACAAGTAAAACTAAATTTTTTTTGTGTTTTAAAGAACCAAAACAAGCAAACAAAGCAAAAAGAAACTAAGCAAAAAAAACAACAAAGTAAAGAGATTGGTTGTGAGGGACTCCCCTTGTGAAGATGTCCTTGACTCCCTGGCAACGGTGCCAGAAAAAATCTGGTGCATAGTTGACGTGGGAGATTCTTCTTGTTCTTCAGTGCCAGGCAACGGCGCCAGAAAAAATCTTGCGGACTCGTAGTTGATGTAGAGCTCGTTGAGAACCCCAAGAGGAAGGTATGATGAGCACAGTAGTAAGTTTACCCTCAGTTATGAAACCAAGGTTTAATCGAACCAGTAGGAGCAAGGAAACACCCCAAAGGTGTTACTAGCTGAGCTTTGGTAGGTCGCACTACCGGTGCTAGTAGCAACATGGAGACCTGCACAACACAACCACAGAACTTTGTCCCCAACTTGCGATGAGGTTGCCAATCTCACCGTGTTTTGCAGAAAACAAAGGATAAAACGTATCGAATGGAAAGAAGTAAAAGTTTGTAGAAAGTAAACACAAAGTAGTAAAAGATTGTAGCTTTTATGTAAAGAAAAGGACCCGGATCCATAGTTCACAAGAGGTGGCTCTCCTTAGATAGAAAACATGCTGGGTGAACAAATTACAGCGGGGCAATTGACAAACACCGAGAAAGCAATACATGCATATACTAATCATCTTGACTCCTCTGAGACTTGATTAGGCATTACAACATAATACATAGAACGCCATCCAACTGCATCTATGACTAATAATCCACCTTCAGGTTATCATCCGAACCCCCTCCAGTATTAAGTTGCAAGCAACAGATTATTGCTTTACAAACTGCGTGTAAAGTAAACAATATGATTGTTCTATGAACAAAGGATTGTTGTTTTCTCCCTAGTAACAACAGCACATCTAGTACCTTAGAGATTTCTGTCACTTCCCCAGATTACCAGAGGCATGAACCCACTATCGAGCATAAATACTAACTCTTAGAGTTGCTAGCATCTACTTGGCCAAGATAGCTACTAACAACGGAAAGCATGCAATATCTCAAATAACAAAGACATGATAGAATCAATAATCAATCTGAAATAGCATCTCAATATCCATCGGATCTCCGCAAACACAACATGTATGAATTACAAATAGATGATCTTGATCATGAACGGAGCTCACAAGATCTAAACATGAAAGCACAAAGGAGGAGAAACCAGCCATCTAGCTACTACATGGATCCGTAGTCCAAGGATGAACTACTCACGCATCACACCGGAGGCTTGCATGGTGATGAAGAAGGCCTCTAGGGTGAATTACCCTCTCCGGCAGGGCGCCCGGAAGATCTTCAGATCCCTCCCGATCTAGGGATGGAGATGACGGCGGCTACAGACTCTTTCGTGGATTTTTGATCGGGTACTTAGGGTTTTCGCCCCGAGGGCAACTTATATGCGCAAGGAGAGGCCAAGGGGGTGTCGGGAGCGTCCACACCACCCCCTGGCGCGGGCCAGGCCTGGCCGCGCGGCCAGGTGGCATGGTGGCTCCCTGGCCCTTCTCCGTCTCGTATTCTGGCACTTGATCCCTTCCGAAAAATAGGCACTTTGGCTTTTGTCCCGTCCAATTCCGAGAATATTCATTTTTGACTTTCCTGGAACCAAAAACAGCAAAAAACAGGCAGCTAGCACTGTGGCTCTTGTTAATAGGTTAGTCCAAGAAATCATATGAAAAGTACTCCAAAGTTGGAACAAAACACAAGAAAGTGGATAAAACCAAGCATGGAACATCAAAAATTATAGATACATTTGCAATGTATCAACGCGTCCATCAAGGCATGTTCATCGTACTTGTAGGCACGGATATATTTCTGGTAGTGCGTAGCTAATGCGTTGTCAGGCCTTATTCAGGTCTTATCTTCATGCTGTAAGCGCGGCATCCGAATTTTATCATCGCAGAGACGATTCGGGTGACCCAGGAGACGCAGTCTCTTTGTAGGGAAAAATTATGAGGCGGTGTCACCATAAACTTTGAGTGTGGATGTTATTAACACACAGTACTTTGTACAAATAATCATAGGGTGCGCGACCAGCGCTCCCTATGGGAGTAGCCCCCGAGTGCCTGGTTGAGTCGAATACTCAGGCAGGGACTAAAGAAGTTTTGCGACTGTTGTCGTCTTTTGTTTGCTTGTTTCAGTTGTTTTTTCTTCCGGCACTCCCTACGGGAGTAACGCATGTCTATAGTCGAACCGTGTTTCGAGTGATTGGGTTTTGCTTTGATTGTTCATGTTCCTGTAAAATAAGAAGAAAAAATTGTAGGGTGCGCGACTAGCGCTCCCTATGGGAGTGGCCCCCGAGTGCTTGGTGGAGTCGAAGACTCTAGCGAAGACTAAAGTAGTCGAAGTCTTCTGCTGTGTAGTTTTTGATGACGTTAGTGCTGACGATTTCACGACCTCAGTTGCCCGCCTGAGCGAGTTTGACGGGACGTGACGAGCGGTGGGTCCCACTCCCTGACTTTGATTCGACCGGGCATGCGTAATCTTTATTTTAACTGCGCCTCCTCGATTTCCGCGCGTAATGGGAGTAGTGGGGGGACGGTTCGCGTTTCAGCTCCTCCACGTGTCGAGCACGATGAACGCCACACGTCTGGTAGGGTTTTTCTGAGCCGTTGGATTGCATCTTCCAGGGGTTAAGTAGTGACACTGTGACGGTAAAATTCACATCTACTTCCATTCATCCTTTGCCTTCATCGCCATTGTCGCTGCTTCTCTGCTTTCTCTGCGCTCTTTTCCCTCCGCGGCGCTGGACCAGCTCCGCACATTTCCCAGCTACTTCCTCTGGTCGCATCGCCGCCGTGTAATGGGGAAGAAGAAAGGAGGTGTTGTGGCCGATTCCGCTGCTGCCACTGCTGCGATAAAGAAGAAGGGCGGCTCCGCCGCTGCGGGCACCAGCACCGCCGCCGGCGGGAAGAAGAAAGGCACCGGCACCCGCATCACGAATGGCGCATGGCATCCATATGTGATCAAGTCCTCGGATCTTCGTCTTCTTCGCCAAGACGGAGTGTTGTCCGCCGCAGTCACCGACGCGCGCGTCCCTGGTGGCGAGGTAATCCCCTCTCCTCCTGCCGGTTTTCGAGTGATGTTCCTAGTGTTCATCATTCGCGGCCTCTCGTTGCCCTTGCATCCTTTCTTCAGGGGCCTTCTTTGTTTTTACGGGCTCCAGCTCCATCAGCTGTCCCCCAATTCCATCCTCCACGTAGCTTGCTACATCACCCTTTGCGAGTGTTGGCTCAGAATCGAGCCACATTTCGGCCTCTTCAAGCGCCTCTTTTAAGTTGAACCATCAATCGGCGTCTGGCTCCATAGTCTACGATGTAGGCGGCTGCGGAATCCACGTCGATCCATCCACCACATACTTCGACATCAAGTTGGCGATGTCCGTCCAAGGGTGGAGGGACAAGTGGTTCTATGTCCGTGATGAGAAGGCTGACGGAGAACACTTCGGACTCGCGCCCTTCGACCCCGCGACGCCGTGCCAGAGGAGGCGCTCCTGGAGGAATGTGGTGATGCCTGGCGAGTCCGCAGAGATAGATGTGTTGTACGAGCGCGTCTGCGACCTCGAGAGTCACATAGGCAAAGAGGAGGGAGGCTGGACCCTCATTCGCACGTGGCTGCGCCATCGCGTCCAGCCCCTGCAGGCCAGAGTCCATCCCACGTTTTAGTGGGTTGGCGATGACGATGTCACTCGCGTGTCTGTCGATGGCATGTCCACGAGTGAGGTAGATAAAAGGGTTCGACTGGTCACCAAGTACACCGTCAAGGATGTGCTCCCTAGTGAACCATTCGTTCCTCCGTTCGATGCTGCTAATCCTCCCCCTGAGGTATAGTTGTGCTACGCAGTAGCTTAGTTTGTTGATTGCTTCTTTGTTGTTTCTTAACTTTTTGCTAAATTGTGATCTGTATGCAGGATTGGGCGGTGTCACCCTATATGCCCCCTCTTCCTGAGGGGGTTATCCCTCGCGAAGCCTTGGAAGAGGACGAGTCAGAGTCGATCATCCCATCTGATGTGGAGGAGGAAGCCCCCGAGTCGGGTAGTCCAGATACTCGCAAGCGCTCGCACAGCAAGGACTCCGATGCATCGTCTCCTTTGACTCCGGAAGGTGCAGGCGTTGGTGCGGAGTCGTCGATTCGTGCCATTCATGTGATTGCCGTGGCGCCCTTTTCTCGCAAGAAGATGCGACTGCCAAAGGAGTCCTCGTCAGAGTCGGGGGAGCCAGCCTTTCACTTTGATAAGTTTGATTGGTATGTATTCGAGTTGTCATTTTTGGTTCTTCTTTGGATTTGCCCTTTCTTATTGTAGGTTTTGTCTTGCAGTCAGCAGGCATCGTCATCTTCTGGCGACGTCCAATTTTTGAAAGAATCTGGAGTCGCAACCTCGAGGGCCAAGAAAGAGGTTGAGAGTGCTCCTTCCCCTCCATTGGCGGCCCACTCCGGGCATAACTCATCTAGTTCTCCACATGATGGGGAGCATCGGATGGTTGCCCGGATGACTGCACATCAATCGACTTCGGAGTTATTGGAGGATCATGTAAGTGTAGTATTTCTTCTTCTGATGTTGCAGTCGATTTATCTATGGCTTCTGCTGATCCTTTGTTGTTTTTCCTTTTGCTATAGCTCCTTGTGAAGGAAGCCGCTCACTTGGCGGAGCAGGTGCTTGCGATGGGTCGCCAGCATGCAATGCTGGATACGCGCCATCGCATGGTAGAAAGTAAGTGCTCTTTACTTCTCATTCTTCTGCATCGTTGTCCTGTAGTCGACTGATAGTCAATCCCTTTTGTTTTGTTCTTGTAGCTGAACATAATGCCCTTCTGCGCAACGCCGCCACCATGGAAAAGACGCTCACTGCGGCTATGAAGAGCCCCGATGAGGCAATCACGATGCGTGATGAGGCACAGAAGCGCGAAGAGGACCTGCGTGCCTCCATTGCAGCTAGGGAGAAATTGTTCGAAGAACAGCTTTTCTCGATTGCCAAGGCCCTCTCAGGTACATTGCTTGGATATCATTATTGTTCTTTGTTCGATTTTATCGCTGGTGCTGACTTTCGTGCCCATGTGTGGGTTTATGTACAGATGCTGGTGATTTGAGCTTCGATCCTCAGGCCCTCCATCGTGACGATGCCTTGACGGGTGCACTTTCAGCAGTCGAGGACCGCATCACCGCCGTTCAAGATATGCTCTCCAAGGCCAAGGGCGTGCTCAGTCGCCTCCGGGAGGAGCTGATGCCCAAGGCTGAGCTGATCAAGAACATGGACAAGTTGGTGGAGTCTCTCACCGGGAGTGTCCCTGCAAGCTTCAAGAACTCGCTTCGTGCGGCTGGCGCGTCAATGTCACTCGCTATGGTGTAGGCCCACGGAGTCGAAGTTGATCCTGCAACGGTATCGAGGGCGATGCCCGTTACCGCGGACGGCCATCAGGTAGTCTTTGCTCCCTTCGCGACTGCCTGTGGCAAGTATGGGCCGCAGCTGATTAGCATAGCTGCAGCGAGCCAAGAAGGCGGCAAAGGCTGCGGCATCAGGGCCGGCGGAAAGTCAGTGGCATCTGATACCGCCACAGACTCGATGAGGCCCCCGAAGCCTTCTAAGTCGAAGAAGCCAGTAGCTACTCAGTAGCTTTGTAGTAGTTGATTAGTTTATGTCTTTTGTCGATAACATGCCTTTTGGCGAGTGTATCTGCTGATACTTTTGCTAATCTTGAATGCACTCGAATCTTTTGTCTGTGTGTCGATTTGGTATTCTTATTGCTTCTTGCTTGGTTTGTGGTAGGGCACATCAAGTGATCCTTTGAGGGAACCTCAGGATTCGCTGCCCCTTTATGATACTTTGGCACCGCCGCACTCGAGGGTGGATGAGCTGTCTCTGCTCTCGCGACTGCGTGATCGCGTGAAGCAGTTGGAGCATGAATTGCCCGTGCTCCGCGGTAACGCGGATGTATGAAAGTCAAAGGCAGAGAAGGCCACCGCCCGAGAACAGTATCTGTTGGGGGAGATGACGCAGCTGGGCGACCAATTTAAGTGTTAGTTTGCTTACTCTTATCTTTTGCTTGTAGTCACTCGCAATGGTGTGCTATCCTCACACTTCCATTGTTGTTTTGTATAGTTGTCAGCGCTCGCCATCCGCAGGATGAGAAAGATAGGGTTGCCATTCGCATGCATGATCTGACCCAAGAGCAACTTCAGGAGAGTGGATACTTCTGGGTGGATCATGATCGTGCGATCACGCTGGCGACCCTGCAGGATCGTGCATCGCGAGTGCTGCACTTTCTGAAGAAGTCGCAGTCATGCTTGAAGAAAATTTATCGGACGATGTTTCCATTGGATGTTGCTCCATCGAGCCTGCTGGCCCTCCTTGCCAAGTTCCAAGACCTAGCCGCGGTTCGCGAGTGTGTAAGGCAGCAGTTGGTAGCTGGTGCCAAGGTTGCTCTGTTGCTGGTGCGACTACATAGGCCTGATGTAGACGTTGCGGCTGGTCCACCTGCGCCACCAGCGGGTTCTGCTTGCAATATGGTGCCTCACTATTAGGCGGTGGATCGCCCAGCGGAGGAGATCGTTGACTTCTTCGAGGAGCAAACCAACGTTCTCTTGTTGCAATAGTAGTTTAATTTGTATCCTGCACATAAGTGTACCAGTGTTGTAAAGTTCGTATGTAATGATGTGCATAATTGATTGTTGATGATGTATAAAGAGCTTGTTAGCGTGTATGTTTTATGAGTGCGTTGCACTATGCGACTCCTTTTTGTTAGCCTGGCCATGCGCTTATGTCAGTCCCTTTTCAACCTGTCAGGTGCGTTGCAACTGGGTTGATGTGTGTCAATGGTGTCGATTGATGTGCCAGCTACTCAGGATATCGCGTTTTAGTTCGCAGAACATATGTGTATAGGGTGGCGCAGCCCCCGAGTGGATAAGTTGCGGAAATATAAAGGAGAACACAGAGTTTTGAGGCACTTAGCTTTATTTATTCGTGAGACAGTATGAAGTACAATGTGTGGCTAAGTAGCCTTGGCTCGGTGGCCTTATTTGCAATGTAAAAGTAAAAACGACTAGGGTAGAAGCGTCGCAGCTGCGCGACGTTCTAGGGGTTGGAGTATGCGACTCCAGTCTCTAAATCTTGAAGGCGATAGGCGCCACCTGGGATTACTTCTGTAATCATGTATGGTCCCTCCCAGGGGGACTCGAGCTTGAGATGTCCTTGCTGCTTCATTCGTAGGACCAGGTTGCCTTCGACGAAGGATCTGGGGCGTAGCCTCCTATTGTGGTAGTTGCACAGGTTCTACTGGTAGATCGTTGATCTTTCCGTGGCGATTTCCCTTGCCTTATCAAGGAGGTCGACGGAGTCTTCGAGTGCCAGGGTTGACTCCTGCTCGATGTAAGCGACCACGTGCGGTGCTTTGTACCGTACCTCAGCTGGTAGCACCGCTTCAGCCCTGTGCACCATAAAGAACGGGCTGTAGCCTATAGCATTGTTTGGAGTTGTGCGTAGGCTCTAGAGTACTGATTGTAGTTCGTCTGGCCAGCAACCCGCGGCTTGTTCGAGTGGCCGGAGGAGTCGCTTCTTGATGCCGCCGCAGACGAGCCCGTTCGCCTTTTCGACCTGACCGTTGGTCTATGGATGCGCTACCGAGGCGTAGCTGATGTTGATCCCCAGATTCTCGCAGAATTCTTGGAACTCCTTGGATGTGAAGTTTGTTCCATTGTCTGTGATGATGCTGTGTGGCACTCCGAAGCGGAAGACGATGGACTCGAAGAACTTGACTGCGTTGTGCCCTGATTGATTGGTCACTGGCATGGCCTCTATCCACTTGGTGAACTTGTCGGCTACGACCAGGAGGTAGACATAGCCTTCTCGTGAGGACTTGGGGAGTTTGCCGACCATGCCGAGTCCCCATTGCGCGAAGGGCCAGGCCAATGGAATTGGCCGGAGCTCTCCGCCGGGTGCGTGCGGCTTGTCCGTAAATCGCTGGCACGTGTTGCATTTCTAGACGATGTCCTTGCCGTCGTGCATGGCCGTAGGCCAGTAGAACCCAGCTCGTAGAGCATTGGCCACGAGGGCACGACTACCAGCGTGGTGTCCGCGGGTTCCCTCATGGATGTTGAGGAGAACAGCTCTTCCATCGGCCGTGGAGACGGATCGCTGGAGTACTCCTGTGATGCTGCGCTTGTATAGTTCGCCGTTGATAATTGTGGGGGGGATACCCCCAGGTAGGGTCACGCCGGGGTATAAAGGCCAAGTTAGCCGAGGTTCGGCAAGGCCAAAGCGGATGTTGGCCGGGCCACCTCAAGGTAGGCCGAATCACGGAGTAACCCGGACCAGGGGCGTCCACCTAACTAGGTCTCAACCGACTTAAGCCGTAAGTCGGAACGATGTGTCTAAACTTTCATGTAGGAACGGATGTGGCCAGATCAACTATGATCCGGGTCATGTCAGGCTTCTAGGAGAAGGAAGGAATCTCGCTGGTCAAAAGTAGCCCTGGTACGCACGGCATGAGCGAAGCGGACAGAGGGAGGACCAGCGAGGCGTGGCCGACAAAGGTGACGAAGCCAATGTCGGGTGACGCTGGCGCCGCAGAGGCTCACGTAGCCTCTGCATGGATGGCGCGGGGGAAAAGTAACCCGGTCGGTTTACTATCTTGGGAGGAGGCATATTCCCTGGAATATGCCTCCACGTATGCCCTAAGTGGAGACCTAGCCACCCCTATATAAGGACGGCTAGGGTCTCTGTAGAAAGTTTAGTTTCTACGGGTTGGTCTTGTACGGGTAGGCTAGTGGCGAGAGTAAGAGAGTCCCTTCTTCCTCCTCTCCCCAAGTCAGCTCTAGGAGCACTTGTAAACCTTGGAAGTGAATCAAATATAACTTCTGTGTGAGGAATCACCTCACTATCCCTCCCTGGATTCCCCTAGTGCATATTAGTCCCCACTATTAGACTATCCATTGCATCTGCCATGACACCACCACGACAGTTGGCGCCCACCGTGGGGCTAGCGGCGCTAGCAGGGGTCAAGATCCGGACGGGAAACCTCATCGGCACCGGCGAACGCGTCGTCTCCGGGCTTGTTTAGCGCTTTGGAGCGCTGGACTTTGTCAGCGACAATGTTGGCTTCTTCGGCACACGCCCGCTTCCACGCAACGGCCTCTTCGTCAAGCTCGGCGCGCAAGGTCTACGATGCTGTCGATGTGTTATGCGTTCATCCGCGGCACGTCGTCGAGGCAAGGGAGCCACCCCTTAGCGTGGTTCACGGGGCGCGTATCACTCACTCCCCGGACCGTGCTGAGGTGATGATGACTGCGCCTGGTGCAGGCGCAAGCAAGGATCCGGCACCAGATCCGGAGGTAACGCCTAAGGCACCGAGGAAAGGTAGAGGTCCTCCACTAGAGAGGCCTGAGAATGTGCTGCAGGAAGCGATGGATAGCTTAGTGAACCCTGTAGTAGCAGCAGTAGACCCGGCTCAAGCACAGGCCGAGCTAGAGGAAACTAGGCAAAAAATACTGGAGGGTGCGAAAAAGATAGTCGCGGCTCAGCAGTCGTTGAACATGACGCTGCGTCAGTACGCAAAGGCAAACAAAGTTGATGCTGTAAAAGTAAAGGGGAGAAACCTCATAAGCGAAATGAACAAAGAGGGAGACACTAGGATTGAGGAGTCAGAGAAATGTTTGTCCGTGGGGCTACCAAGGTATAGTACCCCGGCTAAGAACCTTAGGGCAGCAGACGCTGCTGCATCCGCGTTAGAGGGTCTAACGGGTGAGGCCCGTCAGAGACAGCAAGATAGGGTCAATGAGTTGGTTCAGATCGCGAACAGGCAAAATGAGGAATTGCTCAGGGCTAACCCGGAGAGAGTTGGGGCCTCCAAGATCGTTCATTCGGCAGTGGGTAACCCAGAGAAATCTGCTGGAGCCGCATCGTCTCCTCATGGGGGTCCTAGGAGAGAAGAGGTAGTAACCTCGGCCAGAAGGAACAAACAGATCGTCCCGTATGACCCAACACGGGCAAGGAAAGGAAAAGAAGTACAGAAAAATGATGATCGACGAAGTGCGAGCCGAGGTGAAGCTGGCCGAGGTAATCGCGACCAAGGCAATGCCGGTCAAGGAAATGCTGTAAACGGCAATGCCGGTCAAGGACAACCGTAGCAGCGGAATATACCAAGGCAAGAGCAAAGTGTCGGCCGACGTATGCAACAGAGAGCTGCTCCACGAGAGCAAGACCGGTATAATGATGGAGATTCGGAGATGGTGAACGCAGGATACCCAAGGCCGGTCTATCATGTGATAGGGTCAAGATTGGGAAGCAGGGATTTGATGCCTAATGATGCCAGGTTGAAACTGGATCGACTGTATAGGTCGGAACAGATCGAATGTCAAGGTCCACCGGGTCCTGCGTGCTTTGGGCCCCGGATCATGAAGGAGCCACCAGTACCTAACTACCAGTTACCCAGAGGCACAAAGACGTATGACGGCAATACTAAGCCAGAGGATTGGTTGATAAACTATGCTACAGCTGTGAAAATTGCTACAGGCAACTTGAGATGGGCTATGAGGTACGCACCCCAGATGTTGGAGGGGCCAGCCAACGTATGGCTAAACAATTTGCCGCCCGGAAGTATTAACTACTGGATCGATTTTGAGGAAATGTTTATCAGCAATTTCTCAAGTACGTATCAGATGCCAAATAGGCCACAGACCCTAGCTATGTGTAAGCAGAGACCGAACGGGACGGGCCGGGAGTTTTTAACCCGGTGGTGTACCGTGAGAAACTCGTGTGAGGGTGTGATAGAGTCACAGGCCATAGCATGGTTTGCGCAAGGGTGCAGATATGAAAGTGAGCTGTGGCAGAAGTTGCAAAGGAAAATGCCAACCACATTGGCAGAGGTGATCCAGATTGCTGATTCGTATGCTTTGGGTGACCCGACTCAACGCAGACTCGTGTCAAACGAGTCAAATGAGGAATATTACCAGAGAGATGGATCCGGATCATCCCGGAGGAATGATTACAGAGGAAAAAGAAGAGATGCCAGACCGGATCACCGGTACAGTTCGCAACAAGTTGGAGCTATGAATCAAGATCAGCCCGGAGCAGGAGGCAATCAACGTCGGAAAACTGGAGGGGGACAATGGACACCAAGAAATGATGGCAAGAAAACTTGGACGCCAGAGCAGAAGAAACAGTGGCAAGAAAAGAAGGACCATCCGAGGTACACTTATGAGTCAATGTTGGATCAGCCGTGTAAATTTCACATGCCAAATCCGAGTAACCCAGCGGGTCATACGACGAGGCAATGTGAGTGGACGCGTAAAATAGAACAAGGTGGTTCAGGGAATGCTCAGGCACCCAGGAATGATCAACCTCGACAGGAGTTACCCCGGCAGCAATTGCTCTCCGGAGCGAACACGCAACAGCTAATGTTGCCTCCCCCTCCGCCGAGGTATGATAACCATGAGAGAAGGGATGCAGTGCATCAGGTAGAAAACCAGCATCAGCCGGATCAGAGGTACCCCGGAAATGAGGGGAGGAATGAGTACAGAGAGCATCATCAGAGTTACTGTGTGTTTACCACTGAGGAATTAGACAGAAAGAGCTTGCAGCGCCGACTTATGGAGGTGAATGCGGTAATGCCAGCAGTGATGAGGTATATGCCTTGGTCGGACCGAAAAATCACCTAGAGCATTAAAGATCATCCCAAGCTTATGCCAAGTCCTGGTTCGTATGCGTTAGTGTTGGATCCGACATTCATTGGGCCTAACATCAATGTAAGGTTCTCCAAGATACTGATTGACAATGGCAACAACATTAACATCATGTATGCGGATACAATGCGCAAGTTGGGTATCTCGGAGAACATGCTCCAGGCTACAAGGACAACTTTCCATGGTATTGTGCCCGGCATTTCTTGTGAGCCCATAGGCAAGGTCCGAGTTGACGTATTGTTCGGCACGAGAGATAACTGTCGAACTGAGAATTTGGAGTTTGAAGTGGTGAACTTGGAAAGTGCGTATCACGCATTACTCGGAAGACCAACACTGAACAAGTTCATGGCAAGTTGTCACATCAGTTACTTAAAGATGAAGTTGCCTGGGCCAAACGGAGTGATTACTACTGCTGGAGATTTCCGACGTTCCATTGAGTGTGCGTCGGCCGGGTCTAATCTAGCCGAGTCACTCGTGATCGCGCAAGAGAAAAGAAAAATTCAAGAGGTGGCGGCATTGACTCAGTCCGCGCAGCAGTATATGCTGGCGCTGAGTAACCCGCATGGGAGTGTCTCATTCCAAGCCACGAAAGATACCAAGAAGGTGCCTGTTGATGATATGTTACTAGAGCGCACTGTAACAATTGGTGCCGGGTTAAATGACAAATAGGAAAGCGAGCTCGTCAACTTCCTCCGTGAGAATCGGGACATTTTTGCTTGGTCCACACAGGACTTGCAAGGTGTTCCGAGGGAGTTGGCCGAGCACTCTTTGAATGTGAGACCCGGAGCAAAGCCGGTGAAGCAACCTCTCCGCCGCTTCGCCGAAGATAGGAGGAAAGTCATCGGAGATGAGATAGCTCGATTGTTGGCTGCAAGATTTATCATGGAAGTTCTTTATCCGGATTGGTTGTCTAATCCGGTGCTAGTGGAGAAGAAGAAGGATGATCTGAATGTGGCAGTGGTTTGGCGTATGTGTATCGATTACACGAACCTGAACAAGGCATGTCCAAAATATCCATTTCCACTGCCTAGGATAGATCAGGTCATAGACTCAACTGCTGGATGTGAACTGTTGTCATTCATTGATGCATATTCTGGTTTCCACCAGATACCTCTGAATCCGGATGATCAAATAAAAACTGCGTTTATCACCCCGTATGGGGCTTATTGCTATCGCACCATACCGTTTGGTTTACGTAATGCAGGAGCAACGTACCAAACATGTATGCAGAAATGTTTGTACGACCAAATAGGTCAAAATGTACAAGTGTATGTGGACGATGTGGTTATCAAGACCAAGGAAAGCAAAACGCTCCTTGACGATATCAGGCAGACGTTCGCAAACTTAAGAAGGTTCCAGATGAAGCTTAACCCAGAAAAATGTACCTTCAGTGTCCCGGCTGGAAAATTACTCGGATTTCTTGTTTCTAGCCGAGGTATCGAAGTTAATCCAACTAAAATCCGGGCCATTGAGCGAATGGAACTGCCAAAGTGTCTTAACGATGTCCAGAAGTGCACTGATTGTCTGGCATCGTTAAGTCGGTTTGTATGTCGGTTGGGAGAAAAGGCATTGCCTCTCTATCAACTCATGAAAAAGTCGGATAAGTTCGTTTGGACGCCGCGGGCCAATGAAGCCTTTGCTCACTTAAAGAAGATGTTAGCCACTGCACCAGTGTTAGCCTCTCCACTATCAAAGGAGCCAATGTTGCTCTATATAGCCGCAACCAACCGAGTTGTAAGTGCAGTAATTGTGGTAGAGCGCGACGAAGAGGGTAAGTCAGTGCAAAGGCCAGTATATTATCTGAGCGAGGTGTTGTCTGCCTCAAAGCAGAACTACCCACACTATCAGAAAGTGGCATATGGTGTGTATATGGCAGCTAAGAAGTTGAAGCATTACTTTGAGGAGCATCCCATCAAGGTAATATGTGAGGCTCCCATATCTGAGATAATGAGTAACAAGGATGCAAGTGGTAGAATTCCAAAATGGGCAATTGAACTAGCTCCCTATGCACCACAATACGACAGAAGAGAAGCAATCAAGTCTAAGGCTGTGGCCGGCTTTTTTGTGTACTGGGCCGAGGTACAATACGAACCACCGCTACCAGATCCAAATTAATGGAGGATGCACTTTGACGGGTCTAAAACAAAAACCAGGCTAGGCGCCGGAATCGTACTTACCTCGCCAAAGAAGGACCAGCTGAAATATGTGCTGCAGATCCATTTTACAGCATCAAACAATGTCGCTGAGTATGAAGCACTTGTGCATGGGCATAAAGTGGCAAAAGAAATTGGGATACGTCGCATCCTATGCTTTGGCGACTCAGATTTGGTAATACAGCAAGTGTCGGGACTGTGGGATGCCCTTGATCCAAACATGGCGCTGTACAGATTTCTTGTGCAGAAGATATCTGGTTACTTTGAGGGATGTGAATTTCACCATGTACCCCGGGTAGAAAATGAAGCTGCCGATGTATTGTCGAAGCTCGGATCAACCCGACAAGCAATTCCACCGGGGGTAGCATTGGAACACCTCAGAAAACCGTCTATTAGGCCGTCCCCAGAAACCGACTCAATTTACGTCTCGGAGGATGCAGAATCCGGAGCCGTGCCCATGGACATTGACACAGGAGGTGGTTCGCGAAACCCGGGGACTGCTCAGCATGATCCGGTTGAAGTTATGTCGGTGGATCAGATGGAAATTGATGAGGACGTGTTCCTTGTGCGAGCCATACCAGCTTGGGAACTACCTATATTTCAATTCCTGAAAGACGGAACGTTACCCACTGAGGAGGTGATATCCAAGCAAACTCAGAGGAGAGCAAAGGCGTACAGAATCATCAATTCCGAGCTATACAAAAGGAGTGTAACCAACGTCCTCTAGCGATGCGTTGACCCGGAAGAAGGGCTTGACATCCTCCGAGATATACATCAAGGGGAGTGCGGGCATCATGCCTCATCCCGAGCCTTGGTGGCAAAGGCTTTCCGGCATGGATTCTACTGGCCAAGTGCCTTAGAACAAGCAGAAGATCTGGTGAGAAAATGCAATGGTTGTCAGAGGTACGCTACCAAGGCACATATGCCAATGTCGGAGCTCAAGACCATACCAATCACCTGGCCATTTGCCGTGTGGTGTTTGGACATGGTGGGCCCGTTTAAACCAGCAAGGGGAAATATGACTCACATTTTGGTCATGGTGGAAAAATTTACAAAGTGGATCGAGGTGAAGCCAATAAGAAAATGTGAGAGAGCTACAGCCGTGACGTTTCTCAAAGACATCATCTTGAGATACGGTTATCCTCACAGTATCATAACTGATAATGGCACAAACTTTGCGGAAGGAGCATTTGCGCGTTTCTGTCGAGATAAGAAGATCCGGTTGGACGTTGCCTCGGTAGCCCACCCCGCTTCGAACGGACAAGTGGAAAGATCCAACGGATTGGTATTATCCGGAATAAAACCCCGGCTCATTGAGCCGCTGCAAAGATCAGCGGGGTGCTGGATAGAAGAACTACCAGCGGTACTGTGGAGTTTAAGAACAACTCTGAATCGATCAACGGGCTGTATGCCATTTTTTCTGGTATATGGGGCAGAAGCTGTATTACCAGCCGACATAGAGCATGATTCGCCTAGGGTCACCCAATACACAGAAGCCGAAGTGCAAGAAGCCCGGAAAAATGATGTTGATCTGCTAGAAGAAGCGAGAGAATTGGCATTGTCCAGATCCGCCATATATCAGCAAAATCTCCAACGCTATCATAGCCGGAAAGTAAGCCCCCGAGTTTTCCGGGAAGGCGATCTTGTGCTCTGGTTGGTACAACGTACTGCTGGCATGCATAAATTATCTCCTCCATGGGAAGAGCCATTCATTGTGAGCAGAGCATTGCACAATGATTCTTATTATCTTATAGATGCAAAGCCACAGGAAAAGAACAAGGCGGACAGGTCCGGCGAGGAATCTAAGCGTTCGTGGAATGTAGCTCTACTCCGTCCTTTCTACACTTAGCAGAGAAGTGTATCTATCCGAGTCTTCTCCTATGTCGGTATGTATGTTGGCAATGACCTTATCAATGAGATGTTGGCACCTCGAGCAGTAACTCGGGGACTGCCTTAATAATATTTGTTGTCTTTTGTTGTTTGTACATCAGCTGGAGTAAGTTGTTCTACTTAACTCGGATTAGTAGTGTGTGAGCACCAAAAACCCAACTCTTCGACTTGTTGTTGTCCAACAAGAATTGGCTTCATGGCAAGCAAGAGAACAAGTTTGGAATTGCGTAGCACATGAAAAATGACTAAGGAAAAAAACTTAATCGAGCCGACGTTTGTTTTTCGAACTAACCTTGTATGTTTCTAGTTTATTATGCTGATGTATTTTGAGCTAAGCCTAAAAGTTTCCTAGTATTGTTAAGACAATTTTTGAAGCTCAGATTCGTAAGTCAGTAAAACCGAATCAAGGTAGACATGAGCCGAGCCAAAAGATTGGACGAACAAGAAAAGGAAACTCGGGGACTACGCCCAAGTTAATCCGGCATAAAAGCTTAGTAGCAAAATATCACATGTGTACTAGATACAATTCCACCCGGCATACCGGGGATCTGATAAACTTTAAAGTTTTTTCACTTAAGGAGCAGCAGGAGGAGGAAGTTCAGCGTCATCTTCGCTATCTTCAATGTCTGAGGCATCATCCTCTTCGTCCTCATCCGACCCATCTTCAACGTTCTCAGCGTTTTCATCACCGGCGGCTTCCAGGAAGCTCGGTCCCTCAGTCCATTCATGAATGGGAGCATATTCGATGAGTCTGTGGGCGCAAGCCTTGCGCCGAGCTACCCACTCCGGTTCACTAGTCCATTTGGATCCAGTGCGCATGCGCGTTAAGAGGTTGAGGTCGATCTTCTCGTACCACGTGAGTACGTAGTGGAGAACGGTCTCAGCTGCGGCGCGTCTAGCGGATTCCCTCCAAAGGTCGAGCTGGGTCTCGCACTCCATCAATTTTTCAACAAGAAGTGTGGTTCCCTCCGGAGTGTCTTCTGCAGGCCAAAACGTGTTGAAGACTCGGACTGCAGCCTCAGGGATATCCTTGCCATAGTTCTTGATGATTTCCACGCGAGATGATAGGCTGACCAGCAGGTCCTCCATGTCATAGGGAATGTCTTCAGCGTCAGGACCAACGGGAGTACCCCTCTCTCGGCGGAAAATAGCAACAGCAGCCCTCGCGATGGCAGTGCCTTTTGGAAATTTGCCTGAAAAAGAGATAAGAAAAACAGATAAAGAAAAGATATGTGAAGTAACCCGGAGAAATATGCCGGATAAGGGAAAGGAACTCACGTGAAATATGGGTGAGGACCCGAGTCAACTCCCTGGTACAGTCATCACGTCTTTTGCGAAGCTGCACAAGTTCAGCATTCGCCGACTCAAGCTTGACGTCAGAGTCCTGGAGAAGTTCTCGGTCCTTGGCAATTTGGAGGTTGAGGCGTTCGCGCTCCTCGATATAGTCTTGTCCAGCCTTTTGGAGATCGGATTGATGTTGTGCCTTCAATTTTTTCATCTCGGCTTTAAGCTTGGCGATCTCATCATCCTTGGTCCGGAGGAAGGCAAGCTCATCGTCTTTCTTTCTAAGCTCGGCCTGATGCTGCCCTGCTTGTTCGAGAAAATGCAGCATCATATCAGGCACGGGCACACTATCTTCCAGCGATACTGAAATAGTTTGTCAACCCGGCAAAGCTGGGATATGAATGTTTGCCGAGCCAAGGAGTAAAGAGGATGAAAAGCATAAGCAAGGTTGAGTAGATGTAACTTACCCTTGATCTGATCCAAATTCTTCCTCATAAGCTTATTCTCAGCCTCCACCCCAGCTGCGAAAACCGAATGAGGGATTAGTTCGGCAGAAGAAGATGAAAGGAAACGGAGAAGTGTCAAGGAAGAAACCTACCCCGTTTCTCGTGTTCAGCGAGGAGTGCGTTATGTTTGGCGCACAGCATCTTATGAGTGTCCAGGAGACGCTGAAACTCAGCATCCGGCGGTTGGTGGTCACCTGAAAAGAATACAAAGATACAACTTAGCTTTGTGCATATTCGAAGTGTACAAAATCTGGGCCAAGTGGAACTTAACCCGGCTCTAGGTGTGTGCATATTCGAAGTTATCAAAATCTGGGCCAAGTGGAACTTAACCCGGCTCTAGGTGTGTGCATATTCGAAGTTATCAAAATCCGGGCCAAGTGGAACTTAACCCGGCTCTAGGTGTGTGCATATTTGAAGTTATCAAAATCCGGGCCAAGTGGAACTTAACCCGGCTTTAGGTGTGTACATATTCGAAGTTATCACGGAGCTACGTTAGTTTTCTAAGGAGCATCCGGCCGAGTAACAAGTTACTCCCCCGGAGGCTCGGGGACTAATGGTTATGTCATCAATATCTACAACATGCTAAGGAAGTAACGTACCTCCATCATCCGACCTGCGAGGTTGATTGCCTTAGCGGCTGTGTTCATTTGAGCAGAAAATTAAGTCGGGCCGAACTTCTCCAGAAGATCGTTGTTGTCGATGAACTCCGCCTTGTTCCAATTCATGACAAATTCGATCAGGCTCGGAGGGTATCGATCATCGGTGGGTATATAGGGCGCCACCAAGCCCTTCGCATGCGCCTCCCTCCTCTCAACCAGGGCAAGGGTCGGGCTGGTGTGCAAAACCATCTGGTGCGCATCAGCTGGCTCGGCAGGGGCGTCCTTCGGTAATGGAGGCCTCTTGGGAAGCATGGATGCGAGAGTGCACTGTCCAGCCTCGACGAACGATGTCTTGGTGGCGTCAGGGGCCTTTTTTCCCTTGGGATGCTGGGAGGAGGAAGTGCTCGAAGCAGATTTTCCCTTGGGAGCTGTTTGGGTACTTTCTCGCCGAGACTGAGAAGTCTTGGACGAGGTGGAGGAGCTTGGTGCTGGTGCTCTTGTTGCTGGGCTTGGTGCTGCTGCTGGCGATCTTGCTGCTGGAGTTGGTGTTGGTGCCGGAGTTGGTGCTGGTGCTGGTCCTGAGGTAGTCTTGGTGGTAGCTGGTTGCGGCGGAGCCGAAGTTGTGGATGCCGCCGCCTCGGCTAGGCCAGTCTCCCCTGCTTCAGGGTTGCCCCCCTCTTGACAAGGTGGAGTAGAACCCGGAGCAGCCGCAGAACCCTCTGGAATAGGGCTCATCAGGCGTGGCTCGTCGCCACGAGGGGGAGAAGGGCTAGGTCGGAGCGGCGAAGCAATGCCAGACCCACTCTGGGGGACCTCCACCGCGGCCCTGCCGAATCAAACAATGTCGGATGAGAAACTAAGATAGTACAAGAACAAGTAAGGGGCTGAGGGAAAAGAGGCTTACGCATCCGAGGTCAGGGGATCCTTGGGCTTCCGAGCCCTTCGTGCCGGGGCCTTGGTTGCAGGCTTGGAGGCAGTTTTGTCCGCGGACTTCTTTCGCATTTTGGTAGGCTGAGAAGGTCCGGAGGATGAGGTTGATGCAGCTCCCCGCTTCTTCTTCGGTGCAACCGGAACAGGGTCACCCACAGCAAGGGGAGGGTCCTCATGGATCTGCCCACCGGGGTTAGCTGATGCCGGAAAAGCATAAGAAAGGGGGACAACGTCAAGAGCTTACATCACCTTGACATCCGAGTCATCTTCATCATCGGGCCAATCTCTAATGGAAGAGGGTTTACCGGTGGGTTGCTTCGTAGCGTCGGTCATTGGAAGGAACATCTCCTGATCCGGATCTTCCTCGTCCAAGGTCTCTCGGTCAGGCGCCCACTTAAGGGTGGGGTCGGTGCCATCTTCGAGGGTTTGCTGAAGGAATAGCTAAGGAAAAGAACATACAACAGAGTTAAAAATACAACGGCGACCGACATAAAGTTTAATTCGGAGAGAGTTTGCGGCATAAAACTTACCGTGGGAGGAAGCCTATCACGGCAAAAGTGCTCAATTCCCCACGTCCACTCAGAGGAGAAGTTCTTGTGGGTGGTGAAGAGAGCCTTGACCCGGCGATAGATCTCCGTGTTGCTCAACTCGAAGGACGAGGTCCGGTTGGGGTCGCGGCCCCAGCTCATGTGACCCACTTTGTGAGTGCGCTTCGGGAGCAGGGAGATCCGGTTGCGGATGAATGTGATCATGGCGTCCTTGTTGCGCAACCCGAGCTTCTTCAGTTCCGCGAATGTTTTATTGACCTGGTTGGCCAAGGTCGTGGGCTTCTTGGGGACAACGTCCCACAACTCCGAGTTTGGAGGACCCGGAGCATAGGGGAGCAGCCGGATCAAGTCTTCGGTGCCAACGTTCCGGACATAAAAGAAAGTCTGGGCCCACCCCTTGCAGGACTCTAGCCCGGTGACTCGAGGGAAGACGGATAGCCTCCGGAGAGAGATGGACGCAGCCCCGAACTGCGTAAGATGCTTGTCCTCCGGGTCAAGCTGAATGTTCGGAATGACGTTGCGACGGAGGCCAAAGAACCGGATCCATAGCTCCTTCGTGGGCCATAATCCGGCATAGCCTTCGATCGTGGAGGCGAAAGCAGAGACAGAGGTGATTGTGTTGGCAGGAAGGTGGTGCGGCTGGAGTTCGTAGGTGCTCAACCAGTTGTGGAAAAAATCGCTGACCGGCAAACCGAAACCCCGCTGGAAATGTGACAAGAACACCACATACTCACCCGGATTGGGTGAGGGGGCGAGTTCGGCGGAGGCGAGACGTGCGGTGACTCCGGCGGGGATGCGCCTGGTGTGGTAGAGCCAGTCCAGGTCATCCTGGCAGACCCAGGATCCGGCCCACGCACCACGGTCCGCCGTGGCGGCATCTTCCTCCATCTCTTGCTCGGCGCCGGCGAGCTCTTCCTCTGTCATCTCAAGTTTGCTGCCCTCGCTGGCGCTAGCGACGGTGGGGGGCAGTGGCCTAGACTGACAGCGACCCGTGGCGGAGGAGGTGCGCAGTAGCGGCGGCGACGCAGAGATGCGTGGAAGCAGTGTGGCGGCGGCGCTGCTACTTAGAAGAGGTGGCGGCAGCGCTGTCGCGGGAGAAGACGAAGAAGAAGAACTGGGAGCAGAGGGGCGCGAAAGGAGGAAAAGACCTAAGGGGCGCGCCCCTCCCCTATTTAACCACTCCCTCATGGGGGAAGTGGGATCGTGTTTTGCGGTTACGCCACACGGTGTGGCCGTGTACACACCGGATTGACCAATCAGAATCAGGCCACACGGAAGATCACAAGGCGCAGCAGATCCCATGACGCGACGCATTGATGCGGTTAACGAGGAGGTAGGCGTGACGTGACACGCGCACAGTAACTCCTGACAATCACTGCGACGGTTATTGTGGTTGGCCCTTAAAATGAGGCGATGTGATGATTAGCCTCCACGTGGGGAAGCGTACGAGAGAAGGAAGAACAACCCGGATGAAAATGTGGTAACCCGGCCAGCAAGTGAAAACTTGGAATGTGCCAAGGGAAAGTAAATCCATAGAATCCGAGATAAGGTGGTAACCCGGCCAGTAAGGGAAAACTTGGAATGTGCCCAGGGAAAGTAAATCCATAGAATCCGAGGTAAGGAGGTAACTCGGAAATAAGATCCTAAGCTCAGTGAAATGGAACCTGATGTGGCCTTAACGGCCAAGGCAGCTAAGACCGCACCAGCTTCGGGGACTAATGTTGGGGGGATACCCCTGGGTAGGGTCACGCCGGGGTATAAAGGCCGAGTTAGCCGAGGTTCGGCAAGGCCAAAGCGGATGCTGACCGGGCCACCTCAAGGCAGGCCGAATCACGGAGTAATCCGGACCAGGTGGCGTCCACCTAACTAGGTCTCAACCGACTTAAGCCGTAAGTCGGAACGATGTGTCTAAACTTTCATGCAGGAACGGATGTGGCCGGATCAACTACGATCCAGGTCATGTCAGGCTTCTAGGAGAAGGAAGGAATCTCGCTGGTCAAAAGTAGCCCCGGTACGCACGGCATGAGCGAAGCAGACAGAGGGAGGACCAGCGAGGCGTGGCCGACAAAGGTGACGAAGCCAATGTCGGGTGACGCAGGCGCCGCAGAGGCTCACGTAGCCTCTGCATGGATGACGCGGGGGAAAAGTAACCCGGTCGGTTTACTATCTTGGGAGGAGGCATATTCCCTGGAATATGCCTCCATGTATGCCCTAAGTGGAGACCTAGCCACCCCTATATAAGGAGGGCTAGGGTCTCTGTAGAAAGGTTAGGTTCTACGGGTTGGTCTTGTACGGGTAGGCTAGTGGCGAGAGTAAGAGAGTCCCTTCTTCCTCCTCTCCCCAAGACAGCTCTACGAGCACTTGTAAACCTTGGAAGTGAATTAAATATAACTTCTGTGTGAGGAATCACCTCACTATCCCTCCCTGGATTCCCCTAGTGCATATTAGTCCCCACTATTAGCCTATCCATGGCATCTGCTTGACACCACCACGACAATAATAGCGAATGCCTTGGATCGCCACGCGATGTGCCGTGCATCAGTCGGATCGTCTGGTAGCCTTTTGCTGAGGAGGTACGTGATGTATGGCTGAGTCCGGGATGATTCGATCATCATGACGCTCATTGATCCTTCGAGTCATGTATCCAGCTCCGGGTCGTCGAGTGCCATTGGCTCATTGGGTGGCGTAGCCCTCGAGTCCGTTGTTGCGCTTGTTTTCTTCTCTGTTGCATTTGGCTTGATGGAGCATTCACATATGCGCTCGAGAAATACCCCAGGTGGTATGGGGGCGCAAGTAGAGCCTATGTTGGCGAGTGTGTCTGCCTCTTCATTGCTTTCACGGCCTACGTGTCGCAGCTCGCAGCCGTCGAAGTCCCCTTCAAGTGTGTCGTAGAGGTCGCGGTAGGCAATCATGTTGTCGTTCAGTGCGTCACACTCATGCATTGTTTGGTTGACAACCAACTTGGAGTCACCGTATATAATGAGCCTCTTGGCGCCGCAGGCTTTTGCCATCCTCATCCCGTGTAGCAGGGCCTCATATTCAGCTTCGTCGTTGGAGGCGGTGAACTGCATTCGCAGGATGTACTTGATGACCCACAAGTATAGGGGGTGTATCGCAGTATTTTCGATAAGTAAGAGTGTCGAACCCAACGAGGAGAAGAAGGTGCTGGCTAGTGGTATAGATCAGGAATTCTCCGCAAATACTTAGCAAACGGATTTTTAGGGGTTTTCGATAAAGCAAGTAAACCAAGTACGAGTAAATAAGAGACAGTAGGAATAAATGCAGCAAGTGGCCCAATCATTTATACAGCAAAGGACAAGCTGGTTGTATTTCTATAGATGACCAAACGTTCTCGAGGATACATGGGAAGACTGTCAAGTGCTTCCGCTTCATATAGTCGATTAATCTTCTCTAGCTTGCTAAGTGTTGTGTGGGTGAATCTGTGCTAATGTACCGTCCCATCCAAGACTTAATACATGCTTGTGATTAAACCCCCTTTCAAACATCCGTAAGTACAAGAAAGTAATTAAGGTAGAAACCTAACCACAGCTTTAAACTCTAAGATCCTTACGTCCCTTGTGCAATGGTTTCCTAACGGGGGTTCAGGTTTCTGTCACTTCGGCAACCCCTACGATTAGTAGCCAAATACACAATGCATTCCCCTAGGCCTATATAGGTGAAGTGTCATGTAGTCGACGTTCACATGACACCACTAGAAGAAGTACACCACAACTTAAATAACAATCTATTGAATCTTTCTCAACGCAACTCCACTACTAACAACAAGACTTCTCCCATGTCCTCAAGAACAAAACGAACTACTCACAAGACATCATATGGATCATGATCAGAGATGGAATAATGATGTATAACAATCTGAACATAAACAATAATTCAATGGTTCACTCAATAGCATCAACTACAAAGAGTAATCAACACCGGGAAAGTTTCCCCTATGAACTATAGCAAGATTCAACCAATTGTTACAGCAATATGGAGATGTTGATGAGGGTGCTGATGGTGATGACGATGGTGATGATGATGATGATCCCGATGAAGTCCAGCTTGATGGTGGTGTTGATGGCGACGATCTCCCCTCTCCGGGAAGGAATTCCCCCGGCAGAAATCTGTCTGCCGGAGAGATCTTTCTCTCTCGGTGTTTTCCGCCCCGCAGAGGCGGCGGAATCTTTCTATGGTCGCTCCCCGAGTCTTAGGGTTTCGTGGGGATGATATACACCAAAGGGGAGAGGCTGGAGTGGGCCAGGGCGGCCACACCACCTCCAGGCGCGGCCTAGGGCTGCCCGCGCCATGGGGTGGTGTGGGCCCCCTGTGGCCCATCTCCACTCCATCTTCTGGCATCCTTAGTCTTCCGGAAAAATAGGATTTTCCGTATATTTTCCCGGATTTTCTGATCTTCGTGAATTTTGCCTCCAAACAGCACCTTTTCCATCAGAATCCTGACTGCACCGGTCCATGCTCCAAAAGTCATCAACCATGCAAAAACAGATGAAATAACATAAGTATCACCTCTCAATATGAAATATATCAATGAATAATAGTGAATTAAGACATAAAATAGTGATGCAAAATGGACGTATCAACTCCCCCCAAGTTTAGACTTCGCTTGTCCCCAAGCAAAACTGAGCTCAATAAACATGACCTTAAGTTTATGGAGTGAAGAGTCGATAAAAGAATACGGACAAGAAGCATCACATTCATCAAATACATAGATCATAATAGAAGACAACTCACTATTATACAACTCAACTTGCAATGAGTAAAGGAAACACAATAAAGATACATAAAGTGAATCATAATTGGTAATGGCAAACTTAGCTCTTGGTCGAAGAATAGTTGATACTTTGCTGGAGTTCACAAATAGCTGGTTTTTCAACGAAAGCTTTCAAAGTAGTAAACATCAAGATAAGAGCAATGTGCAAAACAAGGAACATAAGAAACATGAATGCATAAATCATCATATGAATGAATGAAACACATCAACTCAAAATACTTGCCGAGATAGAAGGGAATAGGTTTACTGACTCAACTACAAAGTAAAAGAAAGGGTCCTTCAAAGAGGGAAGCAGGGATTGCAAGTCTCATAAAGAGCTCCCAAAAATTATGATACTTACTAGCTTTCAGCTCTCATTGCCCCTATCATAGGCATCTTTAGGTGACTAAGGTTAAAGTGACACAACTAAGAGGATATGCTTGACAAGTTATAAGTTGAAATCTCAAGCCCCTTACTTATGAGTACCGATCCTCATGCTACTCAACTTCAGTCACGAGCAAGCTCTTGTCATTGTAAATACATGCGTATCATTGAGAACCGCCAACGGGGTACCCCTTGCACATGACACAGGAGCTATCCCATAATCAAAATGACAAGGCAAGCAGACAGTGAGCATCTCAGCGATCTTTTTATTTGCTATTTGCATAGGTTTTTATTGAGGATGCTTCATAGAATGCTCACTATAGTTATGCTGCAAGTTTCCACCATGATTAGGCATGGCTTAGGCTAGCGGCCCAGGCGTTTCTCTAACACACATATAAACTCCATGATCTTACAAGTTCCACTTTTATTTCACACCGCCGGGATCCATAAGCAAAAGAACATGATATCAACTAGGTACAAGTACCAATGAAGTGTTGAAAGCGGTCCCCATGATACATTGTTCGGCTAACTTCAACTCATAAAGCGCAAGCATATACGCAACAAAGAAGGACCCAATGGTTCAAGTTTATTAAATGCAAGAAAGTAAAGTGTGCCATCAAGTTCGTGAGAGCTTTAATCACTAAATTTCACATAACAAGTTTAATTTGGGAGGTAGATAAAACAAGAATTTACTTGGAATAGCAATAATGCTACTAGGTAGGTATGATGGACACAAATGGCGAAGGTTTTGGTTTAAAGGAGGTGGATGCACGAGAAGAATTTCCTCTCAGTATAGGTTTTTGGCTAGCAAGGCTGGGTAGCAAGTATAAGAGTGGAAGGAAACAAACAAACATACAAATGGTAAAGACAAACATGCAATCTTCCTTGGAAGCACAAATGATCTTAACTAGAGAAAACTAGACTTATGAGCAAATCAAGAAAGAAAGATGATGAAATTATTTTCCTCTAGAGTACTTCTATCTTTTTATTTTCAACTCTCAAAAAGGTGTTAGTACTGACCGAGCCAGGTTTGCCAAAACCAACTGAATTAACTCAATGATCCCAAAGTGTTACCAATACTAACAACAAGATCAATCATATAACCACGAATTGAAAACTATCATAAGCTATGCAAAAGAGTGAATGATAGAACTTCTCATTAGTACTCCATAATGGAAACTCACACCAAGGGATACAAATCTAACGAGAGAGGGGACACTTCCATAATGCAAACCATACTACCAAATAACTCCTCTATTCATGATATGACTCTACTAACAAGGTAAAAAGATAGAAGATAGTGATATGATACCGCGGAACTCCCCCAAGCTTGGAACAAACCAAGGGGATGCCAAACCTGATGACAAATTACTCCTTAGGTGGTGGTGGTATCTTCTCATCTTCGTACGTCTTCTAGGGTAAAGGCTTCCCATCAACAAAGGACATCGTGGTTTCCAATATCCTGAAACTTGCAGCAGCACTTATGCGTTTAAATCTAGCCTCATACTCATAGTTTTGATTTTGAACGTCATAGAACTGTGCTTGCAGTTCGTTGGTTGTTTGGCGGAGTGAAAAGACTTCATCTTTGAGTTCAGAAGTCTCCTTTTGGTGCTCGGCGACGAGTTCGGAACAAATCTTGTGGATGATGTCCACTTCGCGCTCCGCCATCTTCCTGTACCTAAAGACTTCTTGCTCCAATGCTTCCATCTTGTCCTCCAGATTTCCTTCACCTTTAGGGCCTTGAACCTCCTTAATCCGGACCTCCCCACCTTCGAGCAACAACTCCTTGGGATGAATCTTCAATTCTCTCATATATGGGTTGATGATATCTTCTAATGGATCTCCCTTGGATGTTCCAGGGGAAGACATTGTGGCTTCAAATCTAAGATTACACCTGGCAGAAACAGATCGAAACAAAAACACAACGAAAACACGATATACGAACCTCGGAAGATCTGGGGGGTTATATATTACGAAGTTTCATATCAAAAGGAAGGTACTGGGAGAAAACGGGTCGAAGACGGAGTCCTGGGTGGCCTCACCACCTAGTGGCGTGGCCAGGGGTGGGCCCACGCCATGGGGTGGTGTGGGCCACCCTGGCTCCGGTTCCGTCCCTTTTCCGCTTCATAGCTTTCCATATTGACTGAAAACTGCAAAAATAGTTGGATTGTATTTTCGCGGATCTTTTCTTACCAGAACTGTTACCTAGTTGGAAACGGACTCTGCAGGTCTCTGAATTTGGTCCTCAATGAATTTCTCTAGAGTTATAACTTGAAAGGCATCAACATCTTCATTGTAAGAATCTCCAGCAATATAGTGTTTGAGTCGCTGTCCATTCACTACTTGTGTAGTATTATCTTTTAGAGAAGAAAATTTTATTGCTCCTGAACGGTATACTTCTTCAATGATGAAAGGTCCTTCCCATTTTGATAGTAGCTTACCTGCAAAAAATCTGAAACGAGACCTATACAATAGAACTTTCTCACCAACATGAAATTCTCTCTTAAGTATTCGCTTGTCATGCCATCTTTTAACTTTTTATTTAAAGAACCTAGCATTCTCATAGGCTTCACTCCTCCATTCATCTAAAGATCTTAAGTCAAAAAGTCTTTTCTCACCAGCTAGCTTACAATCTCTATTTAGTTCTTTCACTGCCTAGTAAGCTTTGTGTTCTAATTCTAAGGGTAAGTGGCAAGCTTTCCCATAAACCATTTTATAAGGAGACATTCCCATGGGATTCTTATAAGCAGTTCTATAAGCCCATAAAGCATCATTCAACTTCTTAGCCCAGTTTTTTCTAGACCTATTAACAGTCTTTTGTAAGATAGATTTAATTTCTCTATTTCATAGCTCTACTTGCCCGCTAGTTTGGGGGTGATAAGCTAAAGCAATCCTATGATTAACATCATACTTAGCGAGGGTCTTCCTAAAACCGCCATGAATGAAATGAGAACCCCCATCAGTCATGAGATACCTAGGCCCTCCAAACCTAGGAAAGATAACATCCTTAAGCATTTTTAGAGAGGTTTCTCCGTCAGCACTTTTCGTAGGAATGGCTTCTACCCACTTAGTAACATAATCAACGGCAACAAGAATATGAGTGTACCCCTTCGAAGGAGGGAAAGGACCCATAAAGTCGAATCCCCAACAATCAAAAGGTTCAATTACTAGAGAGTAATTCATAGGCATTTCATTACGTCTAGAAATATTACCAACACGTTGACATTCATCACAAGATAAAACAAATTTTCTTGCATCTTTAAAAAGGGTAGGCCAGTAGAAACCTGATTGTAATACCTTTTGTGCAGTTCTATCTCCTGCATGATGTCCTCCATAGGCGCTCCCGTGACATTTACGCAATATCTCTTTTTGTTCATACTCTGGAACAGATCTTCGCATAATACCATTAACCCCTTCTTTGTATAAGTGTGGGTCATCCCAAAAATAATGCCTCAAATCATAAAAGAACTTTCTTCTTTGCTGAGCTGTAAAAGTTGGAGGCAAATACTTGGAGACAATAAAGTTAGCATAATCCGCAAACCAAGGGCTTCCTCGCGAGTTCACCCCTACTGCGGCTAATTGCTCATTTGGAAAACTATAATTAACAGGCATAGGATCAAAAGAGATGTTTTCCAAGCGAGATAAATTATCAGCTACAGGATTTTCAGCACCCTTTCTACCTACTATATGTAGATCAAACTCTTGTAAAAGCAGTACCCATCTAATAAGCCTAGGCTTAGCGTCCTTCTTTGTCATAAGATATTTAATAGCAGCATGATCAGTATGAATAGTTACTTTTGAGTCCACAATATAGGGCCTAAACTTATCACAAGCAAAGACAACAGTTAGAAATTCATTTTCAGTAGTAGCATAATTCCTTTGAGCAGCGTCTAGAGTCTTACTAGCATAATGGATAATGTTCAGCTTTTTATCAATACGTTGCCCAAGGACAACACCTACAGCAAAATCACTAGCATCACACATTATTTCAAAGGGTAAACTCCAATCAGGTGGTTGAACAATAGGAGTTGTTGTTAAAGCCTTTTTAAGAGTTTCAAAAGCTTCCTTACAATCGTCATCAAAAACGAAAGGTACATCCTTTTGAAGAAGATTAGTAAGAGGTTTTGATATCCTAGAAAAGTCTTTAATAAACCTTCTATAGAAACCAGCATGACCAAGGATACTACGAATACCTTTTATGTCTCTTGGGCATGGCATCTTCTCAATTGCCTCAACCTTAGCTCTATCAACTTCTATTCCTCTTTCAGAAACTTTATGCCCAAGAACAATCCCTTCGTTAACCATGAAGTGGCATTTCTCCCAATTAAGAACAAGATTAGTTTCTTCACATCTCTGCAAAACTTTATCAAGGTTGTGCAGACAATTATCAAAAGAAGTTCCGTAGACAGAAAAGTCATCCATGAACACTTCTACAATTTCCTCACAAAATCCATGAAAGATAGCAGACATGCACCTTTGGAAAGTAGCAGGAGCATTACATAAACCAAACGGCATACGTCTATAAGCATACGTTCCATAAGGGCAAGTAAAAGTAGTTTTTTCTTGATCTTGTTGTTTAACAACAATTTGAGAGAAACCAGAATAACCATCAAGAAAACAAAAATGGGTCTTTTTAGACAACCTTTCCAACATTTGATCAATAAAAGGAAGCGGGTAGTGATCTTTCTTAGTGACTTTATTGTTCCTAAAATCAATGCACATCCTATAGCCTACTACTATTCTTTGAGGAATAAGCTCATCGTTATCATTAGGGACAACGGTAATACCTCCCTTTTTAGGAACACAATGAACAGGACTAACCCATTCACTATCAGCAATAGGGTAAATAATACCATCATCAAGGAGTTTCAATACCTCATTCCTTACCACTTCCTTCATCTTAGGATTTAAACGTCGTTGGTGCTCTAGTACTGGCTTCGCATCTGGTTCTATGTTGATAGAATGCTGACATATAGTAGGTGAAATCCCTTTCAAATCATCTAGAGAATAGCCCATAGCTCCTCGGTGTTTCTTCAAAACTTCCAATAATCTTTCTTCTTCCTCCCCTAAAAGTTTAGCACTAATAATAACAGGATATATCTTTTTATCATCAATAAAAGCATATTTAAGATCATCAGGGAGAGGTTTCAGATCAAAGACCGGGTCCTTTTTAGGTGGCAAAGTGGTACCCAAGTCTTCTACAGGCAAGTCATGTTTAAGCAACCTGGGTTGATGACGGAGAATCTCGTCAATCTCATTCCTTTCATCCATGAAGATCTCACTTTCGTGATCTTCCATAAATTGCTGCAAAGCATTGTTAGGAGCAAGAGAGATAGAAGCAAGTTGTTCAACTCTAAAATCCTCATTAGGGGTTTCCTCTTCGCAAGGTTCTTTAGTAAATTTCGAAAAATTAAACTCATAAAATTCCCCATCAAACTTAGTCAAGATTTTCTCCCTCTTGCAATCAATAATAGCACCACAAGTACTCAAGAAAGGTCTACCGAAAATGATAGGATAAGTTTTACTAGCAGCTGAACCAAGTACTAGAAAATCAGCAGGATACTTGATCTTACCACAAAGGACTTCCACGTCTCGCACAATGCCAATTGGAGAGATAGTCTCTCTATTAGCAAGGTGAATAACCACATCAATCTCCTCCAACTCGCAAGGACTTATTTCATGCATAATTTCTCTGTAAAGCTCATAAGGAATAGCACTAGAGCTTGCACACCAATATCACATAAACCATAATAGCAATGATCACCAATTTTAACAGAAAGCACAGGAACACTAGCCTTTTTAGATCTATTGGGATGTGAAACAATATTGGAAGCATCCTCACAGAAGACTATGTGCCCATCTTCTACGCTTTTAGTAACAAGGTTTTTCACAATTGCTACGACAGGTTCAATGTTTATTTGTTCATCAGGTTTTACAGTTTTCTTTCCACTTTTAGTGATTACATGAGTTATCATAGGATGATCCTTTACCTTATCTGGGAAGGGAATCTTCTCGATGTAAGGTTCAGGTAGGATATGATCAATAATGCAACACTTAGTGCTCCCAATAGGAACATGGTCAACAATATCTTTATAAGACGCATGGTACTTATTCCATCCCTTTTTTGGAATTTCAATATACGAAGCAAAAGCTCTAAAGCAATTCATAATAACTTGCAAATCAAGACCATAAGCATTATTAATATTTCGAAAGTCATCAGTTTTCATAAAAGATTCAATGCATTCATAATCATAATTTATACTTGACTTTCTACCTTTGTCATTTTCCCAAGCTTCAGCATTGTCTAGAATATGGTCTAGAAGGTCCCATTTAACTTCTTCTTCCATACGAGTGAATGATCCAGCACAAGAAGCGTCCAATAAATCCTTGTCATGTAGAGGGAGCCTTGCATTAAAGTTATTGATAATAATATTGTTGGGGAGCTCATGAATGGGACATTTGAGCATTACTAACTTCAATCTCCCCCAAGCTTGAGCAGTACTCTCTCCATCAAGAGGCCAAAAGTTGTATATTTGATCCCGATCTTTATGAATTTCACTAGGAGGATAAAACTTTGAATAAAAGAGAGGCACTATTTCCTCCCATTCCAGAGCTTGACCATTCTTCAGCAGCTTATACCATTCCTCAGCTCTTCCTTTCAGTGATAATGAGAATAACTTCTTCTTAACTTGATCTGTAGTAATACCTGCACACTTGAACAACCCGCATAATTCGTGTATAAAGAGTAAATGATCACCGGGATGGACAGTTCCATCCCCAACATAGTAGTTATCCATAACACGATCAATAATTCTTGTAGGTATTTTGAAAACATCTTTCTCAGCAGGTGGTGGCTTATCTACTACCTTAGCAGTGGTAGTAGCATTACCAAATAAGAAACTCAGTGAATTATCCATAACGAAAATAAAGCAACTAGCAGAAGTAAACAATACTCATAGTAGAAGTTTCATTTAATAGTTCCACTCTCCAATAGCGCTTCACTCCCCGGCAACGGCGCCAGAAAATAGTCTTGATGACCCACAAGTATAGGGGGTGTATCGCAGTATTTTCGATAAGTAAGAGTGTCGAACCCAACGAGGAGCAGAAGGTGCTGGCTAGTGGTATGGATCAGGAATTCTCTGCAAATAGTTAGCAAACGGATTTTTAGGGGTTTTCGTTAAAGCAAGTAAAAAAAGTACGAGTAAATAAAAGACAGTAGGAATAAATGCAGCAAGTGGCCCAATCCTTTATGCAGCAAAGGACAAGCCGGTTGTATTTCTATAGATGACCAAACGTTCTCGAGGACACATGGGAAGACTGTCAAGTGCTTTCGCTTCATATAGTCGATTAATCTTCTCTAGCTTGCTAAGTGTTGTGTGGGTGAACCTGTGCTAATGTACCGTCCCATCCAAGACTTAATACATACTTGTGATTAAACCCCCTTGCAAACATCCGTAAGTACAAGAAAGTAATTAAGGTAGAAACCTAACCACAGCTTTAAACTCTAAGACCCTTATGTCCCTTGTGCAATGGTTTCCTAACGGGGGTTCAGGTTTCTGTCACTCCGGCAACCCCTACGATTAGTAGCCAAATACACAATGCATTACCCTAGGCCCATATAGGTGAAGTGTCATGTAGTCGACGTTCACATGACACCACTAGAAGAAGTACACCACAACTTAAATAACAATCTATTGAATCTTTCTCAACGCAACTCCACTACTAACAACAAGACTTCTCCCATGTCCTCAAGAACAAAACGAACTACTCACAAGACATCATATGGATCATGATCAAAGATGGAATAATGATGTATAACAATCTGAACATAAACAATAATTCAATGGTTCACTCAATAGCATCAACTACAAAGAGTAATCAACACCGGGAAAGTTTCCCCTATGAACTATAGCAAGATTCAACGCAATTGTTACAGCAATATGGAGATGGTGATCAGGGTGCTGATGGTGCTGATGATGATGATGATGACCCCGATGAAGTCCAGCTTGATGGTGGTGTTGATGGCGACGATCTCCCCTCTCCGGGAAGGAATTCCTCCGGCAGAAATCTATCTGCTGGAGAGATCTTTCTCTCTCGGTGTTTTCCGCCCCGCAGAGGCGGCGGAATCTTTCTGTGGTTGCTCCCCGAGTCTTAGGGTTTTGGGAGGAAGATATACGCCAGAGGGGAGAGGCTGGAGTGGGCCAGGGTGGCCACACCACTCCCTGGCGCGGCCTAGGCCTGCCCGCGCCATGGGGTGGTGTGGGCCCCCTGTGGCCCACCTCCACTCCATCTTCTGGCATCTTGAGTCTTCTGGAAAAATATAATTTTCTGTGTATTTTCCTGGATTTTCTGATCTTAGCAAATTTTGCCTCCAAACAGCACCTTTTCCATTAGAATCCTGACTACAGCGGTCCAGGCTGCAAAAGTCATCAACCATGCAAAAACAGATGAAATAACATAAGTATCACCTCTCAATACGAAATATATCAATGAATAATAGTGAATTAAGACATAGAATAGTGATGCAAAATGGACGTATCAGTACTTCAGCTTGTCCCCTTGGGGCGATGTCAGTATGACACCTGCACCTGCTCCGTCCTTCCGCTTGGATCCGTCGAAGTGCATTGTCCAGAGGTAGGACATATCTGGTTTTTCGAGGAGCTGGTTTTCCATCCAGTGCACAAGGAAGTCAGGAAGAACTTGCGACTTGATTGCGTCACGCTTTTCGTATGTAATGTCTCGTGGAGACAATTTGATTCCCCAAAGCGCGACTTGTCCCGTGGCGTCGGGGTTATTGAGGATATGCCCCAGCGGGGTGTCGTTGACCACCACGATTGGGTGTTCCTGGAAGTAGTGGCGCAGTCACCGGGTGGTCATGAAGACGTCGTACGCCAGCTTCTGGTAGTGCGGATACCGCTGTTTTGTTGGCGTGAGGACCTCGCTGAGGTAGTAGACTGGGCGCTGTACCCTGTGGACCTTGTTTTCCTTGGCTCTTTCGACCACAAGTATTGTGCTGACCACTTGGTTGGTGGCGGAGATATACAACAACAGTGGTTCCCTTTCTCGTGGGGCCACCAATACTGGCGAAGTGGATAGAAGGCGCTTGAGGTCTTCGAATGCTTCCTGCGCTTCTTTGCTCCACTCGAACTCAGCTTTGCGGAGGAGTTGGTAGAAGGGAAGTGCCTTTTCACCCATCCGACTGATGAATCGACTGAGGGCCGCGATTCGCCCAGCCAGCTGTTGGACGCCCCTTATGTTTTTCGGCTTCTCCATGGACAGTATGGCTTTTATTTTCTTCGGGTTTGCCTCTATTCCTCTCGCGGAGATGAGATACCCGAGTAGTTGCCCAGATGGTACGCTAAAGGCGCATTTGTCCGAATTGAGATTGATCCGGTAGCGGTCGAGGTTGGCGAAGGTTTCGCGTAAATCGTCGATTAGGGAGGCTTCCTCCTTGGTCTTGATTACTATGTCGTCGACATAGACTTGAATGTTGAGACTAAGTTGATCCTTGAGGCAAGCCTGCATGCACCGCTGGTAGGTGGCTCCTGCGTTTTTTAGCCCGAAAGGCATTGTGTTGTAGCAGAACACACCGAAGGGCGTTGTAAACGCTGTTTTTTCTTGATCTTCCTCCTTCATTCGATTCTGATTATAGCCTGAGTAGGTGTCGAGGAAGCAGAGGCGCTCGCATCCCGCGGTGGAGTCGATGATCTGGTCGATTCGTGGTAGCGGGAAGTGGTCCTTTGGACAGTGCTTATTCAGAGAGGTGAAGTCCACGCACATCCGCAGGATATCCGTGTCCTTTTTTGGTACTAGCAACGTGTTGGCGAGCCAAGTGCTTTCCTTGATCTCGCGTATGAATTTGGCGTCGAGGAGTCTGTTGATCTCCATTCCGACTGCCTTTGCTCGTGGCTCAGATAATCGTTGGATTGTTTGCTTAACTGGCCTTGCGTCTGGGTTGACGTTGAGTGCGTGCTCGGCGAATTCCCTGGGAACTCCTGGCATGTCCGCTGGACACCAGGGGAAGATTTCCCAGTGCTCATGGAGGAATTTGACAAGCGCGAGTTCCTATGCGGGACTCAAGTTGTTGGCGATGAGGGCCATCTTGGCGGGATCCGATGGGTGGACCTGCACTTTCTTTGTGTGCACCGATGAGTCGAAAGATAGATCGGGCAAACTTGGCTGGCTTAGGGGAGGCAGACTATTGTCTGTCGACTCCTTTAGTCTCGCGAGTTCTTCCTGCATGCAGAAGGACTGGGAAATTCTGTTGAATTCCCTGTCGCAACTGTCAGATCTCTTGAAGCTCCCTTTGACTGTGATGACACCATTGGGACCTGGCATTTTCATTTGCAGCTAGGCGTAGTGTGGTACTGCCATGAACCGGGCGAACACGACATGTCCGAGGATGCAGTGGTACTGTGAGGGCCAGTCGACGACCTCAAAGTCGATGCGCTTGCGCCGAAAGTTTTTCGGCGTGCCGAAGATGACGTCGAGGTTGATTTTGCCCAGGGGATATACGCCTTTTCCTGGGACGATGTCGTGGAATGTTGTGTTCAAGGCTTCTAGGCAAGTCAGAGGGATCCTCATTTCTCGCAAGGTACTCGCGAATATAAGGTTGATGCCGCTTCCGCCGTCCATGAAGACGTGGCTCATGTCGAAACCTCCGATTTGTGCCTCGAGTACGAGGGGACAATGGCATGGACGAGGTACTTGAGGCGGATGATCGCATTTGTCGAAGGTAATGCAAGACTCACTTCCGCTGAGGTACTCAGTGGTGGATGGTGGCGAGTTTGTGGCCAAGTTGACTTGGCGAGTGATGGCCTTCTGCACCCTGTTTGAGGGGCATCCTTTTTGGATCATCATGGTACCCATGGCTCGTGGATATGGTTCGCCTCCCTGGTGTTGGTCCAGCGCAACTGCGTTTGGGGGTGGTGGCGGAGCGCCATGTGCCACGGCACCTGGAGCGGCTCCGTAGCCTCTTTCGACTGCGTTGCGATTCATCCGAACCAATCCCTCATGTAGTTTGAGGAACTCGTGGAAGTCCTTGAGGAGGTGGCTGGACTTCTTCTTTCCATCATGTTTGTCGATGTAGAAGTGCACCGTACATGGCCTAGACAGTTTGTCTTCAATGGATGTCGCGGGTGCCTCATCACGATTGCGGCGTTGCCACACTTGCGTGGTTTTCCCGGAGTCGCGGTATCTAGTGCTGCGGTATCTATTGTTGCGGTTATCGTAGCGTCTGTCGGCGTAGCCAGCTGCGACCATATTGACATCGTCGCGGTCATCATAGATGCGCATGCGGTGTTTGCCCCGGCGGTCGTGTCTGCGCTCGAGTTCTGCCTCCTCGTCGGAGTGGACGCGATTTTTCACCGAATCTTCTCCATCGGCCCAACTATTCGCGATTTCCATCAGGTGGTCGATGGTCTTGGGCTTTGAGCGGCCTAGCTCCTCTCTGAGCTCTATGCAGCGGACGCCGCCGTTGAATGCGTCAATCGCGCCCTCCGAGATGTTTTATGTGGAGTTCTTGATGATGGACCACCTTTGGATGTAGGAGCGTAGCGATTCGCCTGATCTTTGCTGGTAGCATCTCAGCTCTTCGATTGATGCAGACCGCTTGTATGTGCCCTTGAAGTTGCGCACGAAGCTGTAAACCAGCTCATCCCAACTGCAAATTGATCCGCGTGGGAGGTTGTTGAGCCATGCTCGAGCGGCGCCTTGCAGATGTAGCTGTAGACATTGCATGATGTAGCATCCCATCTGTCTAACATCTGTAATGCTACATGGTCTAATAATAAAATGCTACTTCCTACATATAATTGTTGCATCATAATTATATCATGATCATGTCATCATGCCACATTGCATTTGAGCATCATATAAAACCCTTTTTCATTTGTTTCTTATCTCATATGCACTATTAATTGTATTTGCCTCTTGATATATTGTATTTGGTTCTTGATAAATGCTTGATTCCCAAGTTGAGTTGGGGGGCATATCTTTTATTAACGCTACCACCTTTATTGTCACCACCCCATCATTCCACCATCCAACTATATGTGAGCCTTGCAAATTATTGGTTTCACCTCTAGCTCATGTGGGATGGGATGAATCCACTTATAATTCCACATGCTCCAATATATGCATCATGTTGTTTTCACATTATTGATATGTGGAGAGCCACATGGCCACCTTTGCATGCTATGTGAGTGGAGTGCCTTGTCAAGCTCCCATATGGTTTAAATTTGAATATAAGCTCATGGAGGAATACAATTGTGGTTCATGTTGGCTAGTGGCACATACACACAAGCTTGGCCACCTTATATTCATGCATGATCTTGTATTTAGTCCATGTGGTAAACAAGCTTCCTTTCCTTTTGTTGGGCTATATTCAAATTCTTGAAACCTTGCTCATATAAATGCCATGAGTTATTCTAGTGGTTTTCACTACTAGAGAATGCATTTACTATTCATGCATGGGCCATGCAAGATCACCACCATCTTCTTTCTGTGGGTTTTCTTGGATTTTTTAGTGGAGCATGGTTCTTTTGGAATCAATTCAAGTTGGCTCAATTTTGTTTGAACTCCACCATCCTAGGGCACCTACTCCTTGTTTTGGTTTTGTTAAGCCTTATGGCATGCATGCACCACATGGAGTATATGTTTTCCCACTTCACATAAATCCTTTCTCTCTTACCCCATGTAAGTTAATCACCTCCTCCACCTTTTCTATCTCTTGTCCTTTGGATAGATGGATTTGTTTTTGGTTGGGGCATACTCATTTGAAACTATTCAAATACAAATCCTAAATTCTATCTAACCTACCTAGCTCAAACCCTACACCCTACACATCTCTAAACCCTAGCTACACTCACCTCACCACCCCAACCTACCTACCATGCCGAGCCACCCCCCTCTTGCTTGACACCACCTGGTTCGGCCCCAACCCACCTTGGCTAACCCTAGGCCGAGCCACCCCTTGCTCGACACCCTCTCTAGCCGAGCCACCCCCTCTTCCTTTTTATCTCTTCCCTCGCTGCCAAGCAAGCCCCACTCGAGCCACCCTGCGCTGCCCATCTGGCCCCAGCGTTGCAGCCTCCCTTGGCCTCCCGAGCCTCGCAGCACGCGTGAGAGAGGGAGAAGAGAAAGGTGGCCACCACCACCTTTTTCCCACCCAAGCCCCCCATGTGCATCTCTCCCTCCCTCCGTCCTTATCTTTCTCCCTCCCATGCCTAGCATTGTTCCCCCAGATCCCAGGGCCCTGCCGCCGCAGCCCCTTCCCCATCTACCCCTGCTACCCCTCTCTTCCATCTCCGACCACCCACCATCGGCATCGGCTCTCTCCACCGTAGCTAGGAGGCGGGCTTGGCGACTGGGTGTTGGGGAAGAACTAGTGGAGCCCCTGGACCATCCCAGTACATGGCAATGAGAAGGAGGAGGCCCAGCCCCGCTGCACGCTGACGTGACCGAGAACAAACCCTAGACGCGGATCGTCAGCTACCCTGCCATTCCCCTGCACCCCGGCTCGAACCACCACCACCAACCCACTCGCGGTGAACCTCCGATCCCCCGCCCGCTCAGCCACTGTCGCGTGGGCCCGTATGGCCGCCGACCCCACCTGCCTGTCTCCCTGGCTAGACAACCCCGCGGTGAGAAAAATCCCTGCTGCGTGTTTTCCGTCGGTTCATCGCAGGTCCCACATGTCAACTGCAGTGGCTAGTTTCTTCTGAGTACAAAAAGTCCGTGAGCTTTCTGTTTTATAAAAATCAATTTCAGAATTTGTCTAAATGTTTTTAAATCCAGTTTTTAATAACTTTTAATTGGTAATTCCAAATTTGACAAAGAATATATGTTTTTGAATCAGAAAAATGTGAGGAATTCAAATATGCCATCCAAAATAATGTTTGACTGATTTAAATTTTCGAGATGATTAAATTTGCAATAAATGCCTTTTCTCAATTAATTAATAACTTTAATTCTATAACTCTAAATTTGACAAATAAGATGTCTAAATCGATCAGCGTGACGAGCCCGTTCTGACTATGCATTCCATGATATGAATTGAAGCATGCATCATATAAATATTAAATAATCAGAACTGTTTATGGTAATAAAACTTGGCCAAATAATTAATAAAATGATTTATTCTTGTCCCCACACCTCACCCTTGCCATGCTACATTATTGCCATGTAAATTGTGCATCAATCATTATGGCATGCTTGGTTGCTTGTCGCATTTTATTTATATGCTTGTGCACTTTATTTATGTTGGCCCTTGTTTGTTTGGTTCTTCTTTCGAATAGACGCCGAGTAGGGGAATTATCAGGAATCCCAGGAGTACTATCCAGATCCATCTCTCGCTTCAACTGAGCTACCAGGCAAGCACTACCACATGCTTGCATACATATAGTACCTATTGCTTCTATCTTATTCTTGCATCATGGAGTCGCGAATGCATTAAATTGAATCCCAAGTACTGCATAGCCCTTACTTTTAAACCCCACCGAGCTTGTTCCTCCATCCCATGAGCCACTACTACAGGAGTTGTTTGAGCCATGCGAGTCGTAGAACAGCATGTGTAGGGTTTGTGAGTGTCTGGTGGAAAACGAGGTATCTAAACAACTTAACCTAAGTAGTAATGGGATAACTAATAAAAGAGGCATCGGTGGGCAATATCTGTTATTTGGCTTTTATGTCCACTTGTGTCCCGTAGGACCCCGAGTACTTGATTCCTGTTCCTTTACTATTCGCACTATCCACATCCGGGAGGACCTGTGGACCCCCTGAGCCAGAGCTTGATTCATTTCTATTTCTTGGGGCCACAAAGTAGTTTGGGGGATTTATTATTATCCTGTACTTATGCCATGCTTTACTGCTTTAATTACGATTGTGCGTGGAGCATCTGTACTGTTTTGGATCGTGGAATGTTTTCGCGGTATCGACAAGCCCAGTCACACTTTCGGGTTCCCAGTCGTTTACAACCATTGACACAAACCTTGGGTCCGTCTCGGAGCCGGCCAACTTCGTTGCGGGTAGCTTAATGGGGTGGCCCCCTGAAATATTTTATGAATCATGTGATTGCTTTGTCGTGAATGCCTTGTTGGGTTTTGATTTGTTTTTTTCCGAAGTTGATCGAGTGTGTGTTGCTATTTGTTCACCCCTGCAGGGTAAATCTTTCAGAAAGCCGTGTCCGCGGTTATGGACGACTTGGAGCACATTTTCTCAATCATAGACAAGTATAACTAAAGTACTGTCTTTAATTTGACTAAAAATCTGACTAGTAATTAGTGCAATATTCATGGAATGAATAATAAAACTGCCAACGGATGGGTTGTTCGTCCGCTTTCTCGTTGGTAGCGAGAAGGAGGATGGATCTGTTACTTTATACTGTTATAACTGTTGTTTCCAATTAACGGACATCCGTCTATCATTGGTTAGTCGGATGGTTAGCGAGTATCTATAGACTTGTTAGTTATTATCTTTTGCTGCAATTGCGTCACCCCAGGTATATGTCCCCTTTAGAGGCATAAAGACTTGCTGAGTACCCCTAGGGTCTCACACGATAAATTGTTTGATTCTGATGAACAGGTGTATTCGCAAGATGGATACTAGGTGGAGGAGACAGATGATGTTGGCAACGATCACTCGGTGTAGAGATTTCGGGGATGGGGATCCGTGAGATCTATGGGCGGGATGTGCTTATTTATGTGGCATCTTATGCCGATTTGCTTCTTATCCGTACTCAGATCTTGTTTCACGCTTCCGCTTGATACTCTGTTGATTGATGTATGAGGAGCTATCCTACACTATTATCTCTATCTAGGATATTTGGATCTTGCCGTATGACGTTGCAATATTTCTATTTCTTTTAGATGGTATGGCTCTGAGAACTGTTGTAAGGTAGCTTGCATACATACTCACTTGTGTATGTATTTGATCCCTTCGCATGTTGCCTACGCCGCTCGCTCTTGTCCCGATGTTCTTGGAAGTGGTTAGGGCGGTCGACGGGCCTACATGTGGGTGGCCCTAGGCCCCCGCTGTAAAATCCCTTAACCACTTTTGGTTCATCCAAGCATGAACTTAGAGCATAGGGTCCGAGGTTGTTACAATTGGTATCAGAGCCATCCCGCCCTTCAGGGTCTCAGCCAAAATGGTCGTTGTCTGTCTAGCAAATATTTTGGTAGTTATGTATACTAGGGAAAAACAAAACGCGAGAGTAGGAATGCTTCCATTTTTCTTCTTACCCACCCACCAACCCTTTTTTGGTAAGGAAGTGTAACGTTTTCAATCCTCTTCTAAAAAGTCAAACTAGGATTCACGTGTTCTGGGTTCCGTAGTACCATAGGTTGTGTGAGTGTGTGTGTGGGTAATTCTTTGTCTATCTGTTGCATCCAACTTGTTGTCGCAATCTGCCTTTTGGTTATCAACTATTGGTACATTCCATACCGACAGGCTTTTCTAAACCGACGCGATCTGTCTTACTCTTTGTTATCCGACGCTATCTTGTTAGGGGTGTTTGTTTTCCGAAGTTGCTAATATTTAGGTTCATCTTAAGAAGGAAGAGAGTCGGGATATGTGTTTACTTATTCATGTGCGGAGTAATGCTTTCAGTGTGGGATGGAGTCGCGACCATACCACTACTTTTATCATTCGCTCTTGTATATTGAATTGGTAGAGTGCTAATCTTGATTCGTTAAGTGGTTTTGCGCATATAGTGGTATTTTAATGACGAAATTTGCGGAAATTTTTTCTTTGATAGCTTTGTGTACCACACTCCTTGTTCAGTCGTGTGCGATATGCATACTATCTTCTAGGTGCTTTGAACTTTGTTGATATTTTAATATCATCTTAGTAATTTGTATCCTTAATCTTGGTTAATTCCATTTTGGTACTATTTTGGATTATTATTATTCTCCATTATGGTACTGACTTGAGTTTTATATCAATCCCAGGATGGCACCACCACGCCGCACTGAGGAGGACATACCACCTGAACTGGGAGCTGCGTTGGCAAGTATTGCTAATGCCTTGGGAACAATGCAGCAGAACCAGCAACGCTTTGAAGAAAGTGTCAGGAGGAATGAGTTTGCCCCGCTACCTCCACCTCCCAAGCGAGGAGACATCAAGGACTTTCTGAAGTTTAACCCGCACCACTTTGAGGTGTCTGATCAGCCACTAGATGCTGATGATTGGCTTCGTGAGATGTCAAGGTTGCTGAGGACTGCTGATGTTCCTGAACAAGAATGGGTAAAATGCGCCACTCACCTTCTGAAGGGAGACACAGCTCTATGGTGGGAGAATTACCTGAAGGCAAACCACTCTGGTTTTCAGCCTAATTGGGAGCAGTTCACTGGGGCTTTCAAAGAGCAATACCCGTCATAAATTGTCATGGAGAGAATGAAGGAGGTATTTCTCAACCTCAAGCAGGGCAATGACAACGTCAACACCTATATCAGAAACTTCATGAATCTTTCTTGGTATGGCGGTGATGAGATCTCTGATGATAAGAAGAAACAAAAGAGGTTCAGGCAAGGGCTCAATGCACCTATCAAATATGCAATCACTCATGCAAGGCCGGGGTCTTTTCTAGAACTCCAACATACAGCTCTACAGGAAGAAGCCAATACGCAAGTGTTCGAGGAGTCCAAGAAACACAGTCGTGACGCAGGAAGCTCTTCAGCTATGACAGCTCCTTCTAAGAGCCACGTGTGGGTTCCTAATACCGCACCGCCACTCCCGGCTCCACCAAGACCTCCAAGCTACGCGGCAAGGCCACCAAACTCCTTCAACGCTGCTTCTAGGGGCTACAACCACAACTACCCTGGAGCTCCTGGTGGAGTCCCTGGCTACGCTGCTCCACGCCCACCTGGTGCTTGTTACACTTGTGGGAACATTGGGCATCAACACTGGAGTTGTCCCATGAACAACAGGATCTTCCTCCACCACCTCCAAGACCTGCAACAAGTCCTTCTATGGTTCGTGCACCTCCACCTCGGGCTCTCAACATCAACACCAAGTCCGGGTCGACTATTTCTCATGCCAACTGTGTCAACGTCGCTCAAGCTGAACATGCACCTGGAGTTGTGATGGGTACGCTTCCCGTTAACTCAGTCCCTGCACGAGTTTTGTTTTATTCTGGTGCATCGCATTCATTTGTGTCTCACAAGTTTGCAAATGAGCACGAGCTAACTATAGACCCACTGGATAAAAAGTTAATGGTTCGTTCTCCCGGGGCAAGAATGCTATCTACCAAGATCAGTCATGGTAACCAAATTCAAATTGGTGGGTCTTCACTTCTGGCTTCCTTGATTGTTCTTGGTAGTTCAGATATTGATGTCATATTGGGCATGGATTGGTTGGTTGCAAATAAAGTTGTGATTGATTGTGCTGAACATTCGGTTTCCTTAAAAATTCCTGAAGGCCACATAGTCTATTCTCCAAGGAAAACTCCTTCTATTCAGCTCTACTCTTTGGGTGTCCAAAACATTGATGTTATGGAAGCCTTGCAAAATGTTCCTGTGGTCCGTGAGTTCCCAGATGTTTTTCCTGAAGAGTTACCAGGTATGCCTCCTGACCGAGAGGTCAAGTTTGTGATTGAGCTTGAACCGGGTACCGCTCCTATCTCCAAGCGGCCTTATAAAATGGGTCCTGCTGAGTTGGCTGAACTCAAACGTCAGCTTGATGAACAAGATAAGTTGGGTTTCATTCAGCATAGCACTTCCTCTTGGGGCAGCCCAACAATCTTTGTGAAGAAGCGAGACCGGACTGATCGAGTTTGTGTTGACTACCGAGCTCTCAATGCAAAAACCATCAAGAATAAATATCCCCTTCCGCGGATCAATGACCTCTTCGATCAACTTGCAGGAGTAGTGGTATTCTCCAAGCTTGACTTGAGAAGTGGATATCATCAAATCAAGATCCACAAGGAAGATGTTCCTAAAACAGCTTTCACCACCCGCTATGGCCTGTATGAGTACACGGTCATGTCCTTCGGTCTCACCAACGCACCTGCCACCTTCTCGAGACTTATGAACTCGGTTTTCATGGAGTATCTTGATAAGTTCGTCGTGGTCTATCTGGATGACATTCTAGTCTATTCTAAGTCAAAGGAAGAACATGAAGAACACCTTTGGTGTGTCCTAAACAAGCTTCGTGAGAACCGCCTGCATGCAAAGTTCTCCAAGTGTGAATTTTGGCTTCCCGAAGTCACCTATATTGGTCACGTCATCTCTACTAAGGGCATTGTCGTCAACCCAGAAACTGTTCGGACAATTGTTGAGTGGCTTCCACCCAAAAATGTCAAAGAAGTCTAGAGTTTCCTTGGTTTGGCTAGTTGTTGTCGTCGCTTCGTTTATAACTTCTCGAAGATTGCGAAGCCTCTTACCGATCTCCTCAAGAAAGGCAAGAAATACCTTTGGTCTCCTGCATGTCAAGCTAGTTTTGAAACACTCAAAGAGAAGCTCACTTCCACACCAGTTTTGATTCCTCCAGATACATCAAAGCCTTTCCAGATATTCTGTGACGCCTCCTTGCAAGGATTGGGTGCGGTCGTCATGCAGTAAAAACAAGTGGTTGCTTATGCCTCTCGTCAGTTGAAAACTCATGAGCTCAACTATCCAACACATGATCTTGAACTTGCAGCGGTTGTCTTCGCTCTAAAAGTATGGAGGCACTACTTGCTTGGAAATCGTTGTGAGATCTTTTCTGACCACAAAAGCCTGAAGTATATCTTCACTCAGCTGGACCTCAACCTTCGCCAAAGGAGATGGATTGAAACCATCAACGACTTTGATGTTTCGATCAACTACACTCCGGGCAAAGCTAATGTCATGGCCGATGCTCTCAGCCGAAAAGCTTATGTCAACAACCTCATGGTGGAAGAACAACAACCTATCCTATGCGAGGAATTCCGCCAACTCAACCTTGAGATTGTGCATCAAGGTTATCTTCTGAATCTTCTGGCAACCCCTCTCTTGGAAGAAAAGATTCGTGCTAGTCAGCGAGGTGATGCTTACACCAAAAACATCATCTCCAATATTCAGCTGCCGAGGTATGAGTCCTTCCACGTCGATGATCAAGGAGCTCTATTCTTTGAACACCGGATGTTCGTTCCGAAGTATTCGGGTTTGAGAGAGCAAGTTCTTAAAGAAGCTCATGATTCTGTTCTTTCTATCCACCCTGGCAGCACTAAGATGTACATGGACCTGAAAACACAATATTGGTGGCCTGGATTGAAACAATGTTGTGCCAAGTATGTCTCGGAGTGTGATGTCTGCCGCAGAGTTAAAGCTGTCCATCAAAAACCTTCTGGTCTTCTTCAACCATTGAAGCCTCCGGAATGGAAATGGGAGAAAGTAGAGATGGACTTCATAACTGGTTTTCCAAGGTCGCAGAAGGGCAAAAACGCAATCTTTGTTGTCATCTACAGGCTTTCTAAAGTGGCTCACTTCTTTCCCGTCAAGGAAACAATTTCTGCAATTCAGTTGGCTAAGCTCTATATCAACAGAATTGTCTCTCTGTATGGGGTTCCTCTTGAGATCAGCTCAGACCGTGGAAGCATCTTCACTTCCAAGTTCTGGGGAAGTTTCCAAAATGCTTTGGGAACAAAGTTGAACTTCAGCACAGCTTACCACCCTCAGTCACAAGGGCAAGTTGAAAGGATCAATCAGATTCTGGAAGATATGCTCCGTGCTTGCGTCATCTCTTTCGGCATGAAGTGGGAAGAATGCCTTCCTTATGCTGAGTTCTCTTACAACAATAGCTTCCAGAAGAGTCTAAAGATGGCACCATTTGAGGTTCTCTATGGCCGCAAATGCAGAACTCCGATTGGTTGGTCGGGCGCAGGTGAAAGAACATTATTTGGCCCCGACATTGTAACTCAAGTGGGGGAGAAGGTTCACGTCATTCTCGAAAACCTGAAGGTTGCTCAAAGTCGCCAGAAGAGAAACTACGAAAGAAAGCACACGGACATGGAGTATGTCCCTGGTGATCTCGTTTACCTTCGTGTCACTCCCATGAGAGGCACGCACCGGTTTGGTATTGAAGGGAAGCTGGCTCCTAGATACATCGGTCCTTTCAAAATTCGTGGAAGAAGAGGAGAAGTTGCTTATGCTCTTGAGCTCCCTGAAAAACTCAAGGTCCATGATGTTTTCCATATCTCTCAACTCAAGAAGTGCTTCAAGGATCCCGGCAGGACCGTGGACCATGAGCTCGTCAATCTCCAAGAAGATTTGTCTTATCAAGAACACCCCACAAAAATCCTAGAAGTCGCAGAAAGAAAGACTCGCAACAAGTCTAAGAAGTTCTGCAAGGTGCAGTGGTCGCACCATTCCATTGATGAAGCCACTTGGGAACGCGAGGATGAGCTCTGTGCCAAGTATCCTACCCTATTCGTGTCTTCTTCTTCCTAGAATCTCGGGGCGAGATTCCTGTTTAGTGGGGGAGAGTTGTACCATCCCATCTGTCTAACATCTATAATGCTACATGGTCTAATAATAAAATGTTACTTCCTACAAATAATTGTTGCATCATAATTATATCATGCTCATGTCATCATGCCACATTGCATTTGAGCATCATATAAAACCCTTTTTCATTTGGTTCTTATCTCATATGCACTATTAATTGTATTTGCCTCTTGATATATTGTATTTGGTTCTTGATAAATGCTTGATTCCCAAGTTGAGTTGGGGGGCATATCTTTTATTAACGCCACCACCTTTATTGTCACCACCCCATCATTCCACCATCCAACTATATGTGAGCCTTGCAAATTATTGGTTTCACCTCTAGCTCATGTGGGATGGGATGAATCCACTTATAATTCCACATGCTCCAATATATGCATCATGTTGTTTTCACATTATTGATATGTGGAGAGCCACATGGCCACCTTTGCATGCTATGTGAGTGGAGTGCCTTGTCAAGCTCCCATATGGTTTAAATTTGAATATAAGCTCATGGAGGAATACAATTGTGGTTCATGTTGGCTAGTGGCACATACACACAAGCTTGGCCACCTTATATTCATGCATGATCTTGTATTTAGTCCATGTGGTAAACAAGCTTCCTTTCCTTTTGTTGGGCTATATTCAAATTCTTGAAACCTTGCTCATATAAATGCCATGAGTTATTCTAGTGGTTTTCACTACTAGAGAATGCATTTACTATTCATGCATGGGCCATGCAAGATCACCACCATCTTCTTTCTGTGGGTTTTCTTGGATTTTTTAGTGGAGCATGGTTCTTTTGGAATCAATTCAAGTTGGCTCAATTTTGTTTGAACTCCACCATCCTAGGGCACCTACTCCTTGTTTTGGTTTTGTTAAGCCTTATGGCATGCATGCACCACATGGAGTATATGTTTTCCCACTTCACATAAATCCTTTCTCTCTTACCCCATGTAAGTTAATCACCTCCTCCACCTTTTCTATCTCTTGTCCTTTGGATAGATGGATTTGTTTTTGGTTGGGGCATACTCATTTGAAACTATTCAAATACAAATCCTAAATTCTATCTAACCTACCTAGCTCAAACCCTACACCCTACACATCTCTAAACCCTAGCTACACTCACCTCACCACCCCAACCTACCTACCATGCCGAGCCACCCCCCTCTTGCTTGACACCACCTGGTTCGGCCCCAACCCACCTTGGCTAACCCTAGGCCGAGCCACCCCTTGCTCGACACCCTCTCTAGCCGAGCCACCCCCTCTTCCTTTTTATCTCTTCCCTCGCTGCCAAGCAAGCCCCACTCGAGCCACCCTGCGCTGCCCATCTGGCCCCAGCGTTGCAGCCTCCCTTGGCCTCCCGAGCCTCGCAGCACGCGTGAGAGAGGGAGAAGAGAAAGGTGGCCACCACCACCTTTTTCCCACCCAAGCCCCCCATGTGCATCTCTCCCTCCCTCCGTCCTTATCTTTCTCCCTCCCATGCCTAGCATTGTTCCCCCAGATCCCAGGGCCCTGCCGCCGCAGCCCCTTCCCCATCTACCCCTGCTACCCCTCTCTTCCATCTCCGACCACCCACCATCGGCATCGGCTCTCTCCACCGTAGCTAGGAGGCCGGCTTGGCGACTGGGTGTTGGGGAAGAACTAGTGGAGCCCCTGGACCATCCCAGTACACGGCAATGAGAAGGAGGAGGCCCAGCCCCGCTGCACGCTGACGTGACCGAGAAGAAACCCTAGACGCGGATCGTCAGCTACCCTGCCATTCCCCTGCACCCCGGCTCGAACCACCACCACCAACCCACTCGCGGTGAACCTCCGATCCCCCCTGACATCCTCTCGCACATTGTCTCTTCCTGGATGAGCAGAACATTGCCTCGAGCACTCTCTGTGTGTGGCGTCGTTGCCGCCGTCCCGCCACGGTAGCCTCATCTGGCCGTGTCGTCGTTACCTGGCATCAAACCCGAACCACCGCAGCGGTAGCCGCCGCCGCCTGCGCCTGCACCAGGTCGCAAGATCGATCCCCCGCCGCGCCGTTCCCTTCGGCCTTCAGTTTCGTCATACAAGGTTGGAAGAAAAACAGTGCGCGGTGGCCTTTTTCCCTATACCCCCCTTGCGTCTTTTGTTTCGCAACCGCGCTCCACACGGCCCCACATGTCAACGGCTGTGTCGTTTTACAAAAAGGCACCCGCAAAAGTCTTGGCCTCAACCCGCTGTCCCCGGCTTTGCCGCGTGGCACCCGCCCGCTCAGTCACCGTCGCGTGGGCCCGTATGGCCGCCGACCCCACCTGCCTGTCTCCCTGGCTAGACAACCCCGCGGTGAGAAAAATCCCTGCTGCGCGTTTTCCGCCGGTTCATCGCAGGTCCCACATGTCAGCTGCAGTGGCTAGTTTCTTCAGAGTACAAAAAGTCCGTGAGCTTTCTGTTTTATAAAAATCAATTTCAGAATTTGTCTAAATGTTTTTAAATCCAGTTTTTAATAACTTTTAATTGGTATTTCCAAATTTGACAAAGAATATATGTTTTTGAATCAGAAAAATGTGAGGAATTCAAATATGCCATCCAAAATAATGTTTGACTGATTTAAATTTTCGAGATGATTAAATTTGCAATAAATGCCTTTTCTCAATTAATTAATAACTTTAATTCTATAACTCCAAATTTGACAAATAAGATGTCTAAATGGACCAGCGTGACGAGCCCGTTCTGACTATGCATTCCACGATATGAATTGAAGCATATATCATATAAATATTAAATAATCAGAACTGTTTATGGTAATAAAACTTGGCCAGATAATTAATAAAATGATTTATTCTTGTCCCCACACCTCACCCTTGCCATGCTATATTATTGCCATGTAAATTATGCATCATTCATCATGGCATGCTTGGTTGCTTGTCGCATTTTATTTATATGCTTGTGCACTTTATTTATGTTGGCCCTTGTTTGTTTGGTTCTTCTTTCGAATAGACGCCGAGTAGGGGAATTATCAGGAATCCCAGGAGTACTATCCAGATCCATCTCTCGCTTCAACTGAGCTACCAGGCAAGCACTACCACATGCTTGCATACATATAGTACCTATTGCTTCTATCTTATTCTTGCATCATGGAGTCGCGAATGCATTAAATTGAATCCCAAGTACTGCATAGCCCTTACTTTTAAACCCCACCGAGCTTGTTCCTCCATCCCATGAGCCACTACTACATGAGTTGTTTGAGCCATGCGAGTCGTAGAACAGCATGTGTAGGGTTTGTGAGTGTCTGGTGGAAAACGAGGTATCTAAACTACTTAACCTGAGTAGTAATGGGATAACTAATGAAAGAGGCACTGGTGGGCAATATCTGTTATTTGGCTTTTATGTCCACTTGTGTCCCGTAGGACCCCGAGTACTTGATTTCTGTTCCGTGACTATTCGCACTATCCACATCCGGGAGGACCTGTGGACCCCCTGAGCCAGAGCTTGATTCATTTCTATTTGTTAGGGCCACAAAGTAGTTTGGGGGCTTTATTATTATCCTATACTTATGCCATGCTTTACTGCTTTAATTACGATTGTACGTGGAGCACCTGTACTATTTTGGATCGTGGAATGTTTTCGCGGTATCGACAAGCTCAGTCACACTTTCGGGTTCCTAGTCGTTTACAGCCATTGACACAAACCTTGGGTCCGTCTCGGAGCCGGCCAACTTCGTTGCGGGTAGCTTAATGGGTGCCCCCCTGAAATATTTTATGAATCCTGTGATTGCTTTATCGTGAATGCCTCGTTGGGTTTTGATTTGGTTTTTTTTCCGAGGTTGATCGAGTGTGTGTTGCTATTTGTGCACCCCTACAGGGTAAATCTTTCTGAAAGCCATGTCCGCAATTATGGACAACTTGGAGCACAGTTTCTCGATCATAGACAAGTATAACTAAAGTACCGTCTTTAATTTGACTAAAAATTTGACTAGTAATTAGTGCAATATTCATGGAATGAATAATAAAACTGCCAACGGATGGGTTGTTCGTCCGCTTTCTCGTTGGTAGCAAGAAGGAGGATGGATCTGTTACTTTATACTGTTATAGCTGTTGTTTCTAATTAACGGACATCCGTCTATCATTGGTTAGTCGGATGGTTAGCGAGTATCTATAGACTTGTTAGTTATTAGCTTTTGCTGCAATTGCGTCACCCTAGGTATATGTCCCCTTTAGAGGCATAAAGACTTGCTGAGTACCCCTAGGGTCTCACACGATAAATTGTTTGATTCAGATGAACAGGTGTATTCGCAAGATGGATACTGGGTGGAGGAGACAGATGATGTTGGCAACGATCACTCGGTGTAGAGATTCTGGGGATGGGGATCCGTGAGATCTATGGGCGGGATGTGCTTATTTATGTGGCATCTTATGCCGATTTGCTTCTTATCCGTACTCGGATCTTGTTTCCCTCTTCCGCTTGATACTCTGTTGATTGATGTATGAGGAGCTATCCTACACTATTATCTCTATCTAGGATATTTGGATCTTGCCGTATGGCGTTGCAATATTTCTATTTCTTTTAGATGGTATGGCTCTGAGAACTGTTGTAAGGTAGCTTGCATACATACTCACTTGTGTATGTATTTGATCTCTTCGCATGTTGCCTACGCCGCTCGCTCTTGTCCCGATGTTCTTGGAAGTGGTTAGGGCGGTCGACGGGCCTACACGTGGGTGGCCCTGGGCCCCCGCTATAAAATCCCTTAACCACTTTTGGTTCATTTAGGCTTGAACTTAGAGTGTAGGGTACGAGGTTGTTACATATGACCGTCCTTCGACTGCTGCCGTGGAGCCTGACGGAGGAGATGTGGTCCTCCAGCCAGATCTTTGGGTCCTATAGGCCGTCAAACTTCAAGTTCTCCGACGGGAGTTTAAACCCCTTGGGCATTCGCTTTTGCCTGATGGACCTGCTGAATCATCCGGCGCCACAGAGCTCCACTTCTTCCTCTTCCGAGTCAGTCGACCAAGCACGTCGCGCCCTTGATTTGTCGATATTGCGTTGCGTGAGGTCATCGCGCGCATCATAGTCGTGGTCGTATCGCCGTGAGCGGCAGCATCGAGAAAGGTCGTGACTGTCGTCGCTAGATGAGGGCGAGGAGTAGCGCTTTGCTAGCGCTTTGCCTTTTTTCGGCTCTGGTGTTGGTTCCTTGTCGAGCAGCTTCGACTAGTCTCAAGCCCACGATCGTAGATCGGTGCATGGCGGCTCGGGGATCTCCAGCTGGCGGCTGGTTGTTGAGGAGGTACATGGTGGCTGCTGTCACCGCGGCTTGCGGTGTCTTGGGGACTACGTTGCCCTGTGTGTCGACTGTCATAGAGCTGAAGTCGAGGACCTTTGCAGCTTCTATGCGCTCTTGCTCGGTGAGATGAGCCATCTGAGATCGCCTTTTGTTTGCGAGGTACTCGTTGCCCTTTGAGGAGGATCCTCCATGGGAGGAGAGCCCGGCACGTCAAAGGCTCGACTCGTCTGCCACCTTTTTACGCGCCTCGAGTTGCGCGATTGTTTGCACTTGGTGCTTGAATTCTTCCTTCAGGAGCCAGTGGTAGCCCATTAGTAGTTCTTGCGGAGATCCGAAGGGTAGAGGGTTGCCTCGTAAGGCCTCGCGGCAGCGAGCCCACTCTTGTTCGTTGAGCCTGATCGCGACGCGCTCGCTGGTTTGCTCGTTTGTTATGGTTGGAGGTTCGATTGCTCCTCCATTATTGACGGGGGCGCGATTGCCACCATTGCCACCATTGCCGCCGTTGGGCGGGTCGGTTTCGTTGCCACGATTGCCCTTGTTGTCGGGGTTGGCGGAGGTGTCACCTACGTTGATGACAGCGCACATTAAGTGATTGGGGAAGCTGCTACTCCCGCAGCTCTCAGATCCGGAGCCGTAGGTCCCATCTTCAGTTGCCAAATCGCTCAGATCAGATTCATGACTGCTATCGCTGACCGTGTTCTCGACTGTTGTCGGGGCGTTGAGCTCACTGAGTGTGCCGATCGATGGAGGGAACCACGATGCTGGGGAAACCGATGGCACCGTCGGCTGGTCGGGCATGCGGAGCGTGCCCATCTGACCAACTTGGAAGCGGAAGCTCCCGGTTGCCAGGTTGATTCCATCACCCACGGACTGGAAGGCCGGGCGAGTGGCTGGCGTGTGGACGGTGAAGTCGAACGCGCCGAAGAGCTGGCGAATCTCCGCTGTTGCGGAGTTGTAGATCGCGGTTGATGGGGCCGAAGAAGCCGCAACATCAACACTCCCAATTTCCACAAACGGCGCCAATTGACGAGGGTTTAACTCATCAATGACCATTGTTATGGACTTGTGTTTTGGAGAAGGAGGGTGCGCTGGAGACATCTATCGGCTAGCAAACAAGCACACAGGGGACTCAAAGATTTACCCAGGTTCAGGCCTCGTACAGGTCCCTACTCCTGCTTGTCTGCTCGTGGAATTATCGAAGGAATCGAGGATTACAATGGTGCGCAGATGCAATCTATCGAGGTTTGTGGAAACTAGGGTTGCGTGTGTCCTCCTCACCGCCCCTCCTAGCCTTTATATAGATAGGCTAGGTCTCAGGTAGCAGGTCAAGTCGGTTACATGTTAGGGTTTTCCCCTTTTAACTTTCTATCTTTAGCTTCTTCTTGTTCTTCAAGCAATCGAGAGTCCGTAGGTTACTCGAGTTCTTCATTTAGGCCTTGGCGACACCGTGGGCCTCTACGTATTCAGGCCGTATATACCAAGCTCGAGTACATGTAGGGTATACCCATGTCAGACACCGACGCCATCGAGGCCATCCTTCTCTCCCCCTCACCTCCTTGGCCGGCCAGGTTGATGAGGATGCCGTCGACACCATTGTGTTGCTGCCACCGTGCTTATGAGGGATTCCTGCAAGAGGAGCCGCAGATGACGCCTCCCTCCATGAGAGCTAACGCCGTGGATCATCGGCAACCCACTGGAGCAACACCAATGCACTAGTGGAGAAGAACCCTGTCCTCCCCTTCCCAACCATATCTCCACTTCAGTCCTCCCCTCCTCTCGCTGCCAAGGCCGGTCGGAGAGAGAGAGAACATAAGAGAGCGGAGCAGCAGAGGAAGGGGAAGAACAAACACACCTTGAGCTTATTTGCGGAGATCCCCGGGGAAGCGCCGCTCCTTGATGACTCCGACCGCCGGAGCACACCACCGAGATGCCGCCAACACAGGATGCGCCGGATCTGGCCCAAGCATACCAGTGCCCTACTCCAAACTACCAGCAGCACGCCGAGACAACTACATCTACTTCGGCACCTCCCCCTCTCCCTCTCCGGCCAGCAAAGCCGCCGGAGAAGGGTCGGGTTCAGGCCGGTCCTCGATGACTCCGACCGCCGAAGCACACCACCGAGATGCCGCCAACACATGATGCCATTGGATCTGGCCCAAGCATACCAGCGCTCTACTCCATACTACCGGCAGCACGCCGAGACAACTACATCTACTCCGGCACCTCCCCCTCCCCCTCTCCGGCCGGCAAAGCCAGCGGAGAAGGGTCGGGTTTAGGCCGGTCCTCGAAGGTCAACGACCAGATGCGGAGGGGAAAGGGTGGTTGCCTCTCATTTCGTGCTAGAGTGGTATCCGGTTAGTCGCCTATCAAGGTGTACTACTAGAGCACCAGAAGACAGCATCACCATCCTACACTGTCGTGCCCAAGCACATCTGCACGTACTGCCCAACACTTGCACTATGCACGGAGGTCGATCGCGTCGTCCAGGTACATGTCTTGCATGCATACGACACCGTCGACACAACACTCACGTACAAAACCCCCTACCAAGAAGACACTGCTGCTAGTACTAGCACCGAGGGAGCCACGTCAGACGTACTACGCACCGACCCCAGAAGCCAAACCCGGCTGCCGTCCAGTTGGTGGCTGTCTCGCACCAGCACCATGTGGCGACCACACATTCGCATGGCACACCCCAGCACCATTCACTCTCCCAGTTTCAACTCCAGTGCAGGCGCAGTAATAAAAGTATAGTAGAAAAAAAAAGGAAACGGGTTCCTGCGGCGGTGCGAAATGACGAATCCACCCCTACTGGCAAGCCAGGTTCACGGGCCTACACCGATCCTCCTCCTGCGGCTCCGGCTACTGGCCGTTTCTCGCTGGTCTGGGCCACGTGGACGTGCCAGGTCACTGTGCAGCGCTGACCTGGGGGGCAGGTAGCCCGCGTGTCATTGAAATGGCGTGTCGCGCCCGGTGTGGTGGTGTCGCCGTTGGTATAAAACGCCCGGAGACCACCAAGCAACCGTCCAAAGCACAGCACTAACAGAGTGAGCGAGGAGGAGAAGCTTCGGTCGCGTGTCACTGTGTCTGAAGTCAGAACAGGAGAAAGGAGCAGCAGCTAACTCGGCGTTTCATGGTGGCCGCCGTTGGTCTCATGAAGCCGCCGGCGAAGGAGAAGCTGGGCGTGCCGTCACCGGCGGTGGCGGAGGATGGGCTCTCGGACCTGGAAACGGCGTCCTCGACAGGCGCGCCCAACTCCAGCCTCAGCTCCGCGAGCAGCGCCGGCAGCCTCGCGCGCTGCTCCAGCCTCTCGCGCCTCTCCTTCGACTGCTCCCTATCCGCAGCCGTCGCCGCGGCGGCGTCCTGCTCGCCACGCCCGGTCACGCCGGTCCGCCCGCACCGGTCAGCCGACGTGGCGTGGGCGGCCATCCGCGCGCTCTCGGCGTCCTCCTCCACCCCAGCGACCCCACTCGGCCCAGCCGACTTCAAGCTTGTCCGCCGCGTCGGCGGCGGCGACATCGGCACCGTGTACCTCTGCCGGCTCCGCGTCCCGGAGGACAGCCCCTGCCTCTACGCGATGAAGGTGGTGGACCGGCGCCTGGTGGCCAAGAAGCGCAAGCTGGAGCGCGCGGCGGCGGAGCGGCGCATCCTCCGCCTCCTCGACCACCCGTTCCTCCCCACCCTCTACGCCGACTTCGACGCGGCCCCGCGCTTCTCATGCGTCGTCACGGAGTTCTGTCCCGGTGGGGACCTCCACTCGCTCCGCCACCGCATGCCCGCCCGCCGCTTCCCGCTCGCCTCCGCCAGGTTCTACGCCGCCGAGGTGCTCCTGGCGCTCGAGTACCTGCACATGATGGGCGTCGTGTACCGCGACCTCAAGCCGGAGAACGTGCTGATACGCGCCGACGGCCACATCATGCTCACCGACTTCGACCTCTCCCTCGAGTCCACCTCGTCGCCGTCGCTCGAGCTCCTTCCCGCAGCCGCTGAAAACGACGACGAGCCGAGCACCACGTCCTCCTGCTTCCCGTTGCGTTTCAGGCGGCGAGGGAGGCGTCCACGCCGGTGCGCGGCGTCGCCCCCTAGGTTCGTGGCGGAGCCGGTGTCCGCGCGGTCGAGCTCGTTCGTCGGGACCCACGAGTACGTGGCGCCAGAGGTCGCCGCGGGCGGCGCGCACGGCGCCGCCGTGGACTGGTGGGCCTACGGCGTCTTCCTCTACGAGCTCCTCCACGGCCGCACCCCGTTCGCGGGCGCCACCAACGAGGAAACCCTCCGGAACATCGTGCGCGCGCCGCTCACCTTCCCCTCCGGCTCCGGCATCAACAACGCCGAGCTGGCCGCGGCGAGGGACCTCATCGCGCGCCTGCTCGTCAAGGACCCCGCCGCCCGCCTCGGGTCCCAGCGCGGCGCCGCCGACGTGAAGGCGCACCCGTTCTTCCGGGGCCTCAACTTGGCGCTCCTCCGTTCCTCCCGCCCGCCCGTTGTCCCCGGCGCGCCCATGCGACGGTCGCAGTCCTGCAAGGCGCCGGCCTCCTCGCGCAAGCAGGCGGACTCCCGCTTCTACCTCTTCTGACGACCGTTGCAGAGTCATCGGCGAGATAAACGGTCCGGCCATGTCGCCGCCGGCCGCGACGTTAACCCCCTCTAGCTAGCGCATGCATGCAGCATTGACCTAAAAAGTAGCACTAGCTTCCAGTGTGCCGTTGTAAACACAATCAGCGTTAATCACGGCTCTTAATTAGTCGTACCAGTAGTAAAAAACCCAGTGTCATCTAGTACGTTCTGGTATGTGCTGCTTAATTATCTAATCATCATCCAGGTTACAGTTGTCTAATCCCGCGGGTTTATCGCTCTAATTTTCTGTAGTGAAACATCGAAGGGTTGACGGTGGTTATTGGTGATGATCAATGTGTGGCGATGATGCATGGTTCGAGACAGGCGTCACATGGGTGTTGGAGCTGTCTGGTAACAAGTTCGCGGTTTCCATTAATGGCTCGTTGACCTGTCCCTTGCGTGTGTCTCCTCTGTCCCTGGGCTTGTCCAAAAGATGTGGCCACCACCACCAGAGTGAGTTTCAGTGACAGTTGGTTTGTGGAGTGGTTCTGCTTGCCGGGGAGAAGCGTGACATTCCCACCAAATGGCTGGTTAGTTTAGTTCGGAAGGGCAGAGTTTTTCCCTGTGCTCATCATGCACTCTTGCTTTTTCTTATAAGACCTCCGCAGGTAACCGTCAGGAGTTTTTATTACCAACCACAAATTTCATTGATGGAAAACCAAGTTACACGAAGCAACACACGTGGATAATAAAATATAGATCTATACCTAATAATAAAGAACGTATTGTTTCTTCCGGTCTAACACTTTTTTTGACAGGTTTACCCCTCCATCAACGTAGGAATTAATCCCACTGCCACCGATAATTGAGAATGAGAACCTTAAAAAAAACAGCCGGCCACGCGTGGTCGCAGACGCTTGCTCGGAGATGCCCGCACTGCTGGGCTTTTTTTACGGGCTGCGAGCAGACGATTATATTATCAGTGGAAAAAGAGGCATGCATGGTATCTTTTTCTCGAATAGTCCCACCTTGCTGGGTACCACCGAGTTCCACCGATTTATATACAGTTGCAAATCGCTAGGAATCAGCCGCCTCTAAGATCAAGAAGTACCAGCGTCGTGAATTGAAATCTAACGATTGCCGCCTCCAATCGAAGGCAGAAGAAAGGCGGCCGGACTAGAAGAAGGAGCACCGAGGAAAGAGAGTTGCCTGAGCTTTAAGAAGCCAGGCGACGGAGGGCCGACCGGCCGGACTAGAAGGAGCACCTCAGATCCAGGAGGACGAGGGCCCGGGCGGATATGGAGACTGACCGCTGCAGGCTGTACTGGTGGAGCAGTGCGGGCGAATATGGAGCACCTCAGATCCAGGAGGACGAGGGCCAGTGCGGGCTGTACTGGTGGAGCAGGGGATGGGGAGGGCCGACTGGCCCGGGATTAAGCTGGAGCACCGAGGATCCAAGAGAAGGGCCAATATGGCGAGTTTAGTTAGTGAGGCCGGCATCGTGGGATGGATGGGGACAAGTACAAGTGCGTAGGGTGAGCGCGTGTGTGTAGCTCCTGGGGTTGCACGTGACCTGATCTGGTCTAAGATTGGCTGTTTTTAAAAATTTAAACTGTTTTAATTTGTTTTCTCTCTTGACAGAAGAAGATGGGATTGTTGGAATTAAAAGAGAGGGCTCAAACTTTCTTCCAAAATTTGAAACTTCGCACTACGTTTTCAAACTACATTTCTAAAAATACCAAAACATATTATTAGTTGGGCTTCATTTTGAAACAAGCAGAAGCTCCGGACCACTTTCAGGTACAACGCAAAATAAATAAGAACCGTCTACAACGTTGTAGCTTATGTGATTTTTAAATGCTCACATGCTTACGGTATAAGGTAAGAAACATAATAAAATGAGGGAACAAATGGAGGAGTAGAGCTAACTACGGACATGAAGGAGTCATTGTACGTTGGTAGTGGATAGTGGTCGGGTTGGCTACAGTGCTTGCTTCTTTCCGTAGTACGCGCATGGAGATAAGGGTATCACCTGTGACCGTGAAGGCACTACCTATTATAGAAGATACAAGCAGCACTGAGGTTATACGAGATAGTTGAATAATAAAGTTCAACCCATAGCAACGTGTGGATGTAGAAGAACTAACAAAGTGATGGGAGGGACGAACGACAGCAGCGCCACCCCTGCCGAGGATGCTAGCTACGAAAAACGACGACCAGGTACATCAACTACACGTGTCGTGAGGCAGGAGAGGCGGAGTCGCACTGGTGACTGCTTCTATCTCTGAAGGTTGCACTACACAAGAGAGTGGAGGGACTCGAATCGATCATAGAAGGGGTGGCGGGAGTGTAAAAAGAAAAAGGCCAAGAGGGTTTGTGGAGATCTAAGGTTTGACTGAGGAGCGCATGATGGGTCTTATAAAGCCGGCTAGGCCGGTAGGGTAAGGGAGGGAACCAGCTTGACTATCAGGCATGGCTAGGCCGCATGTTGGGGAGGGATGCTTCTCTCCTTTTTTATTTTCAAAACCTTTTCCTTTATTTTTTTAAGTCCCTTTAAAAACTGTTTTGCAAATAGTTAATTTACTTTTGTTTATTATATCAGAAAAATCTAGATTAAAAAAATACAAATTTCAAAAGTACAAATTATATATCTAAAATAAAAAAATATTAAGATAAAGTATCGAACTAGGGTTAGAGTTACGCGGAAAAGATAGATCAGGCCAACATGTTTTATACTCCATCCATGTCATAATATAAGACGTTTTTATGTGTAAGTTTACTCTAACGTACTGTACACATTAAAATATGTCTAGATACGTTCGTTTCACAAGAGCTAAAACATCTTATATTTTAAAATGGAGAGTACACAAAATTAATGTTTCTCTTTCCGTTCTTCCCGTTGCAACGCACGGGCAATTTTGCTAGTCATGATAAAATGATTATCCTAAACACATTGCAGATAAAAACCTAATAGATCCAGAAATACAAAACAACATCTAGGATCTTCTACAACCACCAAATCTAGCGGTTGGCGCCAAACCCCAGCGCCGCCGAGACAAACGACGGAAAAGTATCCGAACCTCCATCATTTGCAAGATCCAAAAATTAAGCTTTTGTTGAACATAAAATCAACCTTTTGTTGAAATATTTACGAAAACCTGGATTAGCCTATAACATATGGTTCGTGGCTGCAGATAGTGCATCAGATAGTCATCTTTACTAAACTTGGTAAGTAGGCTCATACTCATTCGTACCTTCTTAATTTTTGCTACACTTTGAGGACCAAGAAGAGGTGACCATCTACACAACTAAAGGGCAGTAGGAGATCTTCTACGATGAACCGGACTTATCTAGGGGAGTGGTGTCACCTACGTCATTGCTTACAGGGACGACGAAGATGAGTCGGAGTAGTGGTCAGGCTGGGATAATGTAGTTGAGCCGAGCAGTCTAGAACGCTACTAAAAAATTCCCGAGCTGGTGTGATGTTTAGTTTACTTCTTTCCTTTGTTTCTAAGTTATACCGAGTTGGTTTGTAGTCATGGGCATATCCTAGGTGGACCGACGAGGATCTCAAAGTCATTGTACATTTTGGCTTGTAATAATAAGTTTGCAATATTTGGACCCGCAATGTTTCCATTTTACTACTCCGATGGATATAATATTTGTGAAACGGTGTTCCATGAGTGTTACATCAACGCCTTGCGTACTACAACATGCAGAGGTATATGCTGGATCACCGCACGCGTGTTGGTGGGCGATACGTTTTGGTCGAGCGCGGTGGATTGTCCAGGGTCGTTTTGAAGGCTCTGGAGAAATCCCTGTCGACTTGGCCGGCACCGATGCCATTCCCTTCGTTGGGCGCCGGGTGTACCCCTTTCCCACGCCCCTCTCCTCGTACCAGGGAAACCCTAGGACTAGTCCGAGCAGCGTCGCCGTTGTCGTCTCATTCCTTCTTAAGGGTGATGCCTGATATGCGGCGACACGGACTGCGTGCTAGGAGCGTGGTGGTATTTCTCCGGAGGGGGCAATTTACAAGTTTTCGTCGATTTGATGTTTGACATTATTTTCTAGGCTGAATTTTTCTCTTCTTTCATTTGATCTTGATTGCGCTGATGTTTGTACCGTGTGGTTGAAAGCATGTTTCATGAAGTCAGGTAAAAGTAAAGGGTTATTTAGCACAAAGAGCTCCAGTAGTAGTATCTGTCAAAAAAAAGAGCTCCAGTAGTAGTATCTGTCAAAAAAAAGAGCTCCAGTAGTTACCGAAAATATTGACGGGTGGACTGTTCATCTTATGGTTCATGTCGGGAGGATATTGGATTTGAGCACACTGTTTTCGGGTGTGCCTCATGTCAGTCGCGTGTGAGTGGGGTAGGGAGAGACCAGTGCTGTGCGTGCATGGCGGGAAGCGGCGGCGAGCTTGGAAACGCATGCACAGTGTTCGCTCGCTTTGGGCCTTTGGCGCGCGCGGCACGGCAACAGCGAGAACGAGTAGTAGTACTAGTTGCGCATACATGCATTGCATCATCAGCGCTGCACCGCACTGCAACGTACGTAGGCGGTGGCCACACACGCGCGCGCGCGTCCTTGGCCGGCGCGGCGTGGTCGCCGTGCCTGTGCGGCATGCATCGCGCGCGCCCGTGTATCTCGATCGCCCCCCGCTTTCGCCGCGCCGAGCCTGCCGGTGCCGCCGGGTGAGAAGTGAGACCCTGACGCGACGCGACGTGGCGTGCCTGCCCGGTGCATCCATCAATGTACGGCCAGCCGGTGCGTACAGTACAGGTACAGGTACAGGTACAGGACTGCGTCTGCGCCGCGTTGGGCTCGGGCGCGCACGCCACCCCCCCGGCGCAGCGACAGGGGCCCCGGCCGGTCACGGATGGATGCATCCACGCACGCTTGGCATGGACGCGCAGAGCTGCAGGGGCTTGACCCCAAACTTGGCAAACCCAGGCGCCTCGATCGGGTCGCGCTGCCATGCCAGACGCCATCTCGTGTCACCGCCTAGAGGGTCGATCGATTTATGGATTTACTGATGCACGGCTCGAACGGGATCGAGAGAGAGGCCGCGCCACGCATGTTACTAAGTAATCTCTCATCACGATGATATATAGTGAGATGACGCGGGTGTCTGCCGCTAACTTGTCCGATTATTTTTCTCGGGATGCTTATTTTTGCCAGGTTACTTAGTCGTAGTAATCACGAGGTAGTATATAGCTAGTACTGTCTACGGCATGCACTGCGGCGCGCGCGCCCGTCTGGGCTCGCCATCGATGCGAGCTACGCTGAGGCCTGGCCTAGCATACCACCCTCCACCATCCTCCTCCTCGCAAGGATCAAATCACAGCCACGTGATCGATTATACTAGCACTAAGACAGGACATGTACGTACCATATAGGCTTGTGATGGCGTCATGTGTGTTGCATTAATCACGTCCTGTACTACACAGAGCTTTCACCATGCTGGGAGCTGGGAGGATCGAGGAGCAGAAGCCTCCTCCATGCAGCGCAAAAAGCCTCTGCCCCCTGCCCAACTAGCTAGTAGTAGTAGTACTTCCAATAGCCTGTAGCCTACCTATCGCAGCCCAGCAGCAGCGTGCGTTGAAGAGCGGGGGGGGGGGGGGGGGGGGGGGGGGGGGGGGGGAAAGGCTGGAGAGGAACAGCAGCAGCTACTCCTACGGAGGTGAAGAAGAAAGAAAAGGCAAACTCTGTACGCACGTCCCGCTCCGTGAGCTGCGCGACCTTCCCTATCCTGCTCGTAGCACTGGCACCGTCCGTCTCCGTCGCGTCGGCGGCAGAAAGCTGGCCCTGTCCGTCTCCCTCCGTTGGCCGTGTATTGATGGTCGCGCTAGGGCTATGCCGTGTCCCTTGCAGCTAAGCTAGAAGCTATGCTCCGTACCGCGTGGTGGTGGCCGTGCAGCGCGTGCTTCTGCTTGGGGCACGGCGACTAACACGCGCGTAAGCTTTGCACCTGTTTTTTCTCAATTTTGTTTCCTTTTTCTTTTGTGTTAGCTTTTTCTTTCTTGTTTTTTGAAACTGTTCAGATTTTGAAAGTGTTTAGATTTCCAAAATGTTTAGATATAAAGACACTCGGTTTTAAGAATGTACCGATTTAAGAACATTTGCAGGCCTTTAACAACCTGCTTCGTGCGATTGCTAGCTCACGCTCGGAGCGAGCGAGCGATAGGAGCTACCCATTTTATAAGAAAGAGCCCATATTCCATCCGGTCCGGACGTCATGCTGTCAAACGGTAGAGCGTCCATGGCAACCCAAAACCATCGCTGAAACAAGCTGCATATACACAGCTGATCCTGGAGACTTATGCACACACGAATATACTACTGTACTTCCCTGCATTATAATCTATACACGAGACATCACTTGGATCAAATAATATATATATATATATACACACACACACACACACACGCGTCTACTAGGCTTGCTCCAGTACAACCCCCTCCAGTACAATTAGTTCCCCTTACCCTCCTATATTCTTGAATTCAGTTGGTATCATCCGACAGAACATTGCATCTTGTCAGCAGCATATACGATGAACAAGGGGTTAACTTGAAGGAAGTCAGCACGTACTTATAACTGAAGACGTTTCAGAGGCCACTGAAGCTTATTGCCAGAACTCTTTTGAACAACAGCAGGCTTGAGACGTAACTCTTTCTTCCACACTGTGGAGCAGCAGCTTGGAGGCATGTCTCTCATATCACCAGCACTGGCAGCCAAAATAATGTGTTTCAGTTTTCAAGAATAAAGATATTTCTTTGTGGCAAAGGAAAACAATTTTATTGATGACATGCAGTTGGAGTGTTGCATACTAGAAACAAATACATATCCAATTATGGATTGTTACACATCAGCAGCGCCGTAGCCATGGCAACAGAACTGTAAAAGGATACGCAATATTACTCTGTTCCTAAATATAATATGTTTTGGCAAATCTTATATTAGGTAAATCATTTTACAACAAAATTCTACGAGTGCATCATGTTGCAGATAAAAAAAAGGCAATCTTTCAGTGGGAATGATTCACGGGCATATTTGTCCTATCTTAATAGCCCCAAAAGTAAGAAAAACATACTTCCATTGGCAGTGTACATTGTTCATGCATTCAAAGCAAAATACACTTCACAGCAGTCTCAATATTTATTATTTAATGCAAATACATAGAGATGATATCAAGAAGCATGATTATTCAGAGCAAACAGGTCAAACTATGATAGTCACAGCTCCCTCTTGCTAGCTTATTACAGTATACATATAAACTGCTTAAGTAAGTCTGAACTCTCTGAATAAGAAAGCAGCATAAACAGGAACTGATAGGTTGTACAGACGACACAGGAAGCTACATGGCCAGCGCCAATTTTTGCATATGCTTCCAACCTCCCGGTCTGCCATCTCGTCTAAAGGGAGAACCACTGTCACCGACGGCCAGCTACACGAGAATTGATCTTGTCTTTCTTGTGTGCACAAAAGTGCACAAGAGAAACAATAACTAGCGAGACTTGGGTTTTGCAGTTCAATCGAACAACAAGGATCTGTATTACTAACAGAGTCGTTAAGGATGAACCGATCGCAGGTCGGACATACCCTGCTCAAAATAAAATAATAACCTATGCCCTTGTGTCCACTAGCCTTGTGGGGATCTGGTACCTTAGAAGGACTCCATCGGAGGGTCCATCTTACTTGGTCCTAGAAATAATTAGCTTCCTGGCTGGATTTCTTGCCCATGGAGAAATACCGCTCTCCTGCAATCAGTTTGCAATTAGATAGATATATCAGTATGTTACAGGCTTACAGCAGTACAGAGATCCAAGCAGTAAATTCAGCAAGTGTGGGGATGGGAGGTACCTAGTCGCGCATCAGGGATGTGGGCAATCTTGTTCCAATCAGGGCTTCCATGTTTACTGACCTTCTTCTTCAGCTCTGGATGGCATTCTGAAAGAATGAGCCTCTTCAAAGAGGAGGGCAGACCTGGAACTGACCTGAGTTGCCCAACATCAAATAGGCATAAATCCTCGAGAGAGCATAGGTCTTGTATGCTCTGTGGGAGCGATTTTAAGGAATCTGCTTTGTCTATATGCAGGAGTTGGAGGGATGTACGGCTCTGTAGCAACCATCGTTCAGGTAAGAAAACAACATAGGCTTTTAACAAAACATTTTGAGAGGCAAAAATATGCATGATGATGTCATGATGATGCACAAAGTACAAACAACAGCGGTTTTTTAGTAGTGGTTTTCCCGCAGGTGCTACACCAAGGACACCGAGTTAATCAACAAGCTCATTAAGAACTATGCTCAGCTAAAGATCATCTACGGTCCTCGCATTCCCATTGCGTTCGTGTCTCTGGCCCCGATACACCGTGCTCTTAGCCACCTGATGGAGCACAGTGGACAGGCAACCAGATATCTTGCCATGACCCCTGAGCGCGGGATGAGCTGGTTCACGGCCTTCCTAAACAAGCACTACCTCAGCCTCTGCCATGTCCCTATTACAACTCCAAATCCAAACTTATATCCTAACGTAAACACATATATTACACAATTACAACAAAATGGTGTTTCTTCTACCCACAGATTGAAAAGTAACAAGGGCACAAAACTGCAGTTTGCACAAACGAATAACTGAACTGAGCTAAACATTAGTTCCTTTCCCTCATATTCTCGAACCGAGCAAGTATCATCCGGCAGAACATGGCATCTTGTCAGCGGCACAAGGTGAAATATCTGATGAAGACCTTTCAGATGGCACTGAAGCTTCTAGTCAGCATTCTTTTGAACAAGACAGGTTTAGGATAGGAAGCATTCTCGAGACAGAACCGTTTCTTCCACTAGGGCAGCTAGCACTTGTAGGCAAGTCTACTGCTGTCACTATAACTGATAACCAAAAAGAAGTTTCAGTCCAAGAACAAAAGGTTATTATTTACAGCAAAGGAAAATAATTTTAACAATACCATGCAGTTCGAGTGTTACATACTAAAAATAAACATGTTCAAACGCATAAATAAGGATGGTTACACTTCAGCTGCGCAGTTGTTGTTGCAAAAGGGGTTCTCAAAGGGCGCACCGTCGAAGGACACAGAAGGAAGATGGTGTTGAACTTTTCAAGGACTTATTGTTTATTTCTTTTTGTAAGGATGTTCTTGTAAGGGCTGGTTTCAGATAATATATGGCTCCGTGCCTTTTCAAGAAAAGAAGTAAAACAGACGCTTATCCTCTCTGATACTCATCTAGTGAGTGTGAACCACTAAAAATTTCGTAACTTACACCAGCCTTTGCTATGTGTTGCCAATGCGTATCTTTGTAAGGGTTTGTTTCTGGATCATATTTTCGTGCACCTATTTTTTAACTTTTTTTCCCCAAAACTGAGAAGGGTACCTGAAATCATTTTGCCTCCTCCCCTTTTTCTCTTTGATATATACTTATTCTTCTGAAACAACTGGAAAATGGCTTATCACAGTTAACAAAAAATGAATGAAACAAGAAAAAAACAGACTTTGATTGGCTGTGTACAATGTTCATGCATTCAAGCAAAACATACTTCACATCAGTCTCATATTTATTTAAGCAGGACATAAAGATGATATCAAGGAGCACCATTATTCAGAGCAAACAAGTAAAACTATGATTGTCAAACTATGTTGAAGGTTGAAGGCTTCTTTGCTAATTTGTTAATTACCTTAGTTTGTTGATGAAAGCTTCTTCGCTAGATTTTCCCATGACGAAATACCGACCCTCCTGTCATTGGTTCACAGTCAGATCAGATATTAGTAGGATCCAAACCGTAAATCAAGAACTTGATGATGAGAGTGGATGGGTGGAGGTACCTATTCGCGCACAAGGGATGGGGGCAATCTTGTCCCATTCAGGGCTTCCATGTTTTCTGATCTTCTTCTCAAGGTCTTGATGGCATTTTGGAAGAATGAGACTCTTCAAGAAGGGGGGCATATATGGAATTGACTGGAGTTGCCCAGCACCAAAGAGGTGAAGAAGCACAAGAGAGCAGAGGTCTTGCATGCTCGGTGTGAGCGATTTCAAGGAATCTGCTTTAGATATATTCAGATGTTGGAGCGATGTACCGTTCTGTAGCAACCATCGTCCAGGTAAGCTCTCCATCTCTGACCCATTACTAATGACCAAATATTTAGTGTGGCGGAGACTCTTGAGTGGCTCAAGAAGCAGCAAGGAAGGCAGATCAATGTCAAGACCAGTTATCTGCAGTGAGCTGGCAGACTCCAGCAGATGCTCTTCTTCGCCACCAGAAGCAGAACCAAATGCAACTCGAGTTAGTAAGGACCCAGCAGCCTCAATTAGTTTACTGCACCCGCTGATCTCTAACCAGATGCGGGATGGGAGTGATCCGAGCCCTCCCAAGGACGAGAGATTCTCACATTCCTTTATGTACATGTACCGCATCGATCCAAGATTCTTGAACACATCCGCAGAGGGGAGAGATACCAGGCTCGAGCAGTTCTGCAGCATCAGCAAAGACAAATTGGTGAGCCCAAGAAGTGGAAGTTCCATATCACCACACAAGGCAATAGTTAGTTCCCTTAGTGACGATGGCACGAGCATATCATTGGCATCTCTCAACGTCCTCAACTTTGGACATCCCTTTACTGTGAGCTCCCTAAGTTCTTTCATTTCTTCAAATGGTATGGAGGACATGGACTCCAGATGTATACAATCATCAACTGTTAGGACCTGGAGAGTTCCCATGTACAGCTTTTGCTCCAGAAGGCTCCCTTCCAGAGAAGTTAAATATCGACAACTGGTTACACTTACGCAAGCCAACTTAGAGGATTTGGACTCAACGATCTCACCAGATATCTTGCCAATCATAGGAAGTTTGGTCAGCCGAACATGATGTATTTTCAATACTACTAGGCCTGGAGGTAGAATAGGTAATTCCATCAGTTTTTGGCATGCAGTTACTTCCAGAGTATAAAGGCTTGGAGGTAACAATAAATCCGTGGAGCTACTACTTGCCATATCAAATGATCGACCAATCTGCCGTAGCTTCGGAAGTTTGTCCAACTGTAGAAGCTTCAGTAATACTAACTCACCAAGAGAGGGAAGGTATTCCCAGTTTATGCAGTGTATTAACCTGAGTGATACCAGGTTTTTGACAGAGCGGTTCTCAATCCAAAATGGAACTTTGGGACCATCATAACCCCGAATAACCAATACCCTAATATTAACATGTGGCTCAAGGTGGTCAAGAACCAGGTCATCTGTTATGATTTGATCAGGTGCCGACCACTCTAGAAATAATGAGTCGAGGTGTTGTTTTTCCTTCAACTTGGCATTCTTAGCTTCTTCATAACTCTCAACATTGTTAAGACCCCCCAAAACCAATTCATGGAGATCTCTGAAGTTCCCGATTGCACTTATTTCGTTGCATATTCTTCCTCCTACCCGGTAGTCATGTAATTCCTGAAGAGAAGTGAGCCTGCTTATACCGAAATTACCAAATCCACGCACTCCATAGGATACATACCTCAAACGCTCAAGGTTCCCCAAATATCTCGCTTGATGTGTTTCTGTCTCCAAACCACCCGAACCACAGCGAAGTACCATCAAATGATAAAGTTTTGCAATCCCACATATCATGTCTGGCGATATCTCAAACACGTAGATATAGCGAAGATGTTTCAAGTTACCAAACTTGTCAGCAAACTTGAATGTGTTTCTCAGTTTTGAATGGAATAGACGCAATGATTTTGAGCTATTAAGAATCATTTCAAGCGTGCAAACTATATCATGATCTACACTGTGGTTATTATAAATGATAACAGCGCGCAGGTTCTTAAAATGGGAGATTTTCTTCACATCATCAGCAGAGAAACTATGAATATTGACAACACATAGGTATCTGATAGTATCATTCTCGTCTTGAAGCTGGACAGGATCATCTATTCTTGCACATTCCCCAGTGGACACATTCCTTGCTAATTCATGCATCAAATCATGCATTACATAACTTTCTTGTTTCAATCCACCAGTTTTTTCATTTAATAAGAATCCACCAGCTTTCGTTTTCAGATCAAAGAATGATTTTCTAGTTAGCTGAGCCAAGAAGTGTTCTGCTGTATCCTCCAAAGTTTGAGTATTACTTGCAGGCCGTGAGATCAATCCCGAACCAATCCAGAGTTGCACCAGTTCTTTTTTTTCAAACTCGTGGTCCTGCGGAAATATGGAACAATACCGAAAGCAAATCTGTAGCTCAATTGGTAGGTGGTAGTAGCTTAACCTGAGAACCTTCACTATATCATCTTCGGTTCCTTCAAAATGTTCTAATCTTTGGTCCAAGAATCTGCTCCAGTATCCAAGCGTCATATTACCTTGCAAATGCTCACCGACAACCTTTGTTACCAAGGGACATCCTCTCAGCTTCTTTGCAATTTCTCCTCCAGTTGAATTTAAATATACATAATCTTCTGGATTCAACCCGGAAAAGCAATGATGTATGAAGAGCTCGAGATTTTCATTTTCTTCCAGCCCTTGTAATATCAAGCGCCGATCTCTTTCGAGTCCCATCACCTTTGCGGCCATGTCTGCCACAGATTGCATTCGGGTTGTCAACAAAATTTTGCTCCCGGCAGTGTTCACTTTCCTCAGAGGTGCAAATAATTTCTCCCATTCATCTCTTTTCTTATCTTCCCAAACGTCATCCAGAACTAGCAAAAATTTAATAGACTTGAGTTTCTCTTTGAGATCTTGCTGTAGTGGTTCCAAATGATCAGCAGTTGGTTTTGCACCCATAGCGCATTCCAGTATTTTACTTGTCAATGATGTTGCGTCAAATCTAGTAGATACAGTAATCCAGATGACCTTAAAGTGCTTCAGTACCTCGTCTTGCTCGCATATGCTCTGAGCCAAAGTAGTCTTCCCCATGCCACCATGACCAACTACGGAAATGATAGGAATAGTATTGGTCCTTGTCACCCCAGTTTCAGCCAATTCAACTGACGCGTTGACCAGCCATCCAATAATCTGTTCTTTCTCCTTTTCTCGCCCAACAAAAATGGTTGCACTTAATGTAGAACCAGTCTGGCGATCATTGTCCACAAGTGTCAGCACTTGCTGCTGAGTGCTGGTTGAAGAACCTCTATTGAGATGGTCTGTGAGATTAAGGAAATTGACAACACCTGCAGCAGCCTTGTCCAAACAATCCACAGATTTCATCAGACTTTTCAGAGTGTCACCATGAGTAATTTTCTTGAGAATCTTGTTGAAAACAGGGACACTCTTGACAGATCTGACAAACTTGTGCTTCATCTTACCAAAAGGAGAACCCCAGTCACTAACCTTTCGGTCCTTGGCCTTCTCTTCGAGCTCGTAGTATTCAAGCTCGTCGATGGCATCCTCTGCCGCCTCGACCGCGTCCCTGAGCTGCCAGAGCCACGCATCCAGGGCGCTGCTCTGCTCCCTGACACGTTCCGGGCTGACGACATCCAACACCGCCTGGATCTGTGGCATGGCCAGCAGGAGCCGATTCTTCACCTCATCCATGTCTTCAGATTTGAAGTGTTCGTTGATGTAGCTGAAAGCCTTGTTGATCAAGAAGGATATAGCTGGAGTTGCCACAGACTTCCCTGCAAAAGCGAGTATAGCAGAGGTTGCCATGTGTGTGGATTCGTGTGGGAGGGACTGCAATGAGCATGAATTTTGCCAATCTTGGAGCTGTAGTGTAGGTGGTGTGGAGAGAGAAGATTCGCTGAACTTACTATCAACGGGTCATAGTCATGAGTCAAGTCGTTGCACACAACAAGGTGGCCAAACTTTTCCATGGTGTCCATCCATCTAGAGTGCAGGGCCTGTAATGCACCAGCAGTACAGGTCCTACAGGATGATACCAGCCACCAAGGGCTATGCTTAGTGAGCTGTTGGAAGCCAGCTGTCTAGACAAGGGCCAGAAACAACTTATAGCCAACTCCTTCACAGCAAGCATGATTCATCGTTCCCACCAAATGTACCAAGAGGCCACCGTAAACATAGTTTGCAAGTTCGGTTGTCCCAAAATCGGTGATTTATATCGGTTAAGACCAATAAGGTACTCTAGGGACACAGAGCCAGGCTATGTCATAAGCCAAAGCTTCTCTAATCATCTCCTAGAAACCTAGCGCTTTCCACATTTTTGATGCCCGGTCACAGGTGAACAACGCATGTCTGATATCTTTCGCTCCATTAGAGCAAACCGGGCATTGCGCTGAAACTTTGACATGTCGATCTGCCAGAATTGATCTACATGGGAGGGTTCCATGCAGAGCCTTCCAATTAAAAATTAGCTTTTGCTAGAACTTTGAGCCGCCACAGCTTCTTCCAAACGGGGTTAACCTCCACCGATATGAGTCCCGACGTACGACTCAGCTTGCGGCCGTGTTGATGCTCCCATTCGACATGATAAGCTGATCGGAAAGAGAATAGCCCATTTTTGAGTAGTTCCATGCCACAAAGTCTTCCATACCATCTGATAAAGGGATTTGAAGGATCCTTGATGCGTCAATTTCCCAGAAGTTTTATCGCACCAGTTCTTCATCCCATCGTAGTGTGCTCGGATCAATCAGCTCATGCACATGCGATAATAGACAGTTGCCTCGCGGGGTGAGTACTTTGGTCGAATAATTGCTCGCTAGCCAAGCATCCTCCCAGATCCTTACCCTGTGTCCATCTAAAATCCTCCATATTGCTCCTTTTTTCAAACATTGCACACCAGCCATGATGCTCTGCCAAGTAAAGGATGCCCCTTTTTTTTTCAGTTTAACCGAGAGTAGTTCTTCATTAGGGTAGTACTTGACCTTTAGAATTGTTGCACAAAGGGAGTTCGGATTAGAGACTAATCTCCAAGCCTATTTGGCTAGCATTGCCAAATTAAAGCAATGAATATCTCTAAACCCCATACCTCCTTTGTCAACACCCGGATTTTTAATCCCAGATGCCTGTTATGCCATACGTCGCAATCCCAGGGTTACCATTTTTGCGAGACATAAAAGATTGGATATCACAGTACATCATCCATTACAAACCATAATAAGGTCTTACACGAATAAAGGATCTCATGATCCGGTCTTAATACAACAAGCAGCGGAATAAATAATGAGCGTAGCGGTGGGGTCCATCTTCAGAGTCACAAGCAATGCTGGCGATGAAAGATAGTCCTAGTTATCATAGCCGTCCTGCTGTCCTTCATCTTGGTACTCCTCTTCATAGTTTGTCCATGAGAATAGCCAGGTACAAAAGCCATGAGTACTCTTTAAGTACTCGCAACTATCACTAACAAGTAAGGTAATTCTAGTAGGAATGCTAACTCTAAGTTTATTTGCAAAGTTAAGTTTGAAACCTAAGCTAAGTTTAGAGACAAAGAAAGATAAAATAAAGTTCTAGAATCACTTAAGTTGGGAAGCTAGTTTCATAGTCACAACTCTGTTGTGGTCAGGTCAAGATTCATCATTCATTTCATAATTCATTTTGAAAACATGTGATGACGGAACAATATGGCCACTCCAACTGTCCATAACCGCGGACACGGCTATTCGAATAGTTTGCCACTCTGCAGAGGTGGTACACTTTCACCAAAAGATTCGATACATCTGTCAGGGATAACCCTGAATCATCATACTTAGTATGCAGATAATCAAACATAACCTTTCAATTACACACCCTAGTATAAGCACCTCTCTGTTGGGTCCGCAGCATAGAAAACAAAAATTTTCCTACGATGAGAACTATACGCCAAGATCTATCTACTAGATACAGAGCAACGGGTGGACATACATCCATGGAGAACTTACCCTCGAAGACAACGAGTTTTGTTAACGAGTAGGAACTCGTGGTTGATGTAGTCGTACGCTTGCCGATCTCAAGATCGTGTGGAAGTCCGAGCGCCGCAAATCAGCAGCGCATCCGTCCTCGCACACACGTTCAAGCCACCGGACAACCTCCACCTCCTCGCTCCAGCGAATCAGCGGAAGCAGCAACTCCTTCCAGACGCAAGGCCACCGGGAACATGTATCTCGCTAATCCGAGACCATGGGGAATATCTAGAGGGGGAGAGAGATCCTTCACGAGGAGGTGTGTGGATGAAGGAGGGAATGGGTGGCCTTTTATAGGTCTCTCCATGGCCGGCGCATGGGGGGGGGGGGTGACCCCTCACCTCCCCCATTCACCCCTCCACATTAAAATGCCCCTTAACATTCTCTTTTAAAGTCTCCACTTTAAATGCATTAAATTTCTCCAAATTTAATGCTCTCTCATTTAATAAAACTCTTTTATTTATTTTATTCAGAATTTTGTTAATTACTTTAATTAACAAACATTCACATAAAACCCCTTGCAACATTTCAATATCACATGCAGAACCACTTTCTGCAATTTCGCCCGAAACAATTCCGGATTCTATCGAAACAATTCCTGTTTCTATCGAAACATTTCCTGTGCTTTGCAAACCTTTTGTTTGGAACATATGTGTTCCTAAATGGTGTCCGACAACCCTTAAGTGTGTCACCCTACGGTTCGCGAATAATGCAGACATGATCGAGACTCCTCTCAGATCAATAATTAGAAGCGGGACCTGGAGATGACTCCTGCACATTCAACGATGACTTTTGTGATCGTGAGAACCTTTAACGTCAGCAATTTAATCCCTTTGTCTTATGATATAATACATGTCCGAGATTCGATCATCGGTATCCAAATACCTAGTTTGATCTCGTTACCGACATGCACTCTTTTCTCGTTCCCGTGATACAACATTCTAGTGATCACATCACTTGCTTGCAAGCTATCTTAATGTGATATCACCGAGAGGGCCCAGAGTATATCTATCCGTCATCTGGATTGACAAATTCCACTCTTGATCCATGAGCCTCAACATAACACCTTCGTAATACTGAACCCATCTTTATAGTCACCTGATACTCTTCCGGTGTAAGCAATTAACATGATCTCATGGTCTAAGGACTAAGACTACTTTGTATGATGTTATAGCAATATAAACATAATGACTTGATCGTAATGCTATACTTCGGATGAATGTTCATCACATCATTTCACAAATGCTGTGACCTTGTTATTAACAACATCCAATGTCGATGATCAGGAAACTTTGATCATCTTGTTAATCAACAAGCTAGTCTATAAGAGAGGCATAACTAGGAACCCTTTTTGTTTATTAAACACACATGTATTGATGTTTCCTATTAATACAATTATAGCATGCAAAATAAACATCTATCATATACAAGAAATATATAATAACAACTTTATTATTGCCTCTCAGTGCCTCTCAGGGCATATTTCCTTCAGTCTCCCACTTGCACTAGAGACAATAATCTAGTTTACACAGTGATAAATCTAACACCCATGGAGTTCTGGTGTTGATCATGTTTTGCCCTAGGGAGTACTTTAGTCAACGGATCTGCTACATTTAGGTCCGTGTGCACTTTACAAATCTTTATATCTCCATCCTTGACATGCTCGCGGATGGAGTGAAACCGGCGCTTAATATGTTTGGAATTCTTGTGAGACCTTGGTTCCTTTGCGTTGGCTATGGCTCCATTGTTGTCACAATAGATCACCATCAGGTCCAACGCACTGGGAACCACACCCAGTTATGTAATGAACTCTTTCATCCAAACTGCCTCCTGCGCTGCTTCCGAAGCAGCAACATATTCCGCCTCCGTTGTTGATCCAGCCACCATAGGTTATTTGGAACTCCTCCAACTAACTGTTGCTCCGTTCAAGAGAAATACGTATCCGGATTGAGACTTAGAGTCATCCGGATCGGTGTCAAAGCTAGCATCGACATAACACTTAGCGACTAGCTCTTCTTTACCTCCGTATATAGGAAACATATCCTTAGTTCTTCTCAAGTACTTGAGGATGTTCTTTACCGCTATCCAGTGTTCCGAACCTGGATCAGATTGGTACCTACTAGTCAAACTAATAGCATGTGCCACATCCGGTCTTGTACATAGCATGGCATACATAATAGAGCCTATGGCCGAGGCATAGGGGATCTCATCCATCATCTCTCTTTCTTCCGCCGTAGCCGGACTTTGAGTCTTACTCGATGTCTTGCCTTGCAACATAGGTAAGAACCCTTCTTACTTTCATCCATATCAAACTTCTTTAATATCTTATCAAGGTATGTACTCTGCGATAGCCCAATTAGGCGTCTTGATCTATCTCTATAGATTTTAATGCCTAATATATATGAAGCTTCACCAAGGTCCTTCATCGAAAATTTGCTGTTTAGATAACTTTTAACACTGTTTAAAAGTTCTATATCATTTCCAATCAATAATATGTCATCCACATATAATATCAGAAATGCCACATTGCTCCCACTCACTTTCTTGTAAATACAAGCCTCTCCATAAGTTTGGACAAATCCAAACTCTTTGATCACCTCATCAAAGCGGAGATTCCAACTCCGGGATGCGTGCTTCAGTCCATAGATGGATCGCTGAAGTTTGCACACCTTATTAGCATCCTTAGGATCGACAAAACCCTTTGGTTGTATCATATACAACTCTTCTTCAATATTACCATTGAGGAATGCAGTTTTGACATCCATCTGTCATATTTCATAATCGAAATATGCAGCAATTGCTAACATAATCCTAACCGACTTAAGCATCGCTACGAGAGAGAATGTCTCATCATAGTCAACTCCTTGAATTTGTCGAAACCCCTTTGCGACAAGTCGAGCCTTATAGATGGTTACATTACCATCAGCATCAGTTTTTTCTTTTGAAAATCCATTTATTCTCAACGGCCTTTCGATCGTGAGGTAAGTCCACCAAGGTCCAAACCTGGTTTTTGTACATGGATTCCATCTCGGATTTCATGGCTTCTAGCCATTTGTTGGAATCAGGGCTCATCATCGCTTCTTCATACGTCGCAGGGTCATCTATTTCATCAATCATGAAATTCATAACAGGATTACCGTACAGTTCAGGAGCTGCACGTGTCCTGCTTGACCTGCGAGGTTCGGTAGTGTCCTCTTTCGGAGTTTCATGATCAATATCATTAGCTCTCTCTTCATTAGGTGAAGTCAACTCCGAAACAACTTCCGGTGCTGCGCTACTCGCCATTTCATGAAGAGAAGATTCAATAACCTCTTCGAGTTCTACCTTCCGACTACTCACACCTTTCGCGAGAAACTCTTTCTCAAGAAAGGATCCATTCTTGGCAACAAAGACCTTGCCCTCGGATCTGTGATAGAAGGTATACCCAATCGTTTCCTTAGGGTATCCTATGAAGATGCATTTTTCCGCTTTGGGTTCGAGTTTATCCGGTTGAAGTTTCTTCACATAAACATCACATCCCCAAACTTTAAGAAATGACAGCTTAGGTTTGTTTCCAAACCATAATTCATACAGTGTCTTTTCAACGGATTTAGATGGTGCCCTATTTAAAGTGAATGTAGCGGTTTCCAGTGCATAACCCCAAAATGACAGTGGCAAGTCAGTCAGAGACATCATAGATCGAACCATATCCAATAAAGTACGATTATGACGTTCTGACACACCATTACGTTGTGGTGTTCCGGCAGGCGTGAGTTGTGAAACTATTCCACACTCTTTCATATGTGTGCTAAACTCGTAACTAAGATACTCTCCTCCACGGTCAGACCATAGAAATTTGATCTTTCTATTATGATGATTTTCCACTTCATTCTGAAATTCTTTGAACTTTTCAAAAGTTTCAGACTTATGTTTCATCAAATAGATATACCCGTATCTACTCAAATTATCCGTGAAAGTAACAAAATAACGATATCCACCTCACGCCGACACACTCATTGGTCCCACACATCAGTATGTATGATTTCCAATAAATCTGTCGCCCGTTCCATTGAACCGGAAAACAGCGTTCTAGTCATCTTGCCCATAAGGCATGGCTCACATGTATCAAATGATTCAAAATCAAGTGATTCCAAAAGTCCATCAGAATGGAGTTTCTTCATGCGTTTAAAGCCAATATGACCTAGACGGCAGTGCCACATATATGCAGATATATCATTATCAAGTTTAATCCTTTTAGCATCAACATTATGAATATGCGTAATACTACTATCGAGATCCAATAGAAATAAACCATTCAACACAGGTGCATGACCATAAAAGATATTATTCATATAAATCGAACAACCATTGTTTTCATATTTAAACGAATAACCACTTTGCATCAAACATGATCCAGATACAATGTTCATGCTCAGTGCAGGCACCAAATAACAATTATTCAGGTTTATAACTAATCCCGACGGCATATGGAGAGGCAGCGTTCCGACGGCGATCACATCAACTCTTGATCCATTGCCGACCCGCATCGTGACCTCATCCCTTGCTAGTTGTCGCTTGTTCCGCAGCCCCTGAACCGAGTTACATATATTAGCAACCGATCCCGTATCAAATACCCAGGTGCTACTGCGAGTACTAGTCAAGTACACATAAATAACATCTATATCATATATACCTTTGTTTGCCTTGCCGGCCTTTTTGTCCGCCAAATACTTGGGGCAGTTGCGCTTCCAATGGCCAGTCCCCTTGCAATAGTAGCACTCGGTGTCATACTTAGGGCCAGCTCGGGGTTTCTTTTCAGGCGCGGCAACAGATTTGCCGCCCTTCTTTCCCTTCTGCTTGCCTTTCTTGAAACCAGTGGTCTTATTGATCATCAACACTTGATGTTCTTTCCTAATCTCCACTTCTGCAGTCTTAAGCATTGACAGAAGCTCAGGAAGAGACTTCTTCATGCCCTGCATATTATAGTTCATCACGAAGCTCTTGTAGCTAGGTGGCAGAGATTGGAGAACACGATGTATGCCTAAGTCAATGGGAATCGTTATTCCCAAGGACACAAGCTTATCGGCGTACCCAGACATTTTGAGTACGTGCTCACTAACGGAGTTGTTCTCTTCCATCATGCAGCTAAAGAACTTTTCAGAAGCATTATAACTCTCTACGGCAGCATGGGTATCGAAAATCATTTTCAATTCTCCCATGGTATCAAAGGCATTGGCATTTTCGAAACGTTTTCGAAGTTCTGGTTCTATCCCATATAGTATGCCGCAATGAACTAAGTTGTGGTCCTCCTGACGAGTTATATAGACGTTCTTTTCCTCGTCGGGGGCATCAGGAGCTGGTGGGGAGCCTAGCGGCGCATCTAGCACATATTGCTTTTGTGCAGCAGTGAGGAGAATCCTCAAATTCATAGCCCAGTTGGTGAAGTCGCTACCATTCGCAGCAAGTTTCTCTTTCTCCATGAACAAATTGAAATTAAAAGCAGGTGGTGCCATCTACAACAGAATTTGTAAAGTTTATTTAGACTAAGTTTATGATAGATTGAGTTCAACTAATCCAAATTACTAATGAACTCCCACTCAAAAACGACATCCCTCGTGTCCTTTTGGTGATGACATGAACCAAATCCACTACACCAAGTTCGATCATCACGTGAATCGGTGTAGCTTCAAAGGCGAGTATCTATATAGGCATCATATCAACTATATGACTCATGCTTAACCTTTCGGTCCGTGTTCCGAGGCCATGTCTGTACATGCTAGGCTCGTCAAGTAAGAACCTTAGTATTCGCGTGTGTAAAACTGTCTTACACCCGTTGTATGAAAGCGTAGAGTCGAGAACACCCGATCATCACGTGATGCCTCAAAACACGATCCACAAAACGGTGCATACTTAAGGAAGAACACATTTTATCTTGATATCTAAATGAGGGATCATCTTATAATGCTACCAAAAGCGCCAAACTAGCAATATAAGATGCTAACATCTAATGTGTGAAGTGAGGTGATATGGTCCATGCATTTGATCTCTATCATTTGCATCGTGGTATGATCTCTATCATTCCTTTGTGTGTAAGGCCAAGGTCTATGGAACTTACACGTTAAGTGAGTTGTAAGAGTATCTATCATACATCTACTTACAACAATACCATATCAAGACACTAGCTTAGCAACGATCTAAACTAGACGCCTCTAATTTATCAATTGCAAGTTTTACGTGGCTTAGGGCTTTCAGAGATAGAACCGGTCTTACCTACGAACATGAACCACAACGAGGATAACCAAGTTATTAGCAACTCGTTGTAAATCAGATATTGACTATAGTAGGAGAGACAGACACCCGCCAGCCACTTATGCAAAACAAGTTGCATGTCAGTCGTGGAACCGGTCTCATGTACGATGACATGTAAGGTTGGTCCGGGCCGCTTCATCTCACTATGCCACCAATATCCAAAGTACATAGAAGATGCAATAACATGATCATCATCGCCCACATATAAACATATGTGTACTACCCGTGCAAAGCACCTATGCATAGATCAGGCTCTGATACCACTGTTGGGTCCGCAGCATAGAAAACAAAATTTTTCCTACGATGAGAACTATACGCCAAGATCTATCTACTAGATACAGAGCAACGGGTGGACATACAAACATGGAGAACTTACCCTCGAAGACAACGAGTTTTGTTAACGAGTAGGAACTCGTGGTTGATGTAGTCGTACGCTTGCCGATCTCAAGATCGTGTGGAAGTCCGAGCGCCGCAAATCAGCAGCGCATCCGTCCTCGCACACACGTTCAAGCCACCGTACAACCTCCACCTCCTCGCTCCAGCGAATCAGCGCAAGCAGCAACTCCTTCCAGACGCAAGGCCACCGGGAACATGTATCTCGCTAATCCGAGACCATGGGGAATATCTAGAGGGGGAGAGAGATCCTTCACGAGGAGGTGTGTGGATGAAGGAGGGAATGGGTGGCCTTTTATAGGAGGAGGGGGGGTGCCCCCTCTCTCCATGGCCGGCGCATGGGGGGGGGGTGACCCCTCACCTCCCCCATTCATGTGGTGGTAACCCCTCCACATTAAAATGCCCCTTAACATTCTCTTTTAAAGTCTCCACTTTAAATGCATTAAATTTCTCCAAATTTAATGCTCTCTCATTTAATAAAACTCTTTTATTTATTTTATTCAGAATTTTATTAATTAATTTAATTAACAAACATTCACATAAAACCCCTTGCAACATTTCAATATCACATGCAGAACCACTTTCTGCAATTTCGCCCGAAACAATTCCGGATTCTATCGAAACAATTCCTGTTTCTATCGAAACATTTCCTGCGCTTTGCAAACCTTTTGTTTGGAACATATGTGTTCCTAAATGGTGTCCGGCAACCCTTAAGTGTGTCACCCTACGATTCGCGAATAATGCAGACATGATTGAGACTCCTCTCAGATCAATAATCAGAAGCGGGACCTGGAGATCCATACGGACTCCTGCACATTCAACGATGACTTCTGCGATCGTGAGAACCTTTAACATCAGCAATTTAATCCCTTTGTCTCATGATATAATACATGTCCGAGATTCGATCATCGGTATCCAAATACCTAGTTTGATCTCGTTACCGACATGCACTCTTTTCTCGTTCCCGTGATACAACATTCTAGTGATCACATCACTTGCTTGCAAGCTATCTTAATGTGATATCACCGAGACGGCCCAGAGTATATCTATTCATCATCTGGATTGACAAATTCCACTCTTGATCCATGAGCCTCAACATAACACCTTCGTAGTACTGAACCCATCTTTATAGTCACCCTGTTACGGTGTGACGTTTGATGTTATCAAGATACTCTTCCGGTGTTAGCAATTAACATGATCTCATGGTCTAAGGACTAAGACTACTTTGTATGATGTTATAGCAATATAAACATAATGACTTGATCGTAATGCTATACTTCGGATGAATGTTCATCACATCATTTCACAAATGCTGTGACCTTGTTATTAACAACATCCAATGTCCATGATCAGGAAACTTTGATCATCTTGTTAATCAACAAGCTAGTCTATAAGATAGGCATAACTAGGAACCCTTTTTGTTTATTAAACACACATGTATTGATGTTTCCTATCAATACAATTATGGCATGCAAAATAAACATCTACCATATACAAGAAATATATAATAACAACTTTATTATTGCCTCTCAGGGCATATTTCCTTCACTCTCCTATGAGCTTGGCCTCCCAGCCATGACCATCTGTCATCCTGGGCACTGCATAGGTGGACAACATTGAGAGGTAGCCTCCGCTCAGACCTCTCCCGTGAGGGAACTTATACTAATGCATATAAACTTCCGGCTAAGCCTTACCCAATTCAGGTATTGTGGTTGTACGGTAAATTTGGAATGGTAACGCATCCGAACCCAACCATCAGTTTTTATAAAGGGCTAAGGCTCATGCCTCAACATTTTCATCATCATAAACCATTTGTGTTTCTCAACACATGTCAAAACATCTCAATAGAATGACTCATCATTCCAAGGTTTTCATAATCATTTTCACCAAGTACTCCCATCTAAAGTGATCAAGTTTTTTGGTTTAGCTCTAAACTACTAAGTTAAGAGTGTTCACTAATGTGGGATGCTAATGTCAATCTCATGCCATAGAATGACATCTAAGGCTAACTAGATAGGCCAAGTTTTATACCTTTTATGCTATCTATAAACAAAGTAAGGAACTTTGGTAAAGTAAAACAAAGTAAAGCTTGTAATAAAACTTGGGGTAGGCATAAGTCAAAATGTATAACCAAAGCATGCTTAAGGCATCTTGCTTAGGTCATCTAGCTTAATTCTAGCTTGCTAACAATAACTTGCCTTGTGTAGTACAGTGGTTGAAATTCTCTTCTTGTTCTTCTTGGTAGAACTCCTCCTCCTCGTAAGCTTGGTCGGTACTACCATCTATAAATACATATGAAATACACAATCACCAAAAAATACTTAACTAGTCTACTTAGCACACTAAGGCACACTTTTGATGATCTAGTATCATCACAAGGTTTAATGAACTAGTTTCATTTATTTTATTTGAGAAAAGTAATTTCTACTCATTGAAATTAACTAAGATTTAATATTCTCCAATTAAAATATGGGATCATATGGGCACATGTCATCACCACATATTCTAATATATGGGAATGCGATTTAAGGGTTGGATCACATTTTAATAAGTTTAAGTTTAATAATTAATGTTTTAAAGTGACTAGAAATGCCTATATAGCATTATTTTGGTACTAGTCCAAAGTCACTACATGCAAACCTTGATAATATCACATATTCAGATAGGTATGTTCAAATGTGATTTTAGAGAGTTGGAATCAACTCAAAAGCGATTATGGTTGATTTTAGAAAAATGTTTGAATGTGGAAAAGCTTCTATCTTGTTATTTTTACTAGGAGAGATCTCTAACTCCAAATGATTTAAATCCAATGGCCTTGGATACATATTTAAATTACCTTTCCAACAAAATTGGAATCACCTAATTTGAATTTGTAAAACTCTCTGAATTGATTTTCACACTAAGGGGCAGATTCTAGTTTAAAACTAAAAAGAAAAATTCTAATTTGAATCACAGGGCCAGCGCGGGAAACCAATTGGGCCGGCCTAGTGACACTCCGCTGCGCTGAGGACTGTTGACAGGGGGTCCCGCCTGTCAGTGGATCATTACAACACAAAGCGGTATAGGGCATTGTGGACCATAGGATTAGAATGGGAATCTACGACTAGGGCTTATCATCAACGGCGAACACGTTGCCGGCGAGGAGGAACCCTAACGGCCCGGTGGGGGGAGTGTATGGGAATGGTGTGAGGAATTTGTGCTAGGGAGGCTTGCTTATATAGGCACGACGAGGCGGCAGAGAAGCATGGGCGGAGCTCATCGGTGATGACGGCACATGGGGCTATCGGTGTGGGCGAGGTAGGCGGACAGTGGGCGGTTCCCTGGCGGTCAGCTAGGACATAATGGTTGTGCTAGGGGCGGTGGCTAACGGTTAGGTGCGTCGCGCACTCTGGGAGACAGAGGTGGTGCTCGACGTGGTTCCCGGCGACTATGGGTCACGCGGCGGTGCACGGCCGTGTCTGGCGGGGTGAGGTGGTCAAGGCGGAGCGGTGTATGCGGTCTGTGGTTGAGGCGCGGTCTGTGGCATGCTGGCAGTGATGGCGCTCTGGCGTGCTCGGGCGCAACACAGAGAGGATAGTGCGGCGAGGCTCTAGGGTGGTCCAGTGGCTGGCAAGGGTCGTGGGGTGGACCGTGGACGACGATGAGGTCACGCCTCCCTTCCTGGAGCGGCGGAGAGGGGCTGGCGGTCTGCTGTGGCTTTGGTAAGGTTGGTCGGCGGGCATGTCCTCGGGATGGCGTGGTACTGGCGCTAGGGACAAAGGGGTGGGCTGATTAAGGCTTGGTTAGAGCTAGGAGGGACATAAGGAGTAAATGGGGTGCAAATGGGTGGCAATACCCTATAGAAATAGTGAAGTGACTAGTGTGTTGGTTCTGTGCCTGCCAGGTGTTCGACCAAATGGCCGAAAGAGTTCAAATTTGGAATTTTGAAATGAAATTTTGTGGAGTTGTTCGTCACATTCTTAAGCATTTCTGGTTGCTTGGGATTTTTAAATGGAGTTCATTTGAGTGGTTTTTGAAAAAGTGTGATCTAGATACATACACTAGATTCAATTTTCAAATGTCATTTAAAATTAGTGTTTGAATGTTTTTGGAAGAACTCAAAGTGGTCCTTGGCACATCTCTACTTGTACTAGCAAGGGGTGCAAAGATCCACAATTGTCTCTGTTGGAAATTGAGTCCTAGGAACACCCAAAGTTTCCTAGTTGATTAAAATGGCAAAATTGACCATTTTCCTTATTTAATTCTTTTTGATTCCTTTTTCTTTGGGATTTGCTTGGGGATGATCTAGATGATGTGTAATTCACCTTAGAGTCATTTTACAACCAATAGATCACTCAATAATGGCAATTCAAAACAATTCCTATTTAATGCAACACACATATGCATGCTTAAAGATTTAAATGAGAAAAAGTTTTTGTTAACCCTAATTTGGGTGATTTGGATCTTGATAACTTGGATTAAAGTTTTGGGATGTTACAAACCTTCCCCCCTAAAACAAAATCTCGTCCCGAGATTTAGGAAAGAAAACTAGGAACTAAAGAGATCTGGAAACTCTGTCCTCATGTAATCTTCCCGCTCCCAAGTTCGGTATGGTTGCTCCATTGAATCTTGAGAAATTTGATACTCCGGGTCTTGGTGGTTCTATAAGCTTCTTCCAAGATACGGATGGGCACTTCACGATATGTCAGATCCTTGTTGATATCAACAGCTCTGTGATCGATGTTCTTGAAAACTTCGGTCTTCTCCGGCACTTCTAGGCATTTGCGAAGTAACGAGATATGGAATACATCATGGATGGCTGACATCTCCTCAGGTAGTTCCAGTTGATAAGATACTTCTCCTCGACGGTTCAGAACCTTGAACGGTCCAATATATCTGGGGGCTAACTTTCCTTTCAGGATGAAACGTTGTGTTCCCTTCAATGGCGACACTTTGAGATACATGAAATCTCTGACATTGAAAGTCAGGTCTCTCCTTCTCTTGTCAGCATAACTCTTTTGTCTTGATTGGGCTGTCTTGAGGTGCTCACGGACTTTGTGAACCTTCTCTTAGGCTTCTCGTAGGATATCGGGTCCAGAAATCTGACTCTCTCCTACTTGCGACCAATTCAAAGGGGTACGACACTTTCTTCCGTATAAGAACTCAAATGGGGTCATTTGCAAACTGGCTTGATAACTGTTGTTGTATGAGAATTCTGCGAAAGGCAGACAGTCTTCCCATTTTGATCCATACTCGAGCACACATGCTCTCAACATATCTTCTAAGATTTGGTTGACTCTTTCAGTCTGTCCATCGGTTTGCGGGTGATAAGCCGTGCTGAAATTTAACTTGGTTCCTTATCCTTCTTGGACTTTCTGCCAAAATCTCGAGGTGAATTGGGTTCCTCGATCCGATAATATGGTCTTGGGGGTTCCATGCAAACTGACAATTCTAGCAATGTACAATTCTGCTAGCTTCGAACTCTGGTAGGTTGTCTTGACAGGTATAAAATGGGCTACCTTGGACAGTCTATCAATGATGACCTAGATTGAGTCATTTCCCCTACTAGAAGTAGGCAAACCGGTGATAAAGCCCATTCCGACGGAATCTCATTTCCATTCTGGAATCTGCAATGGTTGCAACAGTCCTGCGGGTCTCTGATGTTCCGCTTTGACTCTCTGACATAAATCACACTTGGCGATGTAGCTTCCGATTTCTCTTTTCATCTTGTGCCACCAAAATTGCTCTTTCAAATCCTGATACATTTTTGTTCCTCTGGGGTTGATAGAATAAAGAGTATCATGAGCTTCTCGCATGATAACTTGCTTTATGCTCCGAATCTGCTGGCACACAGATACGTCCTTTGTACCACAAAACTCCTTCTTCGTCTTCGGTGAATCCATGTACCTTTCCTGTACCAATACGATGCTTGATTCCGTCGATACTTTCATTTCCCTTCTAGGCTTCCTTGATTTGACTGATCAAAGTGGGTTGAAGTTCAATGCTAGCTAAGAATCCCTTGCTAACTAGCTCAGTTCTGAACTGCTCCAACTCCTCATATAAACTTGGTTGCTTCTCCTTGATCATGGTGTTTAACCTACATGGTAATCTTCTAAGAGCATCCGCTACCACATTGGCCTTGCCGGGGTGATAGTGAATGTTAAGGGCATAATCCTTGATTAACTCTATACATCTCCTTTTCCTCATATTCAGCTCCTTCTGAGTGAAAATATACTTCAAGCTCTTGTGATCTGAATAAATCTCACAGCGATTACCCATAAGATAATGACGTCATGTCTTTAATGCTAGAACTATAGCTGCTAATTCCAGATCATGGGTAGGATAGTTCTGCTCATGCTGCTTCAGTTGTCTTGACAAATATGCGATGACTTTGCCTTCTTGCATCAATACACATCCGAGACCAATCTTGGATGCATCACAATACACATCAAACGGCTTCTTGATATCTGGCATGATCAATATTGGGGCTGAAATCAATCTTTTCTTGAGCTCTTGGAAACTTGCTTCACATTTGTCGGTCCATTCAAACTTCTTGTCCTTCTTCAATAATTGGGTCATCGGTCTTGCGATACTCGAAAATCCTTCTACGAACTTGTGGTAATATCCCGCTAATCCGAGAAATGCACGGACTTGGGTTTGAGTGGGTGGGGCTTCCCATTCTTCAACATCTCTAATTTTTGTGGGATCAACAGCGACTCCTCCAGCTGACACAATATGTCCTAGGAATCCTACTTCCTTCAGCCAAAACTCGCATTTGCTGAACTTGGCATACAACCGATGCTCTCTCAAGGTTTCAAGAATGATTCTCAGATGTTGCTCATGCTCTTGTTCTGACTTGGAGTAGATAAGGATATCGTCGATAAACACAACGACAAACTTATCTAGGAAATTCATAAAAATCTTATTCATGAGATTCATGAAATAAGCGGGGGCATTGGTTAATCCAAAAGACATGACCGTATACTCGTATAATCCATAACGGGTAGTAAAGGTGGTCTTTGGAATATACGATGCACGAATCTTAAGTTGGTGATAACCAGTCCTAAGATCAATCTTAGAGAACACGCTAGCACCAGTCAAGTGATCAAACAGATCCTCGATCTTTGGCAGTGGGTACTTGTTTTTGATGGTGACATCATTCAGCTTCCAATAATCTGTGCACAAACAATTGCCTCCATAAATTCTTGTCGACAAACAGAACTGGTGATCTCCACGGTGATGCGCTTGGTTGAATCAAGCATGTGGCTAACATAGCATCTAACTGCTTCTTCAACTCTACTAACTCTGAGGGGTTCATGCTATAGGGTCTCTGGGCTATGGGTCCAGTTCCTGGGATTAGTTCAATAATGAATTCAATATCCCGATCCGGGGGCATACCGGGCAATTCATCTGGGAATACATCGGGGTATTCACAGACTACTCTGACTTGGTCAATGGTGGGTAGGGCTAGACTCTTGTTGCACTTGAATTGATGAGGTAAGGTTTCAGATACATGCTCTACTGATACTCCAGAGCTACTGGTCATGGTGATGGCTTTCTTAGCACAGTCTATCAATCCTTTATGCTTTGACATCCAATCCATTCCTACTACTACTTCCAAACCTTTGGTTCCAAGTACTATTAGATTGGCATAAAAATCTATCCCATGAATTCTGATAGGTACAACTTTGCAAATTTTTCTAGCTTTGGTGGTTGAACCAGGAATTTGAACTATCATGACATGCTTCAAGTTGGTTGGGTGAATCTTACTAGTGCATGCAAATTCTTTAGTGACAAATGAGTGTGATGCTCCAGAATCAAACAACACTCTTGCTAAAACTAAGTTCACAGAAAACATACCTAGCACGACATCTGGCGCTTCCTGGGCTTCTTCGGCGTTCATGTGGAAGAGACGACCGTTGTGGTTGTGAGGGTTCCCTAGGGAAAATCTTCTTCCGGGCTGAACATGACGTTGCTGTTGAGCTGGGGCATTCACATTGGCAGTGGCGGCAATCTTCTTGGGACACTCATTGGAGTAGTGACCCTTAACTCCACACTCAAAACAAGTAATCTGAGACTTGTCTTTGGCTGCAACAGGCACAACATTGCTTCTAGTTCTGGGCGCAGTATTGTTGTTGTTGTTGTTGGACTTCGGCGGTGCACGGTTGAAGTTGTTGGAGTTGCCTGGGTTGTTGTTGTTGTGATTTCCACTGGACTTCACATTTCCTCCGCTACGGTTGGGGTAGCTTGGATGAGACATTGGGGGTCGATTGTTCCTTGGGGCATATCCTGCAGACGGGTTGGGGCGGTACTTCTGAACATGGTTGGATCCACTCTGGTGCATCATTCTGCGCTTGTGGTTGTCGTTGGCTTGGTTGATCTTACCTTCCATCTGGATGGCAGAGTTGACTAGCTCCTCGAGATCGTCAAAACGGATGTTGATTAACACCGTTTGCATCTCGTCATGCAATCCATTCAGGAATCTCTCCTTCTTATTGGCTTCTGTGTTGATCTCATCAGGTGCATACCTAGCAAGCAATAGGAATCTGTCATGGTACTCTACTACAGTCATTCTGCCCTGCTTTAGCTCTCTGAACTCATCTCTCATGCGGGTGACTAATCCCTACGGCACATGGGTGCGGCTGAACTTGGTCTTGAAATCTTCCCACGTCATCACTTGACCGTGGTTCATTGTGCGGGTGCTGTTCCACCATGCTCTTGCATCTCCTGCCAGGTAGTGAGTGGCAAACAGAACTTGTTCATCGGGATAAACTCTGGCTACTTCTAGGTTATTCTCCATGGTTTGTAACCAATCATCTGCATCTAGTGGGTTCTCTGAATGGCTGAAGATAGGGGGATTGGTATTCTGGAAGTTTTTAAGCTTGGATCCTGGATGATCCCGATTTCCATGGCCTTGATTGTTGTGAGCCATCTGGGCGATCTGCTGCAGAGTTGCTAGGTTGGCTTGGCGCTCTGCCCTACTAGCTTCACGGTCGGCAACTAGCATCTGCATAATCTGCAGTATCAGGTCCTGCGATGAGCTGCTCCCTCTAGGGTTTCCATGAGTCATCTGAAGATTGAGATAGATAAAGGGGTAAGAGGGAAAGTTCTAAGCTTCATGGTTTTGTTTTCAAAGCTAAAACTTTGAGTTTGACTCAGATTTTGCAACTAACTTCTTTTCATTCATTCAAGCAAAGCACACGATACAAACATACACACACCACAACATCAAAGGAAAATAGATGGTTTTAAGAACCATTATGTGAGCTACGATACAATGGGACCAATACTTCTCACTCCTACGATAGTGCTCTAGTGCATCTACTCATCGTCGATGAAGTCGGAGTCATCATCGTCGGTGTAGAGGTCCATGGCATCATCCTCCAGGTAGTCATAATCATTGCTGAGGTAGGAGTCAATATCCCCTTGGATGTCTTCACCTTCCTCCTCTTCTTCTTTTGCTGCAAGCTGAGCTTCTTGCTCCTTGATGGTCTTCTCGAGTTCAGCCACCTTCTTGCGAAGATGGTCGATGGTGCGATCCTTCTTTGCACGCTGACAGCGAAGTGATTGACGATCCTTGACAAGTAGTGAGAAATTCTGGGCCTTTTGGGCAGCAATGGCAAGGTTGTGGTTGGCGAACTCTCTAGCATTGTCCAATTCCTTATATCTATCATATAGTAGGAAGTCCAGGCTCTCCACTTGACGCTTCAACTCCGGGTGACTTGGAATCTCCAGTGTCATTCCCATAGAATCATGCCTTGCATAGTGAGCAAAGCGGGTTCCTTGGATTAAGTTGACATTCTGTGCACAAAGGCGAGCGAGAGCTTCATGCATTGCCCTGGCAAATCATCTAGCCAGTTGTTCTCTCTCACGGAGAACTGAATCCTCCCGGATGTGGGTGCCTCTATCTTGCCTCGAAGATCAGCAGTCACTAGCCATTGTAAATCTCCTCCTGAGGGTCCAGGAAGTTGAGCTCCAAGGAATTCCGGATGCGGATACTCCAAGTACTCAGATAGTGTATCAAGATCCCTCTCGAAGATCAGTTGGCCTCTGTTGCCCAACTGGTAGAACTTGTTGTACTAAGCTTCCATCTATAAGAATTTAGGATGATAAATTAGTGAAGTGATCAAGTGTATCAAGATTTTATGTAGTTATGTAAGAATTTGGAGGAACATGTACTTTTTTTTGAGAGAAAGAATCCCAAGGATAAGAGAGGAAATATGTTTTCATAAATACTCACTTTGGTTTTGAAACTAAGTTTTTGTTCGGACGTCCATTCTAACTAGGGTCTCCTATGTTCAAGATGGCTCTGATACCAACTTGTCAACACCCGGATTTTTAATCCTAGATGCCTGTTATGCCATACATCGCAATCCTAGGATTACCATTTTTGTGAGACATAACAGATTGGATATCACAATACATCATCCATTACAAACCATAATAAGGTCTTACACGAATAAAGGATCTCATGATCCAGTCTTAATACAACAAGCAGCGGAATAAATAATGAGCATAGTGGTGGGGTCCATCTTCAGAGTCACATGCAATGCTGATGATGGAAGATAGTCCAAGTTATCATAGCCATCCTGCTGTCCTTCATCTTGGTACTCCTCTTCATAGTCTGTCCATGAGAATAGCCAGGGACAAAAGCCATGAGTACTCTTTAAGTACTCGCAACTATCACTAACAAGTAAGGTAGTTCTAGTAGGAATGCTAACTCTAAGTTTATTTGCAAAGTTAAGTTTGAAACCAAAGCTAAGTTTAGAGACAAAGAAAGATAAAATAAAGTTCTAGAATCACTTAAGTTGGGAAGCTAGTTTCATAGTCACAACTCTATTGTGGTCAGGTCAAGATTCATCATTCATTTCATAATTCATTTTGAAAACATTTGATGACGGAACAGTATGGCCACTCCAACTGCCCATAACCGCATACGCGGCTATTCGAATAGTTTGACACTCTGCAGAGGTGGTACACTTTCACCACAAGATTCAATACATCTGTCAGGGATAACCCTGAATCATCATACTTAGTATGCAGATAATCAAACATAACCTTTCAATTACACACCCTAGTATAAGCACCTCTCCTATGAGCTTGGCCTCCCAGCCATGACCATCTATCATCCTGGGCACTACATAGGTGGACAACATTGAGAGGTAGCCTCAGCTCAGACCTCTCCCGTGAGGGAACTCATACTAATGCATATAAACTTCCGGCTAAGCCTTACCCAATTCAGGTATTGTGGTTGTATGGTAAATTTGGAATGGTATCGCATCCGAACCCAACCATCAGTTTTTATAAAGGGCTAAGGCTCATGCCTCAATATTTTCATCATCATAAACCATTTGTGTTTCTCAACACATGTCAAAACATCTCAATAGAACGACTCATCATTCCAAGGTTTTCATAATCATTTTCACCAAGTACTCCCATCTAAAGTGATCAAGTTTTTGGTTTAGCTCTAAACTACTAAGTAAAGAGTGTTCACTAATGTGGGATGCTAATGTCAATCTCATGCCATATAATGGCATCTAAGGCTAACTAGATAGGCCAAGTTTTATACTTTTTATGCTATCTATAAACAAAGTAAGGAACTTTGGTAAAGTAAAACAAAGTAAAGCTTGTAATAAAACTTGGGGTAGGTATAAGTCAAAATGTATAACCAAAGCATGCTTAAGGCATCTTGCTTAGGTCATCTAGCTTAATTCTAGCTTGCTAACAATAGCTTGCCTTGTGTAGTGAAGTGGTTGAAATTCTCTTTTTGTTCTTCTTGGTAGAACTCCTCCTCCTCGTAAGCTTGGTCGCTACTACCATCTATAAATACATACGAAATACACAATCACCAAACAATACTTAACTAGTCTACTTAGCACACTAAGGCACACTTTTGATGATCTAGTATCATCACAAACATCACAAGGTTTAATGAACTAGTTTCATTTATTTTATTTGAGAAAAGTAATTTCTACTCACTGAAATTAACTAAGATTTAATATTCTCCAATTAAAATATGGGATCATATGGACACATGTCATCACCACATATTCTAATATATGGGAATGTGATTTAAGGGTTGGATCACATTTTAATAAGTTTTAGTTCAATAATTAATGTTTTAAAGTGACTAGAAATGCCTATATAGCATTATTTTGGTACTAGTCCAAAATCACTACATGCAAACCTTGCTATTATTACATATTCAGATAGGTATGTTCAAATGTGATTTTTGAGAGTTGGAATCAACTCAAAAGCGATTATGGTTGATTTTAGAAAAATGTTTGAATGTGGAAAAGATTATATCTTGTTATTTTTACTAGGAGAGATCTCTAACTTTAAATGATTTAAATCCAATGGGCTTGGATAGATATTTAAATTACCTTTCCAACAAAATTGGAATCATCTAATTTGGATTTGTAAAACTCTCTGAATTGATTTTCAAACTAAGGGACAGATTCTAGTTTAAAACTAAAAAGAAAAATTCTAATTTGAATCACAGGGCCAGCGCGGGAAACCAATTGGGCCGACCCAGTGACACTCCGCTGCGCTGAGGACTGCTGACAGGGGTCCCGCCTATCAGTGGCTCATTACAACATGAAGCGGAATGGGGCATTGTGGACCATATGATTAGAATGGAATCTACGACTGGGGCTTATCGTCAACGACGAACACGTCGCCGGTGAGGAGGAACCCTAACGGCTCGGTGGGGGTGCGGTGAGGGCATACCAGGGCTCCAGCGAGTGCGGCAAGGCGGGCAAACGAATGAGTCGATGACGGCGAGCTCAGTCAAAGTCGCGGTAGAGGCTAGGGTGGACGAAAACGACGACATCGTCTCCTCCTCTGCTGCGGCTACCTCCGGTGAAATTCCACCGCTACGGGCTGAGGCTTGCTCTGGCGGGGATCTAGGAGTGCTCTGAGGGGGAGTGTATGGGAATGGTGTGAGGAATTTGTGCTGGGGAGGCTTGCTTATATAGGCGCGGCGACGCGGAAGAGAAGCATGTGCGGAGCTCGTTGGTGACGACGACACAGGGGGCTATCGGTGTGGGCGAGGTAGGTGGACGGTGGGCGGTTCCCTGGCGGTCAGCTATAATGGTGGTGCTAGGGGCGGTGGCTAACGATCGGGCGCGTCACGCGCTCTGGGAGACAGAGGTGGTGTTCGACGTGGTTCTCGGCGACTGTGGGTCACGTGTCGGTGCACGGCCGTGTCTGGAGGGGTGTGGTGGTCAAGGCGAAGTGGCGTGCGTTGTCTGTGGTCGAGGCGCCGCGGCGTGCTGGCAGTGATGGCGCTCTGGCGTGCTCGGGCACGGTGCAGAGAGGATAGTGCGGCGAGGCTCTAGGTGGTCCAGTGGCTGGCAAGGGTCGTGGGGTGGACCGTGGACGGTGGTGAGGTCACGCCTCCCTTCCTGGAGCGGTGGAGAGGGGCTGGCGGTCTGCTGTGGCTTGGGCAAGGTTGGCCGGCGGGCATGTCCTCGGGGTGGCGTGGTCCTGGCGCTAGGGACAAAGGGGTGGGCTGATTAAGGCTTGGTTAGAGCTAGGAGGGACACAGGGAGTAAATGGGGTGCAAATGGGTGGCAATACCCTATAGAAATAGTGAAGTGACTAGCGTGTTGGTTCTGTGCCTGCCAGGTGTTCGACCAAATGGCCGAAAGAGTTCAAATTTGGAATTTGAAATGAAATTTTGTGGAGTTGTTTGTCACATGCTTAAGCATCCGTGGTTGCTTGGGATTTTTAAATGGAGTTCATTTGAGTGGTTTTTGAAAAAGTGTGATCTAGATACATACACTAGATTCAATTTTCAAATGTCATTTATGTTGGCGATATGCCCAAGAGGCAATAATAAAGTGGTTATTATTATATCTTTATGTTTATGATAAATGTTTACATCCCATGCTATAATTGTATTAACCGGAAACATTAATACTTGTGTGTTTTGTAAACATAAAAGAGTCCCTAGTAAGCCTCTTGTTAAACTATCTTGTTGATTAATGGATGATCATGGTTTCCTGATCATGGACATTGGATGTCGTTAATAACCAGATCATATCATTAGGAGAATGATGTGATGGACACACACCCGTAGTAAGCATAGCATAAGTTCAAGTCATTAAGTTCGTTTGCTATAAGCTTTAAAATACATAGTAACCTAATCCTTCGACCATGAGGTTATGTTAATCACCATCACCGGATGGGTACTTTGATGACATCAAACACCGCTTCATAACTGGGTGGTCATAAAGGTGTCATTGGGTATTCTGAAAGTATGTGTTGAAGCGCATGGACCAAGATTGGGATTTGTCCATCCATATGACGGATAGATACGCTCTGGGCCCTCTCGGTGGAATGTCATCTAATTAGCTTGCAAGCATGTGACTGGGTCACAAGGGATGACATAACATGGAACGAGTAAAGAGTACTTATCTGTAACGAGGTAGAACTAGGTATGGAGATACCGACGATCAAACCTCGGATAAGTAAAGTATCGCGTGACAAAGGGAATTGGTTTCGTATGTTAATGGTTTTATCGATGACGAAGTCATCGTTGAGTATGTGGGAGCCGTTATGGATCTCCAGATCCCGCTGATGGTTATTGATCGGAGAGGTGTCTTCATCATGTCTGCATATTCACGAACCGTAGGGTGACACACTTAAGGTTCGAAGTTGTTTTAAGTAGATATGGAATGTGCGTTGGAGACCGAATGTTGTTCGGAGTCTCGGATTGGATCCGGGACATCACGAGGAGATCTGGAATTGTCCGGAGAATAAGATTCATATATTGGGGATCATTTTCTGAGTTAGGAAATGTTCCGGAGTATTTGTATGAGGATTCTAGAAGGTTTCGGAATGTTCCGGAAGGTTCTGGAAGATTTCTTGGAGTTTGCTTGAAAACCAAGAAAGGATCAAGGAGTCCTTGTGGGGCAAGACAAGGATTCGTGGGGGAGGAGGACTCCTCCCCCCTTCCCAATCCGCCGGCCAAGGGAGAGGGGAGTCCTACAAGGACTCCACCTCCCCATGGCGCCTCCCTCCTTTAAATAGAGGGGTGGAGGCGCCACCCCCTAGCCCCCTCCACTACTCCAAACCCTAGCCCCTCTCTCCTCCTCCTTTCTTCTGCTCAGGCTTAGGCAAAGCCCTGTAGAATTCTCTACTCCACCACCACCACCACGCCGTCATGCTGCTGGGATTCCGTGGAGAAGATCTACTACCTCCGCTACTCGCTGGAACGAGGAGAGGAAGGTCTGCTTCGACTCCGCACGTGTGACCGACTGCGGAAGCGCTGCCGGAACGCGGCGCCGGAAGGATCGTCTACTCGATCTTGAGATCGGCAAGTGATCGACTACATTAACCTCGAGATCCGAATCTCGTAACGCTTTCGGATCTACAAGGGTTAGTACAGATCTATCTCGTTGCACATGTCTAATAGATTAGATCTGGGTTTTGTTCGTTCTTGCGGTAGAATTTTTTTGTTTTTCCATGCTACGAACCCATCAGTGGTATCAGAGTCGTGTCTATGCGTAGATCTGTTGCACGAGTAGAACACAATGGTTTTGTGGGCATTGGTGCTCGTGCCGTCTTTTGCTTTGTGTACTTTGCATCTTGCGGTATGGTGGGATGAAGCGGCTCGGGCTAACCTTACATGTCATCGCACATGAGACTTGCTCCACGCTTGACGTGTAACTTGCTTTGCACAAGTGGCTTCGCGGGTGTCTGTCTCTCCCCCCATAGTATAGATCTAATTTACACTTTGCACTTGATAGCACTTGTATCAACGTTGTGGTTCAGTTTCGTAGGTAAGATCCGTTCTTGTTCGAAAGCCCCAAACCACGTAAAACATGCAAAGAAAATTAGAGGCGTCTAACTTTTTTTTGCAGGGGTTTTGTGATGTGATATGGCCATCATGTGATTGTGATTATATTTGATGTATGCAATGATCCTTGTTGTAATATGGCTACCGGCAGGAGCCTAATGGTTGTCTTTAATTCTGTTAAGACCTGCGTGTCTATTCATCTTGTAATAGCTTTATTCCAAGTAGTTGTAATAGTTGCTAGTGATGATGGACAACCATGAAGCGGCGCCACTGACCTTGACGCAATGCTGGTGATGATGGAGATCATGTTCGTGCTTTGGAGATGGAGATCAAAGGCATAAGAAGAAAGGGCCATATCATATCACACTAATTATGAATTGCCCGTGATGTTAATCCTTTATGCATCTTGTATTGCTTAGATCGCGACAGTAGCATTATAAGATGATCCCTCTCACTAAATATCAAGTAATAAAGTGTTCGTCCTTAGTTGGCACCGTTGCTAAGACTCGTCGTTTCGAAGCATCTCGTGATGATCGGGTGTGATAGACTCTACGTGTGCATACAACGGGTGCAAGCCAGATTTGCACATGCGGAAACTAAGGTTAACCTTGACGAGCCTAGCATGTACAGACATGGTCTCGGAACACGGAATACCGAAATGTAAAGCATGAGTCATATGGATGATATGATGAACATGTTGATTGTTCGCCTTTAAAGCTATATCATCTCACGTGATGATCGGACTTGGTGTAGTGGATTTGGTTCGTGTAATCACTGAAACAACTCGAGGGATGTTGTTTTGAGTGGGAGTTCATTTGTAATTTGGATTAGTCGAACTCAATTTAAAGTAAACACAATCAAAGTGAATTTGCATAGTTTGTTGTAGTCATTGGCATCCGTTCACCACCTTACGCTTAGTTATAGTTGAGATAGTGGAACTATAGAAATTCTGGATATTTACTTTACAAACTGATATCGTATTGTTTTGAATGTTAATTTAAAGTTTATAAGTCCTATTGCAAACTTTCAGCAAACTCTATTTACTCCATGAAGTTTAATAAGTAGTATTAAATCAAGAGTAACAATTCCAGTGTTAGTATCTAAATTATCATGTTTGCCTCCATGATTATTGATATTCAAAAGGTTGTTTTAATATCAAGATTATATTGGAGCTGAAAATTGTTTCAGAAACCATCATGTGTGAAAGATATTGTGATATCTGAAACAATGTTTTTGGTTGCATTATGATAGAGTATAATTTAGCAAAATACATGTTCTCATATTGTATGAGAATTTGTGAAGGATGGAGATGCTAGGCATCCGAATCTACCGAAAAGGTTTTGGGAACTGATATTATATTCGCGATTCTTCCTTATAGGCTATAGTAGCTTGATCATGAAAGTTGTCATGATAAGGATGAATAGAAAATGTAAGTAAAATGTTTACTACACTAAAAGATTACTAAAGAATGGTTTTTTGAAAGAACACCAAACATTTGATGATGGTGATCCACCTCAAAGTGCAAGTCCAAAGGTATTAGTGGTTGACTATATACGCTTTGTACCATGTGTCATGTTGATGACACCACTATTGATGTTGATAGATTCTTTTAAAAGAAAAGGAATTGTTGAAAGAGAATCTATAAAATATTTGGCAGAAAAGAAAAGATTGGAGATGTCCAACTTAGGTATATAGAAGATACATGTTATGGCTGTATTCCTTGGTTGTTAAACAATGTGGTTCTGCGGTATTGGATACCGAATTGGTTGGTATGAAGTGTCATACAGGACAACACAGTTCATGAACTGCAATGGCCTAAGTAACTAGCAAGAGAATATGTGATGATGTTCATCGAAAACAAACAAAGGGTTGTTGTGTTGCTCGTTAACATCAAAGCTTGCCTTCAAGATTTGTTTCAATAATTGTTATTTTGATCAGGTATTATGACGACAAAAGGTTGTTCAAATAATTACCGTATTCCATAATAGATGGATGATATACAAGTCTGGTTGGAGAAATAACGACCATAAAACTAATGCTAAAATGTCGCAAGACAAATGATTGAAAGATCACTTGCGAAGTGACATCGCCGTTTAAATTATATTGAAAGGGATACATGAAAAAACTCCATGTTGATGGATTTTTGGAGTCTTTGATTTTGATGAAATGACGCTTGTGATTCTTTCCTGGAGATAATTAGAACTCCGTTCGTAGGCCAAAAGAGGAACGGACAACTAACTGATTGGAATTTGTACATATTGATGTATATAGTCCATTATGTGTAGTCGTGGGCGATGGATTTCAACTTCATATGCTTTCTCCGAAGATTTGAGTGAGTATATGTATATACTTACTCAATAAGGAAGAAGTATGAAACATTTGAAAAATGTTCAAAGACTTTCAAGATGAAGTGGAAAATCATTGTAACAAGAAAATAAAAGAGTTTATGATTGGATCATAAAGAAAGATGTTTGAGTTACAGGTTTAGCAAAACACCTAAGATTTGAGGAATCGTTCCATGGATTTACATTTCCCAAAACACCATAGGAGTATGGAGTGTTCGAGATATGTAATGAAACCTTGTTTTACATGGTAAGATCAAAGGTGTCATTTATAAAACTGCCATTATGTTTTAAAGATTAAAGCTTTAGTGACTACCGCTTTTACACTGAAAAGAGCTCCATCGTGATCCGTTGAAATGACACCATATGAGTTATGGTTTGGGATAAAACCCAAATTGTCTTTTCTTAAATTTTGGTATGCTATGCATAAGTAAAATGTTTACAACCAAAGTCGGATAAGCACGTCTTTGTAGGTTATTCCAAAGAATTTGTTGGGAATTTCTCCATAACGCCGAGGACAAAAGAGTTTGTCGCTTGGAACGTCAAGTTTCTTGAGAAGGAATTTTTCGTGAAAAGTTAAGTGGGAGGACAATAGAACTTTGATAAGGTTGTTGAACCTTAGTTATATGTGCTAAGTAGCACAGCGCCGGAAAGTGTCCCGGTGGCGGCCACAATGCTCATGGCTCTCGTGATTACAAAAGGTGTGATCTCGGAGATTAGAGTTCCTATAGAACCGTGTGGGTCGGTAAGAATCAAATAGTAAGATTTGATAAGCAAGTCGTTATTGTTTTGACAATGATGAACCGACTACATGCAAAGAAGCGATGATGGGCCCTGACTCCATAAAAATGACTAGAAGTCATGGAATCCGTGATAGTATCCATACACGAGAAATCAAGTTTCTGAACTTAGAAGACCCTCCGGAAAGGCGTGAAGCCTATCGGTCGTGTTTGGATCTATAAAAGACATGGATGTTTCAAATCTATGAAATAGTCGACATGTCGGAAAGAGTTTACGACAATGTTTAAGGAATTGACTATGATAAGGTTTGATCTTTCATAGCGATATTTAGTCTGGACGGATTAATGTAGCAACCACTACATATATTTTGGTATATGGTAGTTGAACAAACAAAACAAGTTCTTCTAATAGAATAGTTACCTAGGACGTGTACATGACACGATCCAAAGGGTTTTGTTAAATTAAAAGGATGCTAAAAGAGTATGCAAAACTTCAATGGTTGAAGTGAGCATCGTGGAGTTGGAATCTTCACCATGATGAAACCGCTAAAATGTTTAATTTCATCAGAGACGATGAAGATGTTTGCATTTTGCAAGAAATTAAGTGGGAGCGCTAAGACATATTTCTAATACATTATGTGAAAGACATATTGTTGATTAGAAATGATGTATCTTTTATTGACACAGGTTAAGAATTTCATTTCGATGAAAGACTTAGGCATAACTCAAGAATTAGGTATCAATGTCTATATGGATAGATTGAGGCGCTAATATGGTTTTGCCAAATGTACATAGATAAGATGTTGAATGAGTTCAATATGGAAACAACAAGAAAGGTTCTTGACGTACGGAAAGGACTAAATCAAGATTCAAGTGTGTTGACACGAGATTCAAGTGTTTTGACACTTGGTGAAATCACAAGAATATTTTGATCAATCATTCTTTGAGATGTACACATCCAAATATGTCCTATGCTCTAAATGTTAGGAGCATATACCAGAATGATTCATAAGATGATCATTGGACAATAGTAAAGATATTCTTATGAGCTTTGGAAGAACTAAGAATATATCATGTATAAGTGACAAATAATTAAAGGTAGTTCATTGTAAAGTGTTACATATACTAGTTTTGTCACAAGATACAAATTAAATCTATCTCAATTTAGACTATGGGTGGCACAATATAATGGAAAGGATGTTCCATGATGGATTTGGATGAGTTCCAAAGTTGAGATATTGTGACGGATACTACAACAAAAGGCTAAGTATATAACTGCTATAGTAGCAGCAAAGGAGGGCATTTGTGTTAAGTAGTTTGTTATCAAACTAGGCATGGTTCATAGCGGGATAATACTATGAAGATACATTGTATGACAATTGTATCAACATGATTTAATCCCAAGGAACTAAAGGTCTCACCAAAGGACCAAATTTATACAATGCCTTCTCATTGGAGAATGAGTAATGCGTTGAGACGCAAGGACATGCAAATACACACGGACCTGGAAGTGTCAGATCCGAAGATTATGTTTACCACTAGCAATAGTGTCTATACAACACCAGAAAGCCATAGCTGTTGAATGCACAAGTTTTTTAACTAGATTATTGACTCTAGTGCAAGTGGGAGACTGTTGGAGATATGCCCAAGAGGCAATAATAAAGTCTTTATTATTATATCTTTATGTTTATGATAAATGTTTACATCCCATGCTATAATTGTATTAACCGGAAACATTAATACTTGTGTGTTTTGTAAACATAAAAGAGTCCCTAGTAAGCCTGTTGTTAAACTAGCTTGTTGATTAATGGATGATCATGGTTTCCTGATCATGGACATTGGATGTCGTTAATAACAAGATCATATCATTAGGAGAATGATGTGATGGACACACAGCCGTAGTAAGCATAGCATAAGATCAAGTCATTAAGTTCGTTTGCTATAAGATTTAAAATACATAGTAACCTAATCCTTCGACCATGAGGTTATGTTAATCACCATCACCGGATGGGTACTTTGATGACATCAAACACCGCTTCATAACTGGGTGGTCATAAAGGTGTCATTGGGTATTCTGAAAGTATGTGTTGAAGCGCATGGACCAAGATTGGGATTTGTCCATCCATATGACGGATAGATACGCTCTGGGCCCTCTCGGTGGAATGTCATCTAATTAGCTTGCAAGCATGTGACTGGGTCACAAGGGATGACATAACATGGAACGAGTAAAGAGTACTTATCTGTAACGAGGTAGAACTAGGTATGGAGATACCGACGATCAAACCTCGGATAAGTAAAGTATCGCGTGACAAAGGGAATTGGTTTCGTATGTTAATGGTTCTATCGATCACGAAGTCATCGTTGAGTATGTGGGAGCCGTTATGGATCTCCCGATCCCGCTGATGGTTATTGATCGGAGAGGTGTCTTCATCATGTCTGCATATTTACGAACCGTAGGGTGACACACTTAAGGTTCGAAGTTGTTTTAAGTAGATATGGAATGTGCGTTGGAGACCGAATGTTGTTCGGAGTCTCGGATTGGATCCGGGACATCACGAGGAGATCCGGAATTGTCCGGAGAATAAGATTCATATATTGGGGATCATTTTCTGAGTTAGGAAATGTTCCGGAGTATTTGTATGAGGATTCTAGAAGGTTTCGGAATGTTCCGGAAGGTTCTAGAAGATTTCATGGAGTTTGCTTGAAAACCAAGAAAGGATCAAGGAGTCCTTGTGGGGCAAGACAAGGAGTTGTGGGGGAGGAGGACTCCTCCCCCCTTCCCAATCTGCCGGCCAAGGGAGAGGGGAGTCCTACAAGGACTCCACCTCCCCATGGCGCCTCCCTCCTTTAAATAGAGGGGTGGAGGCGCCACCCCCTAGCCCCCTCCACTACTCCAAACCCTAGCCCCTCTCTCCTCCTCCTTTCTTCTGCTCAGGCTTAGGCAAAGCCCTGTAGAATTCTCTACTCCACCACCACCACCACGCCGTCGTGCTGCTGGGATTCCGTGGAGAAGATCTACTACCTCCGCTGCTCACTGGAACGAGGAGAGGAAGGTCTACTTCGACTCCGCACGTGTGACCGACTACGGAAGCGCTGCCGGAACGCGGCGCCGGAAGGATCGTCTACTCGATCTTGAGATCGGCAAGTGATCGACTACATCAACCACGAGATCCGAATCTCGTAACGCTTTCGGATCTACAAGGGTTAGTACAGATCTATCTCATTGCACATGTCTAATAGATTAGATCTTGGCTTTTATCTAGATTAGATCTGGGTTTTGTTCGTTCTTGCGGTAGAATTTTTTTGTTTTCCATGCTACGAACCCATCAATTTGAAATTAGTGTTTGAATGTTTTTGGAAGAACTCAAAGTGGGCCTCGGCACATCTCTACTTGTACTAGCAAGGGGTGCAAATATCCACAATTGTCTCTGTTGGAAATTGAGTCCTAGGAACACCCAAAGTGTCCTAGTTGATTAAAATGGAAAAAGTGACCATTTGCCTTATTTAATTCTTTTTGATTCCTTTTTCTTTCGGATTTGCTTGGGGATGATCTAGATGATGTGTAATTCACCTTAGAGTCATTTTACAACCAATAGATCACTCAATGATGGCAATTCAAAACAATTCCTATATAATGCAACACACATATGCATGCTTAAAGATTTAAATGAGAAAAAGTTTTTGTTAACCCTAATTTGGGTGATTTGGATCTTGATAACTTGGATTAAAGTTTTGGGATGTTACATCCTTTCTCCTTCGGTACACACTCTTCCACCAAGCAAACCAGTGCATCCTCCTTTGGTTTTCCTCGTCACCCCACCAGTATTGAGACATCACATCTATAATTCCCTTTATAACTGATTTAGGAATTTTAAAGACCGACATCGCATAAGATGGTATGGCTTGTATAACCGCTTTAAGAAGCACCTCTTTGCCTCCTAGTGATAATATCTTCTTTCAGCCTTTAATACGCTGACAGATTCGTTCCACCAAATACTTAAATCAATCGCTTCTTTCTGCACCCACATGAGTTGGCAAGCCAAGATACTTATCAGACAACGATTCCGTAAGTATATTAAGGATTGTGCATACCCTGGCTCACATTTCCACCTTCGTGTTTGGGCTAAAAAAGATGCATGATTTTGCATCACTCACCAGTTGTCCCGATGCTCCACAATATTCATTTACGATCATTTTCAAATAGTTTGCATTCTCCTCATTTGCCTGCATCAACATGAGAGAATCGTATGCGAAAAGCAGGTTAGTAACCGCAGGGGCGCCGTGGCATACACGCACCCCTTGAAGCTCGTCTGCCTCCTCGACGTGATTAATTAAACTTGTGAGCCCTTGCACACGTAACAAAAACAGGTAAGGGGATAGTGGATCCCCCTGCCTCAACCCCCTCGATGGCTTAATGGTATCCATCTCATGTGAATTAAAACGGACCCGGTACTCCACTGTACTAACACATGACATAATCATCTGCAGCCATCTCTGTTGGAAGCCCAACTGAAGGAGCATTTTCTCTAAGAAAGACCACTCAATGCGGTCGTAAGCTTTATGCATATCCAATTTGACTGCACATAGTCCCACTTTTCCTTCTCTTCGATTCTTGATCGTGTGAAAACTCTCATAGGCTACCAGGACATTATCTATAATTAGGCGTCCAGGCACGAACGCACTATGTGTGGGGGTGATAATGTCTAGCAAGATCAACTTTAGTCTAGCTGCGAGCATCTTGGAGATGATCTTGTAGACCATGTTACATAGGCTTATAGGCCTGAACTGAGACACACTCTCTAGAATTTGCACCTTCGGGATCATAACAATTGTTGTGTTATTCCATCCTTCTGGGATCACTCCAGAATTTATTGCATTCAACACTTCTTGCACCAGTTCATCCTCCAGCATGGTCCAAAATCTTTTGTAAAAGATGCCATGCAGTCCGTCAGGCCCTGAGGCCTTGAGATCCCCAATACTAAACAACGCTTTCCGTACATCATCCTCATTATATGGTGCAAGCAAGGCGACATTCATCTCCTGCATCACTCGGCCATGCACCTTATTCAGTACCTCGGGATCTAGCTCTTCAACTTCTGAGTGGAAAATTTTCTAGGCCAAATCTTCTAGGCCACAATCGAAAAGACATTCACAATTTTTTTGCATCATACCTTTCATTAGTCGCTAACGATGATAGTAGGAAAGAAGTATACATCACCCACATAACTATCAACTTTTGGACACAGAACCCCCAACTATGAAATGGAGCAAATAATAGTCCTCACAAGTTTGCAAAACCAGACAATTAGCCCCCCTCTCCTGGTCTTAGGCGGTATTGGTGAGCGGTATTGGTGATGTGGCAGTAGGAAGTTGGTACACGGTGGCATGGCAAAGGTAGCCCCGCTTGGTCCAAATTGGCCTAGATGCGACTTGGTTAGACCGAACCAGATTATCCTGGACAGTTCCATGCAGCACGCTTGGCCTCGCCATCTCTGGATTTCACTGCGGCGATAGTGGGTGATCGCTGGCATGGCCTGCTGATTGGAGTGCGGCGCGACAAACAAATCAGCTTCCCGATCCCTAGCTCTGATGTTGATTGGTCTGATGATTGGAGTAAAGTGCGCCTTTTCTCCTATTCCACCTGAAGTGGTTTTCTTGAGGAATTTAGGGCTCTTTAGGCAAATGGTTTTCTTAGGGATTCGACGATTTCGTTTGTACAAGGCATAGGAACTTTGATGATATTGTCAATTCTTCAATTCTAGATGGTTTTTAGTTTGATCTGGACTGAATTCGACTAGGTGCCTTATACTGTCAAAGAGGGGTATTTAAGGATTCAAAAAAATTAGTTAGTTAGTGCAGGCTACTAGAGTAAGTTAGTGCAGACCACTGGAAAGTGCTATTATGAAACCCTGGCGCATGACTTAATAGTATTGATAGGATACCCATATCAACAAGTTGCAACTTCTTTTTCGGAAGCTCATCTGAAAAGAACTCCGAGGTTAAACGTGCTTGGCCTAGAGCAATTTGAGGATAGGTGACCGACCGAAAAGTGGATACTGGGTGCGCACGAGTGAGGACAAAATGCGCAGAAAAGACTAGTGTTGGTCTATGGGGCCAGTCTAGATATCCTATTAAGCTGCAAGGAGTGAGAGCTCGGGCACAGAGAGTCCAGGGTGTTACAAGTGGTATCAGAGCTGATCCTTGCGGTTACACGGCGTGTGCGGGTCCGTGGCAGGGCATGTGGAGCATGGCGCGTGTGGCCCAGAGTGGACACGGCATGGCACATGTGCTGGCACTAGATGCACATACATGTGCCAAGAGGGGATGTTACTGGCTTGTGGTTAATCGGCGAGGACGTCGATCTTCTAAGGTGGGTGTATGTGAGACCCTAGCACATGGCTTAATAGTATTGATAGGATACCCATATCAACAAGTTGCAACTTATTTTCAGGAAGCTCACCTAAAAAGAACTCTAAGGTTAAGCGTGCTTGGCCTAGAGCAATTTGAGGATGGGTGACCGGCCGAGAAGTGGGTACCAGGTGCGCACGAGTGAGGACAAAGTGCACAGAAAAGACTAGTGTTGGTCTATGGGGCCAGTCTAGATATCCTATTAAGCTGACAGGAGTGACAACCTGGGCACGGAGAGTCCGGGGTGTTATAACTATGATTAATAAGTTAGAGTAGTTTTTTATGTAGGACAATGCTCTAGAGTATTTGTCTGTGTGGTTTCATTTTCGAGGAAAATTTGAGTACAATAAGGAGTGATTGTATAAAGGGGGAGCACATGAATGTCAACGGTGCTTATGTCGAAGTTGTCGTTGACTAAACTAAAGAGTCATCTTGCAGATCATATAAGCTTCTCAATAGATTTTCTTCAAAAGACAGCTTTGTGTTGGAAGTTTTCGGGCAAAAGATTTAGAGCTGCAATGATGAGGCTTGAGGACCAAGCAATAGTAATGTCCATGGCCAAATATGCTATCAATGCATGTGTCATGGACTTGTATGCAAGGCATCCTATAGAATAAGAGTCTAAGGAGCATGTAATGGAGGAGATGCAAATAGCTGAGAGAGAAAATATAGCAGAAAGAATGCCAAACAAAAATGGTTATGAAGGAGATGCGACTGTAAGTGATGGATACAAATAAGAGGATGCCAACTGACAGAGCTTCAATGGAGGAAAAAGGAAAAGGAATTAAATAACAAAGTTCAAATGAAGATTCATACTCCGAGGATAGTGATTTCTTTTGTGCTCATGCTGCTGATGAAAGCAATAGCTTTGCTGATGATGACAAAGTAATTTTTTACAGGCTGCAAGCTATGGAATTGAAGAAGAAAATAAAGAATAAAATGCTAGGTTATGCATACATAAAATGATGCCCTATTGCTAAAGAATTCATTGTGCCAGAAATGAAATAAGAAGAAGATCGAGATGAGGAACAATTCATGGATAGTGAAGATGAATTGTCATATTTAGAGGATAGTGATGGGGAAGTGAAGACTAGGAAAAGAAAGCACATGGTTTTTGATGAAAAAGAAGAAGTACAAGAGCTAGAACATGGGCAAGCATTTGTTGATAGAAGGTAGTTCAAGCAGGGCTTGATAAATGATGGACTGAAGAATTTTCACCATCTATGTTTTCCAAAGGATGAGAGGACAAGGGTCAGTGCAAAGTGTAGTTAGCATGGTTCTCCATGGAACGTATATGGATCAGTTAGTGGTCACTCCACATGGATGATTGTAACTAGATTTAGAAATGAGCATCATTGTGTACCTAGGAGGGACAACAAGCTAGTGACAAGTGTGGTAATTGCTGAAAAATATTTTAGAGATAAGACATAATCCTAGCTGGAGGGTGGAGAAGATTCGAGAAGCTGTGTTCCAAGACTTGTGTGTAGATGTCAGTATTGCAAAATGCAAGAGAGCAAAAAAACTTGTTATGGAGAGAATTATTGACTCCACTAATGGAGAATTTTCCAAGGTTTTTGATTATCACCTAGAACTTGTCAAAAGCAATCCAGGTAGCACAGTGGCGATGACACTAAATCCAGATGTTCTTGATAGGCCAGTGTTTGAGAGGATGTATGTGTGCCTTGATGGTTGCAAGAAAGGATTCATGGTAGGTTGTAGAAGAGTTGTGGGGCTAGATGGCTGCTTTTTGAAGGGAGCAGTAAGTGGACAATTGCTGTGTGTTGTAGGTACATATGCTAATAATCAAATGCACCCAATTGCATGGGCTTCTGTTGAAGTTGAGAGTTATGATAGTTGGTACTAGTTCTTGTCATTACTATAGAAGTATATCCAAATTAATAACCATGGAGAAGTTTGGGTGATTATTTCAAATCAAAAAAAGGGTTAATCAAGGCAGTGAGTGAGATTGTGCCTGAAGCAACGCATAGGATGTGTGCAAGGCACATTTATGCTAATTAAGAAAGAACACAAAGATAAAAAATATCAAAAAAATCGGTGTTGTGCAAAGGCCTCTAACATAACAGATTTTAACAATCATAGAGTTAAGCTAGCTGAAAAAACTCAACAAGGTGCCAAAGATATGATAAAAACATCTCCTGAGCATTGGAGTAGAGCTTTCTTCAGTCTGCACAATATATGTGATTCAGTGGAGAGCAATCTTTGCGAGTCTTTCAACAATGTAATCATGAGAGATAGATTCTTTCCAATTATCACTTTGATGGAGATAATTAGGAAGAAAGTTACTACAAGGATTTAGGAAAATAGGACAAAGTCAGAGAAATGGGATGGTACAATCTATCCAAATACTTTTAGGAAGTTAAATCTCAACATCAGAAGATCAGCCACTTGGCAAATTTTATGGAATGGAAAAGATGGTTTTGGAGTTCAAGAAGGAGAGCACAGGAGATTTACGGTGAACTTGGAAAATTTGACTTGCTCTTGCAGGTATTGGGAACTATCTAGGATGCCTTGTTGCCATGCCATTACTTCACTTTATTATGTGTAAAAGGAGCTTGAAGATTATATTGCACCTTGCTACAGGATTAGTAAATATAATAAAATATGTGATCACGCATTACAACCTATTGAGGGAAAAGAGAACTCTCCAATGGCTTCAAACCCTAGGCCACTTCCTCCTATAAAAATTAAAATGCTAGGAGTCCGAAGACAGTTAGAAGAAGAGAAGAGGGTGAAAAACCCAAGGGAATAAAGATGACAATAAAAGGTATCAGAATAAAGTGTTATGTGTGTGGTGGCTATGATAACAACAAAAGAAAGTGTACCAATAATCTAGCTGTAGAGTGAAGGAACTTCCCAACTATACCAGAGCAACCAAAAGAAGTAAGAAGAAGCAAGATCAAGTAGCAGCAAAGTTAAGAATATGATGCCATGTATTTTCTGCTACTGCTAAAGAAGAAATAAAAATAGAACATCAATACATTGCCATGTGTAGCACATTAGAAGGATTTTTCCTGTATTTCTTGCTACTACTAATGTCTAATATTATAAATAGGGAGCTCCAATCCAGAAGCAAAGTGTTCTAGCTACTGGCCAAGTACCATCTAAGATGAAACCAAAGAGAAAATCTACGACACAAGTATGATTGTTCTAAAATTTCATTTGAATTTAATTGTACCGGAATCCAGTGACGAGTAAGGAAGCTTTCTTTGAATTTTCTCTACATTCTTCTATCCAGCAAAAATCTAGCTCCCAACCAGCTCAATATCGTGTATTTTCTCATGGAAATATTGAGTCCAATGCTCGGTATCAAGCACATCATGTCTCGAGTTCACAACCTACCACAACCGAAAAAGTTCTAGAACATGATAGGATGAGGTGGTGGTTTTTTTGGCAGTCAAAAGAAAGAAGAAAGCACCAGAATCAGAAAATGGAGGGGACGATTAAATCATGCAAATGCTAGTTTAGAAATGTCCTTTTGATGAAAATAGACTCTTTTTATTTTATTTTAGTAGTTCTTCTAGTAGCTAGTTTCTAGTTATTTTGTTCATATAAAACCATCATAGAACCACATAAAAGATAAAAACTTGACCAAATACTCATTGCATATTATATGGAAATCATAGCCAATTTATCCTATGCCCTCAAGTGAAAGGGAAATGGACATCGCCTAGAGGGGGTGAATAGACGTTTTAAAATAATTACTGTTTAGGCTCTAATAAATGCGGAATAAAACTAACGTTTAATTTATTAAGCCAAAACCTATATCCACTAGATTCAACTAAGTGCACCAACAACCTATGCTAAGTAAGACAAGCAACAAGGCGATATCAAGATATAATACTTCAAGCATGATGAATCATTTGAGAGATAACTGATGGACGTGGAGACGATGATTTTTATCCTGAAGTTCACTTTCAAATAAGCTACGTCTCTGTTGGAGAGATGTAGTGGCACAATGTACTTCGAACACCATAAATGGATCACCTGAAGGAGTTGTGCCCTAGAGGCAAATAATAAAGTGTATTGTTTGATATATCTCCTATATGTTCATAATACGTTTCATACTGTGCTATAATAGTATTAGTACGAAACGTTAATACACGTGTGGTATGTAAACAAACCGTGTCTCTGGTTACCTCTAGCGAACTAGTTCATTGATCATGAGGATGATCTGGGTTTCAAGATCATGGGCATTTATACCAATTGACAATGAGGTCACGTCATTGGTTGAATGACGTGATAGACAAACATCTGACAGTTGTATCTCAATGAGATCTAGTTACAAAGTTCACCATTGATGATAAACACATGAAACCTCACAACCTAATCCTTAGACTGTGAGATAATGCAAATCACCGTTCTGGAGGCAGCTTAGATGGTTATCAAGTATCATACCGTGACTGGGTGATCAAAAAGGTGCCACTCAGGTTTCCCAAAGGGGCATGTAGAGGAGTACATATCAAGACCAGGATTTGCTAGTCCATATAACGGATAGATACATATGTGGCCATCTCGATGACGTTGCATTAACGAAGCTTGCAAGCGTGTGAGTGGGTCACAAAATGCAATGACATGGGAACGAGTAAACAAGTTCATTGGTAACGAGATCGAATTGAGATATGGAGATACCAAAGATCAAGTCTCGGATGAACTAGGTATCAAGTGGCAAAGGGAATGAGAAACGACTATTCACGGTTCGAGCGATTAGATTTGTGGAATGCATGGGGGTCATCATGGGCATCTAGGTCCCCCTGATGATCATTGATATGAGAGGATTCTCAATCATGTCCAGAGTGTTCCCGAACCGAAGGATGTCACGCTTAAGGGCGGGGGCGCTTAGGGATATATGAGGTACCATAGAAGAAATAGAGAGAGAAACCGGAATAGTTCCGGGTAACATCCGATGGTGATCGGAGGAGGTCCGGAAGGAGTTCCAGATTAAAGGAATATAATAATATGTGTATTTGAATGTTAATTGGAGAATTAATATTAAATTTATATTTATATTTTATTATTAAAGGCAGCCCAATGCTAATGGGCCTCACCCGAAGGGGTAAGGCGCCTAAGGAGAGGGGGCCAGCCAGCATAGGCTTAGTGGGCTGCCCAAGTGGGGGCCACCTAGGGCCGGTGTCTTCCCCTAGGTGGCCAACAGGTGTGGGAATTAGTCCCACACCGCCTGGCCCCTGGGTGGTGTGCCCCTCCTACTATATATAGGGGTCCCCCTCTCCCCTTTAGAAGCATCCAGTTCTCTCATTCTCTCTCTCATTTTCCATTGAGGACTGATACATTGCAAATGTATCTATAATTTTTGATGTTCCATGCTTGGTTTTATCTACTTTCTTGTATTTTGTCCAAACTTTGGAGTACTTTTCATATGATTTCTTGGACTAACCTATTAACAAGAGCCATAGTGCCAGCTGCCTGTTTTCTGCTGTTTTTGGTTCTAGGAAAGTCAGAAAATGAATATTCTCGGAATTGGACGGGACAAAAGCCAAAGTCACTATTTTACTGGAAGACATGAATATTAAGGTACTAGATGTGCTGTTGCTACTAGGGAGAAAACAACAATCCTTTGTTCATAGAACAATCATATTGTTTACTTTACACGCAATTTGTAATGCAATAATCTGTTGCTTACAACTCAATACTGGAGGGGGTTCGGATGATAACCTGAAGGTGGATTATTAGTCATAGATGCAGTTGGATGACGGTCTATGTATAATGTTGTAATGCCCAATCGAATCTCAAAGGAGTCAAGATGATTAGTATATGCTTGTATTGCTTTCTCGATGTTTCTCAATTGCCCGACTGTAATTTGTTCACCTAGCATGTTATCTATCTTAAGGAGAGCCACCTCTAGTGAACTATGGATCCCGGTCCTTTCCTTTACATTCAATCTACAATCAACTGTTTACTGCTTTGTGTTTACTTTCTGCAAACTATTACTTCCTTCCATTCGATACGTTTAATCCTTTGTTTTCAGCGAAACCGGTGAGATTGACAACCTCATCGCAAGTTGGGGACAGAGTTATGTGGTTGTGTTGTGCAGGTCTCCACGTTGCTACTAGCACTGGTAGTGCGCCCTGCCATGGCTCAGCTAGCTACACCTTTGGGGTGTTTCCTTGCTCCTACTGGTTCGATAACCTTGGTTTCATAACTGAGGGAAACTTACTTCTGTGCTCATCATACCTTCCTCTTGGGGTTCCCCAACGAGCTCATCAATCATGAGCCATCAAAGTATTTTTCTGCCGCCGTTGCCGGGGAGTCAAGGACATCTTCACAAGGGGAGTCCCTCATAACCAATCTCTTTACTTTGTTACTTTTGTTTTGCTTAGTTTCTTTTTGCTTTGTTTGCTTGTTTCTTTTATTGGGTCCACAACATAGAAAACAAAAAATTTCCTATGATGAGAACTACACGCCAAGATCTATCTACTAGGTACAGAGCAACGGGTGGATATACATCCAACGAGAGCTTACCCTCGAAGACAACGAGTTTTGTTAACGAGTAGGAACTCGTGGTTGATGTAGTCTTACACTTGCCGATCTCAAGATCGTGAGGAAGTCCGAGCGCCGCAACTCAGCAGCGCATCCACACTCGCACACACGTTCAAGCCACCGGACAACCTCCACCTCCTCGCTCCAGCAATCCAGCGGAAGCAGCAACTCCTTCCAGACGAAATGCCACCGGGAACATGTATCTCGCTAATCCGAGACCATGGGGGAATAATTCTAGAGGGGGAGAGAGATCCTTCACAAGGAGGTGTGAGGAAGAAGGAGGAAGAGGGGGGCCTTTTATAGGAGGAGGGGGGGTACCCCCCTCCATGGCCCGCGCCTCATGGAGGTGACCCTTCACCTCCTCCATTCATGTGGTGGAAACTCCCTCGACATTAAAATGGCTCTTCACATTCCCTTTTAAAGTCTCCACTTTAAATGCATTAAATTTCTCCAAATTTAATGCTCTCTCATTTAATAAAACTCTTTTATTATTTTTATTCAGAATTTTTTAATTACTTTAATTAACCAACATTCACATATAACCCCTTGCAATATTTCAATATCACATGCAGGACCACTTTCTGCAATTTCACCCGAAACAATTTCTGGTTTCTATCGAAACAATTCCTGTGCTTTGCAATTCTTTCGTCTGAAACATATGTGCTCCAAAATGGTGTCCGGTAACTCTTAAGTGTGTCCCCCTACGGTTCGTGAATAACGCAGACATGATTGAGACTCCTCTCAGATCAATAATCAGAAGCGGGACCTGGAGGTCCATACTGACTCCTGCATATTCAACGATGACTTCTATGATTGTGAGAACCTTTAACGCTTGTAATTTAATCCCTTTGTCTCTTGATATAATACATGTTCGAGATTCGATCATCGGTATCCAAATACCTAGTTTGATCTCGTTACCGACATGCACTCTTTTCTCGTTCCCGTGATATAACATTCTAGTGATCACATCACTTGCTTGCAAGCTACCTTAATGTGATATCACCGAGATGGCCTAGAGTATATCTATCCGTCATCGGGATTGACAAATTCCACTCTTGATCCATGAGCCTCAACATAACACCTTCGTAGAACTAAACCCATATTTATAGTCACCCAGTTACGGTGTGACATTTGATGTTATCAAGATACTCTTCCGGTGTTAGCAATTAACATGATCTCATGGTCTAAGGATAAAGATTACTTCGTATGATGTTATAGCAATGTAAACATAATGACTTGATCGTAATGCTATACTTTGGATGAATGTTCATCACATCATTTCACAAATGCTGTGACCTTGTTATTAACAACATCCAATGTCCATGATCAGGAAACCTTGATCATCTTGTTAAGCAACAAGCTAGTCTATAAGAGAGGTATAACTAGGAACCCTTTTTGTTTATTAAACACACATGTATTGACGTGCAAAATAAACATTTATCATAAACATGGAATAAGATAATAACCACTTTATTATTGCCTCTCGGGCATGTTCCCTTCATCTTTAACAAAAAAAAAGTTTTACAAGTTTGCTATCTTTATTAAAAACTCAAAAAAATGACTACTCTTGAAAACACTAAGTTGTGTGACTTCACTAGCACCAACAACAATGATTTTATGAGCACACCTCTTGCTCCACATGTGCCTGAAGCTACTTTCTTTGAGATAAAACCTGCTTTACTCAATCTTGTTATGAGAGAACAATTTTCTGGTATTGATCTTAATACTTCTTCATTTCAGAATACTTGATTCTTTTTCTTACTTCTTATTGGGATAACACAAAAGTTTTAGATGAGTCTTGGAAGTTATTACCTCTGTAATAACCGCTCCTTATCCTTTTTATTTGCTTTTTATGCCAAGAGTAACCTCTAATGAGAGAGAAGTAACGATTGGGAAAGTTGCTGTCCCGAAACAGATTTCTGTGCTTCACCGTAAACATTCATGTAAAATCTCTGTACGTCCTTTTGAGGCGTGAATTTTTGTGCTTCTGCCCTAGGTTGTTATCTAACTTTGGTTAGTTCAACACTTTTTGATTTGAGCAACAAAAGGTCTTCGAAAACATTCGTCTTTACCTGCTGGTCTGTTTTGACAGATTTTTGCCATTTTCCGCATTTGCTTCTTGTTGGTTTCTTTTTGAGTTCTTTTGGGGAATTGAGATTTTTGAGGGAAGTGATACAGTAGCTAGTGTTTTAATGGAAGTTTTATTGGTGTTGGAACTGAACCTAATGACCTATTATCTCGATTGCACTAATGTTGCTAATAAAGATTGTGTGAAGTTTTGTATGAAGGAAAAATTTCAGGTGTATGGAAGAAATGAGTAATGAGATGAAGGATGGACTAAAGCTCAAGTTTGGGGATGCCACGCGTGTAACCCCAAGAAATATCCAAGAATTACAAGCATCAAAGCTTGGGGATGCCCAAGGCATCCCCTTCTCCATCAATAAAAATCCCAGGTTTCTTCCAAACGCTTCATCTTTATTGTTTCATGCATAGTTGTGTTGTTCTTGGAGCGTCTTCTTTTTCGTTTTCATTTTGGTCTTTCGTTTGCTTGGTTTGCTTAGTTTGTTGAATAAATTGGTTGGACCCTGGTGGCTTTGAGTATGGACCCCAGAAAAATGTTGGAGCAATGATGATGTAGAGCTCGTTGGGAACCCCAAGAGGAAGGTATGATGAGCACAGCAGCAAGTTTCCCTCAGTTATGAAACCAAGGTTTAATCGAACTAGTAGAGCACAGCAGCAAGTTTCCCTCAGTTATGAAACCAAGGAAACACCCCAAAGGTGTTACTAGCTGAGCTTTGGTAGAGCGCACTACCGGTGCTAGTAGCAACGTGGAGACCCACACAAAACAACCACAGAACTTTGTCCCCAACTTGCGATGAGGTTGTCAATCTCACCGTGTTTTGCAAAAAACAAAGGATTAAACGTATCAAATGGAAAGAAGTAAAAGTTTGCATAAAGTAAACACAAAACAGTAAACAGTTTATAGATTGTATGTAAAAGACAAGGACCGGGATCCATAGTTCACTAGAGGTGGCTCTCCTTAAGATAGATAACATGCTGGGTGAACAAATTACAGCGGGGCAATTGACAAACATCGAGAAAGCAATACATGCATATACTAATCATCTTAACTCCTTTGAGATTCGATTAGGCATTACAAAATTATACATAGACCGCCATCCAACTGCATCTATGACTAATAATCCACCTTCAGGTTATCATCTGAACCCCCTCCAGTATTAAGTTGCAAGCAACAGATTATTGCTTTACGAACTACATGTAAAGTAAACAATACGATTGTTCTATGAACAAAGGATTGTTGTTTTCCCCCTAGTAGTAATAGCACATCTAGTATCTTCAAGATTTCTGTCACTTCCCTAGATTACCAGAGGCATGAACCCACTATCGAGCATAAATACTAACTCTTGGAGTTGCTAGCATCTACTTGGCCAAGATAGCTACTAACAACGGAAAGCATGAAAGATCACAAATAACAAAGATTTGATAGAATCAATAATCAATCTGAAATAGCATCTCAATATCCATCGGATCCCTGCAAACACAACATGCAGAATTACAAATAGAGGATCTTGATCATGAACGAAGCTCACAAGATCTATACATTAAAGCACAAAGGAGGAGAACCAGCCATCTAGCTACTGCATGGATCCGTAGTCCAAGGATGAGCTACTCATGCATCACACCGGAGGCTTGCATGGTGATGAAGAAGGCCTCCAAGGTGAATTCCCCTCTCCGACAGGGTGCCGGGAAGAGATTCAGATCCCTCCCGATCTAGGGATGGAGATGATGGCGGCTACAGACTCTTTCGTGGATTTTTTGATCGGGCACTTAGGGTTTTCGTCCCGAGGGCATCTTATAGGCGGAAGGGGAGGCTGAGGGGGTGCCAGAGGCGGCCACACCACCCCCTGGCGCGGGCCAGGCTAGGCCGCTCGGCCAGGTGGTGTGGTGGCCCCTGGCCCCTCTCCGTCTCGTATTCTGGCATCTAATGACTTCCGAAAAATAGGCACTTTGGCTTTTGTCCCGTCCAATTCCGAGAATATTCATTTTCTGACTTTCCTGGAACCAAAAACAGCAGAAAACAGGCAGCTCGCACTATGGCTCTTGTTAATAGGTTAGTCCAAGAAATCATATGAAAAGTACTCCAAAGTTGGAACAAAACACAAGAAAGTGGATAAAACCAAGCATGGAACATCACAAATTATAGATACATTTGCAATGTATCAACATCCCCAAGCTTAACTCCTGCTCGTGCTCGAGTAGGTAAGTGATAAAAAGAAAGAATAATTTTTTAGGTGACATGCACCATCAAATACTTGATCAAAGTATTTGTAAAACATTCAAAGCTGGGATCATAGTACTTCAATCATAACATGAAAGACAAAGTTCTAGCAATAAGACAAAGAAACTATGATGCAACATAAAAAGGCACAAACAAAAGATTCATGAATAACAATGCTTTGCAAGACGTTTGTTTGTTTCACATAAATAAAACATAGCATAATAGTATTCAGCTTGTCCCTCAATAGAGTAGCAAATGTAAATGCATAGGACACCTTCAAAGTTCATAAGAGTGACTAGATACAAATAGTTTAAAACAAGTAATATCAAGTTCTGTATCAATCAACTAGTCTTGGGACAATTCACATAGAACTAAGAATGGCCACTATGCTCTCAAAGAAGGTGCATAAAGTTAGAAGGTGGAGACTCAATATAATGGTGGAAGAAAGGCCTTTATAGAAGGAAGTAGGGATTCAAGTCTCATAAAGAGCTTCCAAAAATTATGGTACTTATAGCTTTCAGCTCTCATTGCCCCTATGATAAGCATCTTGAAGTGATTAAGGTTAAAGTGAACAAACTATGGTGTACATGCTTGACGAAGTATAAGTTAGAAATCTCATGTCCCTTGTATACGAGGGTCGCTCCTCATGCTATTCAAGTTTAGTCACCAGTAAGTTCTTGGCATTGTAAGTATATGTGTATCACAGAGAAACGCCAACGGGGTACCCCTTGCCCGATGATATAGAAGAATCCCCATATCAAAATGACAAGGCAAGCAGACAACGAGCATCTCAGCAATCTTCTTATTTACCATGGGAATATGGTGCTTTTTTCTCTCTTTCCTCTTTTCATAATATCCCTTTTTTCTTTTTCTCTTTTTTTCTAGATATAGGACTCTTTTTTAATAAGAAGAATGCTTCATAGACAGCTCATTATGGTTACGCTGCAGGTTTCCACCACGTCAGCATGGATTAGACCAGCAGCCCAGACGTTTCTCTAACACATATACATAACTCCATGGACTTACAAGCTCCCCTTTCATTTCACACCGACGACATCCATATACAAAAGAGCATGATATCAACTAGGTACAAGTACCAAGTGCAATGTTCAAAGCGTTCCCCATGAAAGCATGGTTCTGCTAATTCCCAACAAATAAGTGCAAGCATATACAACATAGAAGACACAATGGTTCAAGTTTATTAAGGGCAAGTAAAATAAAGTGTGCCATCAAGTTCGTGTGAGCTTTAATCACTAGTTTTCTCATAACAAATTTAATTTGGAAGGTAAACAAAAGCATGAATATACTTGGAATACCATAAGCTAGTAGGTAGGTATGGTGGACTCTTTGGAATAACTTGGTTTAGGGAGTTGGATGCATGAGTGGAACTCATACTTTGTTGTGGAGGCTAGCAAAAGACTGGGAGCGACAAACTAAGAGAGCAATAATGGCCATAATCATGCAGACCGACAAAACATCATTGATCAAAGCATAAAGTGATACTACAAGTTGAAAACTAAAGGATCATAAAGGCTATGGTTACTTGAGAGCGTCATAACATGGTGTGAGCATGTGCCAAGTCAACCCAAATAAAGCATCAAAGGAGAATACCACTATACTATGATTTAATATGCTAAAACAACGCATGATTCATCCAAGGCACATTAAGCAATCTCAATTGTTTATAACAAGTAATGCTACAGCAAAGAATACTAAGAATAAAGCCAAAACAATATCAAGCATGGCATGACAAAGCAAAGGCCACAGTAAAAAACAAGCTCTTTTTACCATATAAGCATGAACTTTCCTACTCTTTTCCAAACCAAACCAAACTATTTGCAAACCAATGAATGAAAGAGGGGGTCCAACCAATTTATTCAGAAAACTAAGCAAACCAAATAAAACAAAAAACCAAAATGAAAACGAAAAGGAAGACGCTCCAAGAAAAATACAACTGTGCATGAAACAATAAAAATGAAGCGTTTGGAAGAAACCTGGGATTTTTATTGATGAAGAAGAGGATGCCTTGGGCATCCCCAAGCTTTGACGCTTGTAATTCTTGGATATTTCTTGGGGTGACACGCGTGGCATCCCCAAGGTTGAGCTTTAGTCCATCCTTCATCTCATTACTCATTCCTTCCATACACCTGGAATTTTTCCTTCATACAAAACTTCACACAATGTTTATTAGCAACAATAGTGCACTTAAGATAAAAGGTCTTAAGGTTCAGTTCCAACACCAAATAAACTTCCATTAGAACACTAGCTACTGTAGCACTTTCCTAAAAAATCTCAATTCCCCAAAAGAACTCAAAAAGGAACCAACAAGAAGCAAATGCAGAAAATGGCAGAAATCTGTCAAAACAGACCAGCAGGTAAAGACGAATTTTTTCGAAGACCTTCTGTTGCTCAAAATAAAAAGTGTTGAACTAAAGAAAGTTAGATAACAACCTGGGGCAGAAGCACAAAAATTAACGCCTGAAAAAGAGGTTCAGATATTTTACACGAATTTTTACGGTGAAGCACAGAAATCTGTTTCGGGACAGCAACTTTCCCAATCATTACTTCTCTCTCATTAGAGGTTACTCTTGGTTAAAAAAGCAAATAAAAAGGATAAGGATAGGTTATTACAGAGGTAATAACTTCCAAGACTCATCTAAAACATTTGGGTTATCTCCCAATAAGTACTTTTCTTTAACGCCTTTAAGTTAGGCATAAGAAGCAAGAAAAAATCAAGTGTTCTCAAATGAAGAAGCATTAAGACCAAATTTTGTTTTCATAGGAGAAACAAAAGAAATATTTTCTCTTTTCTTAGGGAAGTGTTCTATACCTTTCTTGAGTGTGAGTTGATATTTAATGGTGCCTTCTTTCATATCAATGATGGCACCAACAGTTCTAAGAAAAGGTCTTCCCAAAGTAATAGGACAAGAAGCATTGCATTCAACATCCAAAACATAGAAATCAACGGGGACATAGGCATTTTTAACCATAATAAGAACATCATTAAGACTCCCCATGAGTTTCTTTTTAGCATTATCTTCAAGTGGGACATTGAAATAACAATCTTCAAGTGGAAGCAAATCAAGCATATCATAAATCCTTCTAGGCATAATAGAAACACTACTATCAAGATCACATAAAGCTTTAAAATCAAAGTCATTCACTTTCATATTAATGATGGATTCCCGACCATCTTCTTGTTTTATAGGAACAGAAGCTTTATGTTTCATCTTTTCTTCTTTAATCTTTATGAGATCATCAGTAATGTGTTTTGTAAAGGCCATGTTCATAACACTAGCATTAGGACTTTTAGCAAGCTTTTGTAGGAATTTAATAACTTCAGAGATATTGCAACCATCAAGATCAAAATCAAATTTATCATCTAAAGTAGTAGAACTATTACTAGCGTCAACACTAGTGGTGGTAATAGTAGAAACACTAATGTTTCTAGCAATTTCATCTTCTCTTTCCCACTTAGCATGTAATTCAGCTAATAGTCTAACATTTTCATCAATTCTTACTTGTATAGCATTAGTAGCTGCAAAGGGATTATCATTAGTTTCAGGTTTAGCAGCCATTTTATTAATCAATGAAGATTGAGCTTCAGACAAAGATGATATATTCCTTTCAGCATTAGAGAGTTTCAATTGTAAACTAGGAATTTCCCTATTTAGACTCTCAAGTTGATGGCTAATGTTCTTCAAAATGGTAGATTGTTCCTCCATAGTTTTAGTGAATAGTTTATTTTGCTCATATTGCATTTGCATGACGTTTTTAGTGGCTCTTTCAACTTCTAAAATTCTTCCTTCACTAGGTAATCCAGGTTTACCATTATAGCCATAACTATTATTAGGAGGGTAGGGCCTATAATTGTTATTACCATAATAATTGTTGCCAAAATTATTATTTCTTATGAAGTTCACATCAACTTGCTCTTCTTGAGCAACCAAAGAGGCTAAATGAACATTATTTGGATCAATATGGGCTTTCCCATTCACAAGCATAGACATAATAATATCAATTTTATCACTCAAGGAGGAGGTTTCCTCAACAGAATTTACCTTCTTACCTTGTGGAGCTCTCTCAGTATGCCATTCAGAATAATTAACCATCATATTGTCCAGAAGTTTCGTTGCAGCACCCAAAGTGATGGTCATAAAGGTACCTCCAGCAGTAGAATCCAATAGGTTCCTCGAAGAATAGTTCAATCACTACTAGGAAAACGCACGTATGTGGCGCACCTATTTTCCCCTTCCGTGGCGCACTAGGAGTGCGCCACGACTTCTGCGCAACGGCTAAAAAGTGCCCGTAGCGCACTGCCAGGTGCGCTACAGGTATCTCGAGTTAGTGGTAGCGCACTGTCCTGTGCGCCACTACTGTTTTTCCTGTGGCGCATGACTTAGTGCGTTACTAGTATCTAGTTAGTAGTAGCGCACTGGTTGGTGCACCACTACTGTTGTTCCTGTGGTGCATGACATAGTGCGCTACTAGTATTTGACCACGAGCGCCACCAACGTAGTGCGCCACTAACCACGTATATGTGCGCCACGACTGAGCTTTTCAAAAAACAAAAAAAAATACTCAATACAGATTATATACAATACATCTGTATATACACAGATATACAATATAGAAATAAATACACAGATATAAATACAGAAATAAATACACAGACAAGATAGAAACAAATACATATAGATAAGCCACATACATAAATACACAGTATAAGTTATATTATTTCGATCAAGTTACAAAGTAGCTAGTGATGACATGAATACATGTCTCAACCAAGTTAGAGCTCGCGGAAGCTCGCCTAGACATCTAAAGTAGGAACATGCAGGACAGACAACCAATGATGATAACCATCACCGCGACGGAGGTATAGGTCTTCATCCGATTCCTCGTCCTAACTCCCGCTAGATAGCGCGCGTATCTAGCTTCCGCCTCCGCCATAGTGTTGTACCCTTTGTAGCTATTGCCGCTGAAACGGTGCACCTGTCTCCGGCAGTCTTCCCAATCATTATAGACTCCGGGAACCCATCCCTTGTACACGACGTACCACGTCATCTAAAAGTTGGCAATAATAATTGAATGGTGGTGAAAAAACAAGTAAAATTCGCATATAAAGATATACTTATCAAATAAGGTAACAAAGTAAGCAAAAAATACCATGTAGTAGCATGTACATGTTGACACACACAAGTACACGTGGGGATAAAGAACTACAACTAGACCAACACATCAAGACTTCTGGCTCGGCTGAGGGAACGGGAGGACGCCTTGTTTCGTCATGAACGCCCTATAGTCACCCTGCATCTTTAGGCGATCTACTACGTCACTGTTATTCGGGGGATTGCCTCCGTAGAAGACCCCCCCTGAAGTCATGACATCACAGCTGATGATTGCCCCAAACTGTTACTGGATGCGATACATCTCTTGTCTAATATCTGAATCATTGATCTTGGCCTTGACTTCGGCCCACCGTTTGAGATGATCTGGCAGCGTAGAATTCTGTTGCTCTAGTAGGAACGCCCTCATGTGATGGAGTGCATAGTAGGCTTCCTTCTGACTGCCTGTCGGCTGCTTTACGCAGGGGAATTCTGTCACATGGGTGAAGACGTGCCTGCCAAACTTGAGCTTCTTACGCACGAAGGTGGCGCCTTCTACTGAGGCATAGCCGGTGAGAGCATCATCCATAACTTCCTTGATCTTGTCGTAGTTTTTCTTCTTATCCTGACTCCCTGAGTCGAAATACGTGGCTTGTGAATGTTTCGGTGACAAGAAGATGAGTGTGCAGTGTTGATCTCTGCGCAAAACAATTCAAACGGAATGTGTTGGAAAAAGAATGGTGAAAATCTAATAACGCATGTTATGGCAGCGAGTGAATAATGACTTACTCGGGAAAGAAAGGCACGAGAATGTATTCCTTTGTCTTGTTCGCGACCAAGATGCCTTGGAGGTACGAGGCCACGAATCGCCGTTCAATGGCGCTTCCCAATCAGCCATCACGCATGTAGTAGGGGTCCACTATAGCGATGCCCGGGGTGTTCTCTCTAATGATATGAATGGCCAGGCTGAGAGAAAACAGGCATACCATGGTATAGTGTAGCGGATACAGGTGGAACATATTGAAGATGTCGTCAAACCGCAGGAAGAATAGATCCGCGGGGACATTATCAATGAAGCCCAAGCCTCGTGGCACCTTAACCACGAATACCGGGTGCGAGGGATCTTTCTCCGCAAGAAGGCGTCTCTCTATCGTCAGCACACCGTCATGCACACTCCTCATTTCTGAAGTGGCGAGCCTGAGCAATTTCTTAGTTAGCATGGGCTCACCCGCCACATGCATCCTCCACATAATACCCTTTGGTCTTGGTGGCCCGTCCTGAAACCTGATCGGATTCGCAGTTGACGCCACCGGCTGGCTCGAGCTGCGAGATTTTCTTTTCCTGGTCTTCTTGCCTTTTGGGAAGTGGGTAGGCACCGCAATCTGAGCATCGATCGCCCTATGTAGTGTGTCAGGGCTTAGAACAAAGGGCCGGTTGGATGTATCCGCTGGCTCGGTGAAGGTGCAAGCTGGAGACGTCTCCTGAGAACCAAAGAGACGTTTGTTGCAAGTGGCTTTCTTTGCGGGGCCACCAGCTGGGTCTTTGTTTAGGTCGCTAGGGAAAAGATTAGTGTTGATGAAATCATCGAAGTAATCTTCGTCATCCTCATTCGGATCCTGCGCCATGGTCATGTCAATATGACCAGCCGAACAATCGCGTGGAGGTAACGGCGGTAGCGGTGTGGGGGTCTTGCCATGGCTTGGCGCTGGCACAACATGCAGTGTTGTTGTATGTGGGGTGATGGCCCCGGCCGTCCCCAAACGAATCATGCTCTTTGGCCATAGCAGGAATAAGCCGAAGCAACTTTTGAGGACAACCGGCTCTTCTTCATCCACTCCTGAGGGTTGAATGGGAGGTTCCAGGTCATCGCAGCCCCTTAGCACCCAGATAATTTTAACCCTATGCAATTTATCTAGCATCGGCTTTGAGTGGAACATGCGGTGCAAGGGTTGAATGATGGTACCCTTGGCAACATCCCTCAACTCGTTGTTCACGAAGCTTAAGAGAGTGCATGGAACATCCGTCTGCGAAAAACATGTATGGCATTAAAAAGATGCCATAAGAGTAATAAATGGCAAGGCGGTAAAGTATTTGGTTTACCGTGATGGCGTCGAGCTCGGCTAATGTCGAGGCACCACATACGATGACATGCGTGCAAGAGACGGAGGGGCTGCTTGATGGAACGGTGCCGGCCGCCAATGTATTCTCCCTATTGGTTTCATTAAGCTCCGGCGCTGCGGTGATGGCACGGGGAGTCACCAATGCTTCCGGCACTGCCGTGCTAGCGGGCGGAGTCACCAATGCTTCCGGCGCCTCCGTGCTAGCGGGCGGAGTCACGAACACATAATTCACCGGGATCACCGGCGCCACATTGTTTGAGTGGCTACTGACCATGCTTGGAATCGGGCACGACCCTTGTCGACCACCCGCACTCTAGTTCGCTATTGACTCCACCAAGGTAGGTAGGATGGAGGTGAGGGTGATTGCCAGGTTGTCTTGGACGATCTGCGGGCGCCACTTGTTCCTTAATTTCCTGAACCTCGCGGTTTTCCTCGTTGCTCCTTCCCTCCACACGCGTCCTCAGGGGTGGACCAAAATGATCCACCCAATTCTTAGCCCTGAAGCCAGCCAGACGGCCAGCCGACGATGGCTTCTTTGTAACCGGTGTGATTTTCTTGGGCTGGTTCATCACCCTGTTAAAAGGGTTATCCCACCGGGTGGCCGCCGTCGACCCGTGGGATGAGGAACCATGGGATCCCTGACTAGCAATTTCCTGCTCCTGCAGAAGAAGTAACGTGGACCGTTTAGAAATTTGACTTGATCGATTAGAATGTAATCGACTTGATCCGCGGTAATTAAATTACTTACCGCAAGAACCTAGAAGTCCTTCACCTTAGTTTCCGCGGTGAGTTCTTTGGTTTTGGGGTCCACATGGTAACGAGCCCTGATAAAGTTTCGAAGCTGCTTGTTTTCGAATTTCAAAAAGGGGTTAGGTATCCCCTTAGCTTTATACTCGTCGTCCTCCTTATCCCATTTGGGCTCCGCAGCTCTGTAACCACCAGATCCGAGATGGTGGTTACCTATATTCATCACCTGCAATTCCTTTCCCCGCTTACTCGAGGCCTTGGCTGCTTCGGATTTGCACTTGGCCTTGAACTCCTGGAATTGATCTTCGGTGATCTGCGGGTCAATCTTCTGGATCTCCTCGAGACTTTTCCCTTATTTAAATATCTTCTTCTTTATCCGGGTTCTCCAGCTGGCCAGGGCGGTGCTCATCCTCGTGAGGGCGGATTTATTTACTTCATTCCCATGATAATCTGTGTTCCGATACTAAAGGGGGAACTTGTATCTTGCGTGCAGTTTCTCGAAGAAGAGTGTGCGCAAATGGCCATTATCTTTATGCTGGAGATTCTCGGTGTTGATCGAGATGGCGGTCCGGGTGATAGTCGCCACTTACCCACCGTACCCTTTGGCCACATGGTCGGGCGCCAAAGGAACCCCTGTTGGGCTCACTTCGGTAATTTCCTCTCTGACGGTGCCGACCGTGTTCGGGCGCCTTTCCTTCTTCTTCTTAGGAAGATTACTACCACTTGTTGTGCCCTCGTCACCATCAGTGGTTTCATCATCTGCCGTTCCTTCGGCCGCTTCTTCTTCCTCCGCATCTTCCATCTCATTGGCGTCGCTCTCGGAAGGGTTGTATTCTTCATCACCCTCTGTCATTCTTTCTAGCCGCTCGACCTCCTCCCAAAATGACAAGGGTCTGTTTTGAGGTCTCACTTCTCCTTCAGCGTTGATGCGCTGAGAAGATCCAGACTCGTCATTGTCACACATGTTTACACTAATAAAAGGCAAATAATGGTTAGTAAAGTGCGCGGAAAAATCCGGCATGACCTTTGCTCATTTTTGTTAAACTAGGAGTGCCTGATTTCTACCGAAACGGAAGTTAATCAACATTTCAGCGAAAATCGGGACTCATTTCATACAAGCACCTGCATACGAATACAACTAGGCAGGGTAATATAGCTACGAATACAACTAGGCTGGGTAATATAGGCAGGGTAAATGTTTAACTGTAGAAAACATATCGTAGGACGTTATGTTATCCTAAACTTGAAATAGTTCGGCTTATTAGTTAATCGTTAGAAGTTTCTTAGCTCTGCTCTCTCATATAGTCATTTGAATAGTTAAATACACATGCAGGGAGTTATGCACATGGCTTGATTGTGTCAGTTAAAACATGTATCAAGTTATTATTTTTCCAGTACCTACTGCATGATCAGATATGAGCTTCAAAAAACTAACAATCCTTTTTTTTCACATTGTAAGATATTCTTTATTAGTAGCACTACAAAAGAAAGCTGGAAACCATGGCATGTGTTAGGCTTTATAAGCCTATTTGAGGTTGGCAAACAGAAACCTCTAAGAGCAAGAAATTAAGTTCTAAGATTTGCTGAATTTACATCACATTATTTGCTTCAAATGGGTGATCTATAACAATGCACACAAGTACAATATACCTTGTCCAAACCTTGTCCAAAAGTACAATATACCTTGAGCTACACAAAAGTACAATATACCTTGTCCAAACCTTCGTATGACTCACGGTAAGCCTCGAGTAAAAAGCTAGAAAGCACTAGAGTATTTTTCTTCTAATTTTCCTATAGCTTTCATCTATATCAGATACGGTACATCTCAAAAATTTCATAAAAGAAACTGCTGATCCTCAATCTCACCCATGAATGTGATGGAAATACTTTAATCCAAGACTAAAGGTCAATAAAGAATTTCAAGACTAGACACGCTCATCACTTCCAAACATTGTTGCATCATAGTTGGGGACTAACCAAATTTCAGAGTAGCAGAATGTAGAGGACCAGATGAAGCGTTAGGTTGCTAGTAATACTTATGTGAAAAAATGTTGATGCTGAAGCACTACTATGGTTGCATCACTTCCAAACATTTTTGGTTAGGTTGCTAACCAAAAACTGATGCTGAAACACTACTAGTTTCTCTAGTATAGGATCTAGTACACGAAAGGGAATGAAAAGAAAACCACGCCTCAGCAGCCTAGACAATAACACTTACTCGAGCTATACATCTACTACCCAATAGCTACAACACAAGCACATCTCATCCAAGTAATTGCACTGTGTTCACCAGAGTCCAGAGGAACCAACATATGTGATTGCACTGTGTTCACCAGAGTCCAGAGGAACCAACATATGTGAAAAAATATAGTAGAAAGGATGTTTCAGTCTCAACTCACTGTAACATTTAGGAATCAAACCTATCACCAACAGCACTATCACTGAATCAAGCTAGGGTTCATGTGCTCGAAGCTATTCACTAGGTAAAACACTTTCCAATATCAGAGACCAAAGAGAGGAGGAAACCCTAATTAGGTCAGAGAGCGGAGAGAGGGGAGAGGGGACGCTCACCTCAAAGACGACGACGACGAAGAGCGCGCGGATGATGACGAAGAGCGTGGATGGAGCTCCTCCACGGACGCGGGGCGGCCTCCTCTCCTCCTCCTCGGACGCGACGGCCTCCCCTCCTCCTCCACGGACGCGGCGGCCTCCTCTCCTCCTCCTCGGACGCGGCGGCCTCCTCTCCTCCTCCTCGGCAGGCAGCGGGCGAGCGGAGGCGGCAGATCGAGTGGAGGCGGCGCGTCGTAGCTGCAGCACAGACTTGTCGGTAGATAGATGGGAGACGATGGAAGATGACCGTGTGCAGCACAGACTTGTCACAACACTTAGCCGTAGCGCACCCTTACCTAGTGCACTACGGATAACCGTAGCGCACTAGGTAAGGGTGCGCTACGGCTAAGTGTCGTGTCAAGTCAAACAAAAGGCTGCCGCCCTGTTACTTGACACTAGCACTTGTATATCCCACTGGTTCTGCCCTAGCTATGTACACTCACTAAACCTGGAGCACCCAGGTTCGAACCCTGGTGCCCCCATTTTTTGTTTTTATTTTAAAACTACTTTAAAATGTTAAAAAATATCCCAAAAATTATGTAAACTATATAAAATATCTGTTATATGTTTTATATGACAAAAATGGTACATATATATCATCAAAAGTGGTACAAAAGTGATTCAAAGTAGAAAGAAATTAAATAATAATGTGTCCATTAATAATATGCCATCCATATGCATCAATACAATCTTTTTTGAGCATGCGTTTTACAATCTTTTTTGAGCTAGCGTTTTACAATCTTTTTTCCCTTCTTTGTCACGGTTGAATAATTTAGCCCTGGAACTTTTATGTTTCTTCGCTCGAACGGGCTACCTTTTTTGGGTAAGGTTGTCCTTTTTGTTCTTGTGATGTATGTTTCTTCATCGTAGTCGTCGTCATCTTCAATCTTTGGATCACCATACTGGTCGAAGTCTTGCTCGTTGGCGACTCCATCCATTCCGATGATGTTTCTTTTTCCTCTCCTCACGACAACACGACTAGGCTTTGTCGAGTTAGTAATAAAAAAACATTGGTCCACTTTGCTAGCCAGTACCCACGGTTCATTTTTCGCGGCGACGTGCGCACTGTCGGCCTTGGATTTGGCTGCTTCGGGTATTAACATGGTTGTGAAATACCGGTCTTCTCTTTCGACGCTCTTGGCCCATCTGACACGGAACATCGACACCTTTTCTCCACAGTAGTCGAGCTCCCAGATCTCCTCGATCCTTCCGTAAAATCTTTCCTTCACGTTGTCATTGGTGTAGAATTCCAATGTTACGCCTGAGTTCTGATAGTCACACTTGTTGTCCTTTTCCTCCGTGTAGAATGTGTAGCCGTTGATATCATACGCCTGATATGTCACTAGGTTGTGCATGGGTCCCTGCGACAAGGTGAATATGATGTTTTCCTCTGCATAATGCGATTGCGGGGGATTATCTAGGAGCGTCTGCCTAAACCAACGCTTGAAATCTGAGTTGTGCTCTTTGATTATTTCTCCCTGCGTCCTCTGTATTCCCCGGTCACTATACTTCTTCTCGATTGACCTTTTGTGCTTTTGTACCCAAGGATCGACCAGTTCTAAATGTTGTAGCGCGACTAGGTTTGCTCTATCAAAGTCTGCGTGTCGACAATCGTAGTCTGCATGCAGTACGCTACGACCCTCTCGGTGACCCGATCCATCGAGCTTGCCAAGGTGCCTATTGACGGGAAGACCGACAGGGTTCTCGATGCCTAGATAATCCGTGCAGAAAGAGATACACTCTTCGGCCAGAAAGCCCTTGGCTATGCTTCCATCTGGACGGGACCTGTTGCGAACGTATCCTTTGATGTGTCCGTTCATCCTTTCGAATGGCATCATGCTGCGGAGGAACATCAGCCCGAGTTGGATGATATCCTCCACGATATGGACCAGCAGATGCACCATAATGTCGAAGAATGCGGGCGGGAAGTAGATCTCGAGCTCGCATAGTATCACCACGATCTCCTCTTATAGCCTCCCGAGTTGTTTCATGCCAATTGACTTTCGAGAGACGACGTCGAAAAACTTGCAGAGCCCAAACAATGTTTCTCGGACATGCTCATCCATTATACCTCGTAGTGCAACCGGAAGTATCTGTGTCATTAGCACGGCACAGTCGTGAGACTTCATCCCACTAAACCTCTGCTTAGCCTCATCTAGGTACCTGCTTATCTTGCCCGCGTAGCCGTAAGGAAATTTGACTCCTAGAAGGCACTTGAAAAACTGTTTGATCTCATCCTGGCTTAGTGTGAAGCACGAAGGGGGGCAGTAATATTCATTCTTCTTGACCTTTTTACCCTTTCGACGACCTTGTGTCGCCTCCGACTGATGATCATCGTCATCTTTCTGATCATCAGGAGTAGGGCATCCTCCGTGAAGATCCTTCCGGATGCCCATGAATTATCAAGTCGTTCCTTGCTTTAGGACCATCTTTCGTCCTATCTGGCATGTTGATTAGGGTGGCTACTAGACTCTCGCACACGTTCTTCATGATATGCATGATGTCAAGGCTATGAGGCGTGCGGAGAAACTTCCAGTATGGCAACTCCCAGAAAACAGACCTTGTTTTCCATACCTTCATCAACGGCTTGTCTTGCTGCCTCTTTTGCTTCTTTCCCGGTTTAGGACACTCTTTCCAGTTTTTTAGCAATTCATCCACTTCTTCACTGCTCCTCCGCTCTGGGATTCCTCGGGTCTTGGATTTTCCATTGAACAGATCTCCACGTTTTCTCCATGCATCATTCTTTCCAAGCCACCTTCGGTGCCCCATGAACACGGTTTTCGAAGACCCTGGATCTTTCTATAGTTGGAGATAGGTCGTGTTATCCATGCACCTAACGCATGCGTAGAATCCTTGGATAACTCGCCCCGAGAAATATCCGCAACCTGGATAGTCTTGCACCGTAGTGACCAACACGGCTCTCATAGTGAAACAATCTTGTGCGACAGCGTCATATGTATTGGATCGGATTCCCATAACACGGCTAGCTCCTCTTTCAACAACCCGAGATATAGATTGATGTCGATACCAGGTTGTTTTGGCCCTTGAATTAGCATACTCATTTGTATGTACTTCTTTTTCATGCACAACCAGGGAGGGAGGTTGTACATCCATACAAACACGGGCCAAGTGTTGTGCGTGCTGCTCTGGCTGCCGAACGGATTGAGTCCATCAGTGCTTGCACCTAGCCTGATGTTTCTCGAATCTCCACCGAATTTTGGGAATTCGAGGTCTAATGCTTTCCACTGGCTACCATCTGAAGGGTGCGTCAGCAGCTCGTCCTTTTCAGGCTCATCATCATCTGCTGGCTTCTTTCTTTCCGCATGCCAGCGCATGAGATTTGCTTCCTTAGGGTCTGCAAAATAGCACTGTAGACGAGGAGTGATAGGTAAGTACGATATGTGCGCCACGCTTACTGCAGTTACCCGTAGGGCACCTCTACGTAGTGCGCCACGCCTATTTTAGCCGTGGGGCACCACTTGCACGTGCGCCACGGATGTGCGTATTACCTATAGCCGTTTTCCTAGTAGTGAATCCTGCATAAAAAGTTTGGATGATCATCCAAGTAGTCAGTCCATGAGTGGGACAATTCTTAACCAAAGATTTCATTCTTTCCCAAGCTTGAGCAACATGTTCATTATCAAGTTGTTTAAACTTCATTATTTCAGTTCTCATAGATATAATCTTAGCAGGAGGATAGTATCTTCCAATAAAAGCATCTTTGCACTTAGTCCAAGAATCAATATTATTCCTAGTTAAGGAATTCAACCATTCTTTAGCTTTTCCTCTCAAAGAGAAAGGAAACAATTTCAGCTTAATAATATCACCATCTATATCCCTATGCTTTTGCATCTCACAAAGTTCAACAAAGTTATTTAGATGGGAAGCAGCATCTTCATTACCAATACCAGAAAATTGTTCTCTCATAACAAGATTGAGCAAAGCAGGTTTTATCTCAAAGAAAGTATCTTCAGGCACAGGTGGAGCAATAGGTGTGCTCATAAAATCATTGTTGTTGGTGCTAGTGAAGTCACACAACTTAGTGTTTTCAAGAGTAGTCATTTTTTTGGGTTTTCAAATAAGAAAGCAAACTTGTAAAACTATTTTTTTGTGTTTTTGATAAAGAAACAAGCAAACAAAGCAAAAAAGAAACTAAGAAAAACAAAAATAACAAAGTAAAGAGATTGGTTATGAGGGACTCCCCTTGGGAAGATGTCCTTGACTCCCCGGCAACGGCGCCAGCAAAATGCTTGATGGCTCTGAGTATGGCGCCTAGAAAAATGTTGGAGCAATGATGATGTAGAGCTCGTTGGGAACCCCAAGAGGAAGGTATGATGAGCACAGCAGCAAGTTTCCCTCAGTTATGAAACCAAGGTATAATCGAACCAGTATGAGCAAGGAAACATCAAAAGGTGTTACTAGCTGAGCGTTGGCAGGGCGCACTACCGGTGCTAGTAGCAACGTGGAGACCTGCACAACACAACCACATAACTTTGTCCCCAACTTGCGATGAGGTTGTCAATCTCACCGTGTTTTGTGGAAAACAAAGGATTAAACGTATCGAATGGAAAGGAGTAAAAGTTTGCAGAAAGTAAACACAAAACAGTAAACCGTTTATAGATTGTATGTAAAAGACAAGGACCGGGATCCATAGTTCACTAGAGGTGGCTCTCCTTAAGATAGATAACATGCTGGGTGAACAAATTACAGCGGGGCAATTGACAAACATTGAGAAAGAAATACATGCATATACTAATCATCTTGAATCCTTTGAGATTCGATTGTGCATTACAACATTATACATAGACCGCCATCCAGCTGCATCTATGACTAATAATCCACCTTCAGGTTATCATCCGAACCCCCTCCAGTATTAAGTTGCAAGCAACAGATTATTGCTTTATGAACTGCGTGTAAAGTAAACAATGCGATTGTTCTATGAACAAAGGATTGTTGTTTTCTCCATAGTAGCAACAACACATCTAGTACCTTAGAGATTTCTGTCACTTCCCCAGATTACCAGAGGCATGAACCCATTATCGAGCATAAATACTAACCCACCTTCAGAGTTAGTATTTATGCTCGATAGTGGGTTCATGCCTCTGGTAATCTGGGGAAGTAATAGAAATCTCTAAGGTACTAGATGTGCTGTTGCTACTAGGGAGGAAACAACAATCCTTTGTTCATAGAATAATAGTCTTGTTTACTTTACACACAATTCGTAATGCATTAATCTATTGCTTGCAACTCAATACTGGAGGGGGTTCAGATGATAACCTGAAGGTGGAGTATTAGTCATAGATGTAGTTGGATGACGGTCTATGTATAATGTTGTAATGCCCAATCGAATCTCAAAGGAGTCAAGATGATTAGTATATGCTTGTATTGCTTTCTCGATGTTTGTCAATTGCCCCGCTGTAATTTGTTCACCCAGCATGTTATCTATCTTAAGGAGAGCCACCTCTAGTGAACTATGGACCCCGGTCCTTTCCTTTACATTCAATCTACAATCAACGGTTTACTGCTTTGTGTTTACTTTCTGCAAACTATTACTTCCTTCCATTCGATACGTTTAATCCTTTGTTTTCAGCGAAACCGGTGAGATTGACAACCTCATCGCAAGTTGGGGACAGAGTTATGTGGTTGTGTTGTGCAGGTCTCCACGTTGCTACTAGCACCCCGGTAGTGCGCCCTGCCAAGGCTCAGCGAGCTACACCTCTGGGGTGATTCCTTGCTCCTACTGGTTCGATAACCTTGGTTTCATAACTGAGGGAAACTTACTTCTGTGCTCACCATACCTTCCTCTTGGGGTTCCCCAACGAGCTCATCAATCACGAGCCATCAAGGACATCTCCATAATATTGGGAAGGACTTCGAGGGATTTGAGTTCTCCACCTTCAAACTACCATCGTGTGATCTTCGGTCCGACATCTTCTTCTTCTGTTGCTCGGCTGGATCGGAGCCCGGGAGATGCCGCCTACACCGTACGTGTGTAGTACTTCGGAGGCACCACACTTGGGTTGCTTGGAGCTGCTCAACTTCATCAACTTACACCTTACTATGTAATGCGTTCCTCGGTCGTCAAGGGTATGCATACCTTATCTCTCTTTTCGTTGCTTATGTCTACATAGTATAGATCCTGGTATTAGTGTTCGCATAGTTTGATTTTTTTGTTTTCTGCTCCGGAACCCTACATCACCTAGAGGTGTGGTGGCTCGATGCTCACCCAACACCACACAAGGCCTCACCCCAAGAAACACACTGATGCCACAAAAGGCTCACCCTATTCTCCCGTGAGCTCGCCACAAAGGCCTACTCACGATCTACTATGGGACACTTAAGGGCGGTCATCAAACCCGTACAAGGCTTGGGGCAATCTCCACAACTCAATTGGAGGGCTCCCAAGAAACGCCACAAAGGCTACAAGATTGAGGAAACTCCACAACAATTGGAGCCCCCAAGTACAATGCCACAATAGGCCACAAGCTTGAGGAATCTCCACAACCCAATTGGAGGCATCAAGAACACACCACAACTCCACACAACCGTCTAGGGTTCCAAGAACCTAAGAGAAACAAGCCCAAGAGCCGGAACTCACTAAATCTCCGAGGAGAACTCAAACCTATGCACCAAATTCAAGAGGCAAGTTCTTCACTCTCAAATTCCACCAAAGCTACAAAAGCTATTGGGGAATAAGAGAGGAAGAACACAAGAGAATAACACAAAACTCTCCAAGATCTAGATCCCAAGGATTCCTTCACAAAGAAGGGGTTTGGTTTGGTGGGGTTGTAGATCTAGATCTCCTCTCTTAAATGCCTCAAAAATATGCAAGAATCATAGGAGGGGGAAGGGGAGAGGGAAAGCTTTTCAAGGTCAACAATGGAGGAGAGAGAAAAAAGCCAAGAACCAAGAAAAAGCTTAGTGCCCACGAAGGGGAATAGGAGCCCCTTTTAAAGGGCTCCCATATATACCCATTATGCACAAATTCGTGCACGACCGGTAGTACTGGTGGGCAGCCGGTACTACTGCTGGCACCCAGCCAATGGTCACAAAACGACAATGTGAAAGAAAGAAAAACAATCCTGATCGGTACTACCGTCAGACCACCGGTACTTCCGGCGGGGACGATACTATCACCAGAACTTCTGATCAAAGTTCCATCAAATAGCACACTTTAGACAGAAGATATAGTGAACATGACGAGAACTTCGTCCGGTACTAGAGACGGTACTATCGACGACAAACATTCCCAAGTGGTACTACCGCCTGAACTTTTGACTGAAGTTCCGCCAAAAAGAACTCAGAAAACAGAGAGGGTACTGGACCAAAAACAGGGTGAGTGGAAGTAGCACTGCTAATTCAGTCGGTACTACCAGCGGCAAACATGCCCTAGTGGTACTACCGGTGGCGAGCCAGAACTTCTGCCCAAGGAAACTTTAGTAACCAGAAATGCAATAACTTTTGCATCCGAACTCCAAACGAGATGAAACCAATTTTTTTAGAAAGGTAACGATGTGTAGAATCCAAAAAAAGGTATGGATACAAGGGATAAAATATAATGAATATATGTGTGAGATATCTCCCAAGGTGTGGAGCCAGAAAACCCGTAAGATCAAAAACGCAAAAAGATATATCAGGGAAATCCGTTTTTTTATAAAATAGAGCTTGTTATGAAGATAACCACAAGCCCTAGATCCTCACATGGACAAGAACCAAAAAACAACCAAGAAATATGATGCTGTGTATGCAAAGGCTTGAGCTCTCTTCGAAAGATACGAATAAGCTACTCACTTGAGAGCCCCTCTTGATAGTACGACTATTTATACTAAACCCGGTCTCCCAACACTACAACATACCGATAAAATAAAAAGCCTATCAAGATCATACTTTTGCCTTAAGCATTCCACTTGAGCTTGATGTAGACCGTCTTGTCCTTCTCAAGATGGATCACCTTTCTTGATTGCTCTTTCTTGATGAAGACTTGTGACGTGATCCCCATACTCCATGGGGAAACCTCTTCTTTGAACTTGCCTTCATCACTCCATGATCACGAGGATGGCAAGATTCAAGCATGGGATCTTCTAGAGATGGCGCACCTTGAGCTTTCCCTTCATTTCTTGATGATGTCTTGAAGATAGCCCTGGTGAACTCCATCTTCTCCTTCAAGAAAGTCTTGATCTTCTTCTTCTACTACTTGATTCCAATAGGCACAAAGCTCTTGGACATTGCTTCTTATTTTTTGTCCTTAAAACCAACACATGGTCCAAGCAATGCCAATGAACAAACCTACAAGTGAAACTCAATTTACACATTAGTCCATAGGGATTGTCATTAATTACCAAAACCACACATGGGGGAATACATGCCCTTTCATTAGGAACATGGGGATCTACTCACAAGTGACAAACATGATATGGATTAGTGGCATATGGATTACAACACAATCTGAAAATATAATATCTCCACCAAATAAAGACAAGTTGCCAATCACAAACATGCAAATATCACTGAAACAATATCTGGGATTCAATCAATCACAAACTATGAGGGGGATGAAGTGGACCTTGGAGATGGAGATGGTGATGATGATGGTGGTGATGGAGATGTTTATGGAGAGGCCTCCCCCTCTACCAATGAGGAGTGGTGATGATGAGGACGTTGATTTCTCCCTCGCCGGAGGCTCCAGTGCTGCAGGATATGTCCTCTCCCGCAGTAGGAGAGGACTTTCACCTCCGCCACTGCCTTTGTAAATTGTGAAAACAATATGGCGTAGGTATTCTGGCGAGATGGAGGCATCTGTCAAAAGGAGGAGCCGAGGTGACGCTCGTGGGATAAACAAGTATGGGTGGTGCGCCCAGCAAGGTAGGGCGCGCCACCTGGGCTCTTTTCGGCCTAGTAGCTCCTCTCGCTTGATTATTTCGCTCATGGTCCTTCTCTAGGTGTAAAACTGATCAGGTATTTTTTCCTTTGATTTTAAGGTGTCTAGAAGGTTGATGTCTACGCACTTCTATTCTTGTAGACAGTTGTTGGGCCTCCAAGTGCAGAGGTTTGTAGAACAATAGCAAGTTTTCCCTTAAGTGGATCACCCAAGGTTTATCGAACTCATGGAGGAAGTGGTCAAAGGTATCCCCTCTCAAGCAAGCTTGCAATCAAGATACAAGAAGTCTCTTGTGTCCCAACACACCCAATACAATTGTCAGGTGTATAGGTGCACTAGTTCAGCGAAGAGATAGTGAAATACAAGTGGTATGGATAATTATAAGTGGTAACGGTGCCAGAAAATAGTTTAATGGCGTGGAGGAGACTAAAGGCAAACTGAAATAAAGATGGAAAGAAGCAAACATATAACAGATCTAGTTGCAAACAGTGTTTCAATGCTTAGAAACAAGGCCTAGGGATCATACTTTCACTAGTGAACACTCTCATATAAATATATCATCTTCATGATACTACTCTGAACTACTCTCTGGTTGGACACTCTAATCCATGGTAGGGCTATAACAGCACACCTCAAAGTTCACTTTCTGCATCTAGATAACCCCACACTATCACCTTGAGCTCTAGATGGTTCCAACAAACACCACAATTTCATAGAAAGATCCAACTCCAAATATAACTCATAACAAGTATTTGTAATCTCTATCCTAAGTGCCACCATAGTGTGCACGCTATCACTTTCACACACATGGGGAGAGCAGAGATCTATTAAAGCACTTGAGTAGCAAAGTAGATCTACTTGATTACAAAGCTCATGATCACAATATGATCATGCATAGAGAGAGAGATGAACACATAGCTACCGGTAGAACCCTTAGCCTCGGCGATGGAGATGGTGGTGGAGATCGATGGAGATGGCTTCGGGAGCACTTCCCTATCCCGACAGGGTGCCGGGACAGAGACTTTCTGTCCCCAGAATCTCCCCTTCGGTGGCGCCGGCGCAGTGGAACTTTTCGTGGATTTCTGATTGACTCCTTAGGGTTTTTGCATTGGGGGAGATATATAGGCAAAACAGGCAAGGTCGGTGGGCGGCCAGGGGGCCCACACCATGCCTTGGCGCGGCCGGGGGGACCCACGCCTAGGGGTGGTGTGTCCACCCTGTGGCCCCTCTCCGTCTCGTCTTCTAGCTCTGTGAGTCTTGCGGTAAAATATCGACTTTGGCTTTTGTCCGGTCCAATTCTAAGAATATTCATTTTCTGACTTTCTTGGAACCAAAAACAACAGAAAACAGGCAACTGACACTGTGGCATCTTTTTAATAGGTTAGTCCCATAAAGTGTATAAAAAGTACTCCAAAGTGTGGACAAAACATAAGAAAGTAGATATAAACCAAGCATGGAACATCAAAAATTATAGATACGTTAGCAACGTATCAACATCCCCAAGCTTAACTCCTACTCGTCCTCGAGTAGGTAAGTGATACGTTGCAAACGTATCCATAATTTTTGATGTTCCATGCTTGGTTTTATCTACTTTCTTATGTTTTGCCCACACTTTGGAGTACTTTTCATATGATTTCTTGGACTAACCTATTAACAAGAGCCACAGTGCCCGCTGCCTGTTTTCTGCTATTTTTGGTTCCAGGAAAGTCAGAAAATGAATATTCTCGGAATTGGACGGGGCAAAAGCCAAAGTCAGTTTTTCACAGAGGGACACCGGGAGCCAGAATACGAGACGGAGAGGGGCTAGGGCCCATCCACACCACTTGGCCACGTGGGCTAGGCCTAGATGCGCCAGGGGTGGTCTCCCTCTTTGCCTATAAGTTGCCTTCTGACCTAAAAACTCAGGGGGGTCGACATTTTTCCAGAAGGAGTTCAGCTCCGCCGCCACCACTAGATTCCACAAAACAGCACCAGAAACTCCGTTCTGGCACCCTGCCAGGACGGGGAATTGGAGGAGATCATCGCCATGATCATCACCATCGCTTCTCCACCGACCATCCATGTTTCCCCCATCTATGAGTGAGTAATCCCCCGCTATAGACTATGGGGATGGTAGGGATTGGATGATATTGTTCATGTAATGGCATCAGATTGTTAGGGCATGGTGCCTAGTATCTTTTATTAGTGTTATTTGACTTTGTTGCGACTTGTTATGCTTAATGCTTGTCACTAGGGCCTGAGTGCCATGATTTCAGATCTGAACATGTTATTGATTCATTATGATAGTATTGTTTCTGGTCTTACCTGCAAGTTGTATACACACGTTGTTGTCCGGAACCAATGGCCCCGAAGTGACAACAATCGGGATAACCGGAGGGAATGGCTTTGATGTGAGGATCACATGTGTTCACGGAGTGTTAATGCTTTGCTCCGGTGCTCTATTAAAAGGAGCACCTTAATTTCCAGTAGTTCCCTTGAGGCCCCGCTGCAAACGGGCTGACAGGACAAAAGATGTTGTGCAAGTTCTCATTGCGAGCACGTATGACTATATATGGAACATATGCCTATGATTATCTAGTACTTGGATGCTTTATCTTATTTATCTGCAATTGCCCTATGTTCTAATTGCTATATGAATTGTCTTGTCCATGCAACGCCCGTGCATCCATCCCTATGCTTACCACGCTCTAATCCTACTGTTTGCTACTATTGTTACTACTATCTTTACTTTACCACTGCTGTTACTTTGCTATTCCTACTACAAAACTGTTGCTACTGATAAACTGATGTGAGCAAGATTATTTCCAGGTGCAGCTGAATTGACAACTCAGTTGTTAAGGCTTATAAATATTCTTTGGCATCCCTTGTGTCGAATCAATAAATTGGGTTTCACTTCCCTCGAAAATTATGCGATACACCCCTATACTTGTGGGTCATCAAGACTATTTTCTGGCGCCATTGCCGGGGAGCATAGCTTTATTTATCACGTCCACTTGGAATCACTATTGTTCAAGCTTAGTTTATTTCCATCTTGTTTTCTTATTTCTTTATAAAAAATACAAAAAAATTATTTCCTACTCTAGTTGTTATTTCCGTTGGTCTGTTATTGTCTTGCTTTATCATGCTTTCTATCAATGGTTGTTTTCTTTGAAAATGAATCTTATTGGCAAGGTGGGTTCACGGAAGATCAAAAATATTATTATAAGAAACACCGCTTGTCACAAAAAGGGAAACACTTATGGGAACTGACATGGGTATACCCTATAGGTAGTCGAGCTTGGTATATACGGCTTGAATACAGCGGAAGCCCACGGTGTCGCCAAGGCCCAAATAGAGAACTCGAGTAGCCTATGGACTCTTGATTGCTTGAAGAACAAGAAGAAGCTAAAGATAGAAAGTTCAAAGGGAAAAACCCCAACTGTAACCGACTCGACCTGCTACCCGAGACCTGGCCTATGTATATACATGCTAGGAGGGGGTGGCGAGGAGGACACACACAACCCTAGTTTCCACAACCCTCGCCAGATTGCATCTGCGCACCATTGTAATTCTCGATTCCCTTAATAATTCCATGAGCAGACAAGCAGGAGCAGGGACCTCTACAAGGCCTGAACCTGGGTAAATCTTTGAGTCCCCTATGTGCTTGTTTGCTAGCCGATATATGTCTCCAACGCTCCCTCCTTCTCCAAAACCCAAGTCCATAACAACGGGCATTGATGAGTTAAACCCTCGTCAATTGGCGTCGTCTGTGGGAAACGGGAGTGCTGATGTTGCGGCTTCGTTGGCCCCATCAACTGCAATCTACAACTCCGCAACAACGGAGATTCGCCAGCTCTTTAGCGCGTTCGACTTCACCATCCACACACCAGCCACTCGCCCGGCTTTTGAGTCCGTGGGCGATGGAATCAGCTTGGCGATAGGGAGCTTCCGCTTCCAAGTTGGTCAGATGGGCACGCTTCGCATGCCTGACTAGTCGACGATACCATCGATTGCTCCGGCATCCTGGTTTCCTCTGCCGATCGGCACCCTCAGCGAACTCAATGCCTCGACAAAAGTCGAGAATACGGATAGCGACGGCAGTCGCGAATCCGATCTGGGCGATTTGGAAACTGAAGATGGAGCCTACGGTTCCGGATCTGAAAGTTGTGGGAGCAGAAGCTTCCCCAACCACTTCATGTGCGCCATCATCAACGCGGGCGACTCCTCTGCCAATCGCGACAACACGGGCAACGGTGGCCACAGAGCCGACCCGCCAAATGGCGGCATACCCAATGGCGGACCACCGCCAAATGGTGCCGCCGTCAACAACGGAGGGGCAGTCGAACCTCCAACTACAATAAACGAGCAGACTGGCGAACGCGTCGTGATCAGGCTCAACGAACTCGAGTGGGCTCGCTGCCATGATGCCCTACGGGGAAACCCTCTACCCTTTGGCTCCCTGCAAGAACTGCTGATGGGCTACCATTGGCTCCTGAAGGAGGAATTCAAGCGCCAAGTGCAAACAATCGTGCAACTCGAGACACGCAAAAAGGTGGCAGACGAGTCGAGCCTCCGACGAGCTGGGCTCTCCTCCCACGGAGGATCCTCCTCCAAGTGCAACGAGTACCTCGCTAACAAGAGGCGATCTCGACTAGCCCACCTCACTAAGCAGGAGCGTGTAGAAGCCGCAAAGGTCCTCGACTTCGGCTCCATGACGGTGGATTCGCGTGGCAACGTGCTACCAAAAACGCTGCAAGCTGCAGTAATGGTAGCCACCATGTACCTCCTCAACAACCAACCGCCAGCTGGCGACCCTCGGGCCACCATGCACCGATGTACGATTGCAGGCTTGGGGTTAATCGAGGCCGCCCTCGACAAAGAGCCAACACCGGAGCCAAAGAAAGGCAAGGCTCTGGCAAAACGCTACTCCTCGCCCTCATCTAACGATGATAGTCACAATCTGTCTCGACGCTGCCGCTCACGACGACATGACCACGACTACGACGCGCGTGACGACATCACACATCGCAAGATCGACAAGTCAAGGGTGCGACGTGCCCGATCGACTGACTCAGAAGACGAGGATGTGGAACTCTGTGGCGCTAGATGCTTCTGCAGGGCCATCGGGCAAAAGCGAATGCCCAAGGGGTGGTCCATCATCATGTCGTCGTTGAATACATCCAGAGGTCGTCCATCATCAAGAACTCCACAGAAAATATCTCGGAGGACCACGCAATCGACGCATTCAATGACGACGTTATCCGCATAGAGCTTAGGGAGGATCTGGACCACTCGAAACCCAAGACCATCGACCACCTCATGGAAATCGTGAATCGGTGGGCTGACGGAGAAGATTCGGTGAAGAATCGCGTTCACTCCGACGAGGAAGCTGAACTCGAGCGCAGACGCGACCGCCGAAGCAAACGGCGAATGCGCATCTATGATGAACGCGACGACGTCAACATGGTCGCAGCCGGCTACGCCGACAGGCGCGACGACAACCGCAACAGCGGCTACCACAGCGGTGGATACCGCGACTCCGAGAAAACCACGCAAGTATGGCAGCGCCGCACTCGCGATGAAGCACCCACCGCGTCCGTTGAAGACAAGCTGTCCGGGCCGTGCACCGTACACTTCTACATCGACAAGCATGACGGCAAAAAGAAATCCAGCCACCTCCTCAAAGACTGCCGTGAGTTCCTCAAACTCCATGAAGGCATGGCTCGGATGAATCGCGACACAGTCAATAGGGGCTACGGAGCCGCCCCAGGCATTGTGGTGCATGGAGCTCCTCCGCCACCACCTAGACCACCGCCAAACACGGCCGCACCCGACCAGCATCACGGAGGCGAGCCGTACCCGCGGGCCATGGGCACCATGATGATCCAAAAGGGTCGCCCCTCCAACCGGGTGCAAAAGTCCATCACTCGCCAAGTCAATCTGGCGACAAACTCGCCACCATCTACCACTGAGTGGAAGCGAGTCCTGCATCACCTTCGACAAGCACGACCATCCGTGCCAAGTACCTCGTCCAGGCCACTGTCCCCTCGTACTCGAGGCACAAATTGGAGGCTTCGACATGAGCCGCGTATTCATGGACGGCGGAAGCGGCATCAACCTTATGTTCATGAGTACCTTGCGAGCAATGAGGATCCCCCTGACTTGCTTAGATGCCTCAGACACAAAATTCCACGGCATCATCCCAGGCAAGGGCGTGTATCCCCTTGGCAAAATCAACCTTGACGTCATCTTCGGCACGCCGAAAAACTTTTGGCGCGAGCGCATCGACTGGCCCTCACAGTACCACTGCATCCTCGGACGTGTCGCGTTAGCTAGGTTCATGGTAGTGCTGCACTACACCTATCTGCATATGAAAATGCCAGACCCTAATGGCGTCATCACAATCAACGGGAGCTTCGAGAGGTCCGACAGTTGCGATAGGGAATTCAACAGAATTTCCCAGTCCTTCGGCATGTAGGAAGAACTTGCGAGACTAAAGGAGTCGACATACAACAATCTGCCTCCCCTGAGCTGGCCAAGTTCACCCGACCTATCTTTCGACTCATCGGTGCACACGAAGAAAGTTTAGGTCCACCCATCGGATCTCGCCAAGCCGGCCCTCATCGCCAACAACTTGAGTCCCGCATAGGAACTCACGCTCGTCGAATTCCTCCGTGAGCACTGGGAAATCTTCGCCTGGTGTCCAGCGGACATGCCAGGAGTTCCTAGGGAATTCGCCGAGCACGCACTCAATGTCAACCCAGACGCAAGGCCAGTCAAACAAACAATTCGACGACTGTCTGAACCAAGAGTAAAGGCAGTCGGAATGGAGATCAAAAGACTCCTCAATGCCAAATTCATATGTGAGATCAAGGAAAGCACTTGGCTCGCCAACACGGTGTTGGTACCAAAGAAGGACAGGGATATCCTGCGGATGTGCATGGACTTCACCTCTCTGAATAAGCACTGCCCAAAGGACCACTTCCCGCTACCACGAATCGACCAGATCATCGACTCCACCGCGGGATGTGAGCGCCTCTGCTTCCTCGATGCCTACTCAGGCTACAATCAGATTCGAATGAAGGAGGAAGATCAAGAAAAAACGGCGTTTACAACGCCTTTTGGTGTGTTCTGCTACAACACAATGCCCTTCGGGCTGAAGAACGCAGGAGCCACCTACCAGCGGTGCATGCAGGCTTGCCTCAAGAACCAACTGGGTTGCAACATCCAAGTCTATGTTGACGACATAGTGATCAAGACCAAAGAGGAAGCCTCACTAATCAACGATTTGCGTGAAACCTTCGCCAACCTCGACCGCTACCAGATCAAACTCAATCCGGACAAATGTTCCTTCGGCGTACCATCTGGGAAATTACTCGGGTATCTTATCTCCGCGAGAGGGATCGAGGCGAACCCGAAGAAAATAAAAGCCATACTGGCCATGGAGAAGCCGAAAAACATAAGAGGTGTCCAGCAGCTGGCTGGGTGAATCGCGACGCTCAGTCGATTCATCAGTCGAATGGGCAAAAATGCATTGCCTTTCTACCAACTCCTCCGCAAAGCTGACAAGTTCGAGTGGACCAACGAGGCACAGGAAGCATTCGAAGACCTCAACCGCCTACTATCCACCTCGCCAGTACTGGTGACCCCACGCGAAAGGGAACCATTGTTGCTGTACATCTCTGCCACCAACCAGGTGGTCAGCATAGTGCTCGTAGTAGAACGAGCCGAGGAAAACAAGGTCCATGGGGTACAGCGCCCAGTCTATTACCTCAACGAGGTACTTACGCCATCAAAACAGTGGTACCCGCACTACCAGAAACTGGCGTACGACGTCTTCATGAAGCTCGGCGACTGCGCCACTACTTCTAGGAACACCCAATCGTGGTAGTCAACGACGCCCTGCTTGGGCATATCCTCAACAACCCCGACGCCACCGGACAGGTCGCGCTTTGGGGAATCGAACTGTCTCCACGAGACATCACATATGAAAAATGCGATGCAATCAAGTCGCAAGTTCTCCCTGACTTCCTCGTGCACTGGATGGAGAACCAGCTCCCCAAAAAACCAGATATGTCCTACCTCTAGACAATGCACTTCGATGGTTCGAAGCGAAAGGATGGGGCCGGCGCAGGTGTCATACTAACATCGCCCCACGGAGACAAGCTGAAATATATCCTACGAATGCAGTTCATCGCCTCCAACAATGAAGCTGAATACGAGGCCCTACTGCACGGGATGAGGATGGAAAAAGCCTACGGCACCAAGAGGCTCATAATATATGGCGACTCCAAGCTGGTCGTCAACCAAACAATGCACGTGTGCGACACACTAAACGAGAACATGATAGCCTACCGTGACCTCTACGACACACTCGAAGGGGACTTCGACGGTTGCGAGCTGCGGCACACAGGCCGCGAAAGCAACGAAGAGGCAGACACACTTGCCAATACAGGCTCTACCTGCGCCCCCATACCACCTAGGGTATTTCTCGAGCACATCTACGAACGCTCCATCAAGCCAAAGGCTGTAGAGAAGAAAACAAGCGCAACAACAGACTCAGGGGCTGCGCCGCCCAATGAGCCAATGGCACTCGACGAATTGGAACTAGACACAGGACTCGAAGGACCAATGAGCGTCATGATCGAGCCATCCTGGACTCAACCATACATCATGTACCTTCTCAGCAAGAGGCTACCAGACGATCCGACTGACGCTCGGCACATCGCACGGCGATCCAAGGCATTCGCTGTTATCAATGGCGATCTATACAAGCGCAACATCACAGGAGTACTCCAACGATGCGTCTCCACGGCCGACGGAAGAGCTGTTCTCCTCGACATCCATGAGGGGACCTGCGGGCACCACGCTGGTAGTCGTGCCCTCGTCGCCACAACTCTACAAGCTAGATTCTACTGGCCCACGGCCATGCGTGACGCCAAGGACATCATCCAAAAATGCAACGCTTGCCAGCGATTCGCGGACAAGCCACACGCACCTGGCGCAGAACTCCGGCCAATTCCATTGGCCTAGCCCTTCGTGCAATGGGGACTCGACATGGTCGGCAAACTCCCAAGGTCCTCACGAGGAGGCTACGTCTACCTCTTGGTCGCAGTCGAAAAATTCACCAAGTGGATAGAGGCCATGCCAGTGACTAATCAGTCAGGATACAGCGTAGTCAAGTTCTTCGAGTCCATCTTCTACCGCTTCAGAGTGCCACACAGCATCATCACGGACAATGGGACGAACTTCACATCCAAGGACTTCCAAGAATTCTGCGAGAATCTGGGAATCAACGTCAGCTATACCTCCGTAGCGCACCCACAGACCAACGGTCAGGTCAAAAAAGCTAACGAGCTCGTCTGCGGCGGCATCAAGAAACGACTCCTCAGGCCACTAGAATAGGCCGCGGGCTGCTGGCCAGACGAGCTGCAATCGGTACTTTGGAGCCTACGCACAACTCCAAACAACGCCATAGGGTACACCCCGTTCTTCATGGTGCACGGGGCTGAAGCGGTGCTACCCACTGAAGTACGATACAAAGCACCGCGTGTGGTTGCTTACAGCGAGCAGGAGTCAACTCTTGCACTCGAAGACTCCGTCGACCTCCTTGATGAGGCGAGAGAAATCGCTGCGGAAAGATCAACAATCTACCAGCAGAACCTACGCAACTACCACAGCAGAAGGCTATGCCCCAGGTCCTTAGTCGAAGGTGACCTAGTCCTGCGACGGAAACAACAAGGGCATCTCAAGCTCGAGTCCTCCTGGGAGGGACCATACGTGATTACAGAAGTAATCCCAGGTGGCGCCTATCGCCTTAAAGATTTAGAGACAGGAGTCGCATACTCCAACCCTTGGAACGTCGCGCAGGTATGGCGCTTCTACCCTTAGTGGTTTCTGTTTTTACATTGCAAATAAGGCTATTCAGCCAAGGCTACTTAGCCACACATTGTACCTCGTACTATCCTGCGAATAAATAAAGCTAAGTGCCCCAAAACTCTGTGTTTTCTTTTATTTTTCGCAAATTATCCACTTAGGGGCTGTGCCACCCTATACACATTTGTTCTACGAACTAACGCGATACCCTAAGTAGCTGGCACACCAATCGAAACCCTTGACAAACACCAACCCAGTTGCAACGCACCTGACAGGTTGGCAAGGGGCTGAGATAAACACAAGTCAGGCTAACGAAAAGGAATCGCATAGTGCAACACACTCGCGAAACATACATGTTAACAAGCTCTTTATATGCATCAATGTTACTCAATTATACACAGTATATATATGAACTTTACAACACTGGTACAACTATGTGCAGGATACAAACTAAGCTATTGTTGCAGCAAAGGAACGTTGGCTTGCTCCTCAAAGAAGTCGACGATTTCCTCCGCTGGGCGATCCACCGCCTGGTAGTGCGGAACAATGTTCCAAGCCGAACCTGCTGGCGGCGCTGGCGGTCCGGCCGCAATTGCTACAACGTCCACATCAGGCCTGTGCAGTCGCACCAGCGACAAAGCAGCTTTGGCACCAGCCACTAGCTGTTGTCGTACACACTCACAGATCGCACTCAAGTCCTAGAATTTGGCAAGAAGGGCCAGCAGGCTCGATGGAACAACGTCCAGCGGGAACATTGTCTGATAAATATTCTTCAAGCACGATTGCGACTTCTTCAAGAAGTGAAGCACTCGCGACGCACGATCCTACAGGGCCGCCAGCGCGATTGCACGGTCATGATCCACCCAGAAGTATCCACTCGCCTGAAGTTGCTCTTGGGTCAAGTCATTCATGCGAATGGCAATCCTATCCTTCTCATCCTGCGGATGGCACGCACTGACAACTATACCAAACAAAGGCATAAGTATGAAGACAACGGACTACTGCGAGTGACTACAGGGAAAACATAAGGAAGAAGAAAACTAACATTTGAATTGATCGCCTAGCTGCGTCACCTCCCCTAGTAGATATTGTTCTCGGGCCACAGCCTTCTCCGCCCTCGATTTCCATACATCCGTGTTACCACGGAGTACGGGAAATTCACGCTCCAACTGCTTCACGCGGTCATGGAGTCGCGAGAGCAGAGACAGCTCATCCACCCTTGAGCGCGACGGCGCCAAGGTATCATCAGGGGGTGGCGAATCCCGAGGTTCCTCAAAGGATCACTCGATGTGCCCTATCACAAGTCAAGCAAGAGACAATAAGAAGACTAAGGTGAGGCATAGACAAAAGACTCGAGTGCACTCAAGATTAACGAAGTATCAACAGATACACTCGCCAAAAGGCATGTTTTCGATAAAAGAAATAAGCTATTTAACTATTACAAGACAGGACTACTAAGGAGCAACTAGATTCTTCAACTTAGACTTTGGTTTTGGGGGCCTCATCGAGTCTGTGGCAGTATCAGACGCCACGGACTTCCTGCCGGCCCCTGACGTCGTAGCCTTCACCGCCTTCTTGGCTCGCTGAAGCTCCTCAGAGTACTTCGCAACTGTATTGATCAGCTGCGGCCCGTACTTGCCACAAGCAGTTGCGAAAGGAGCAAAGACTACCTGCTGGCCATCCGCGCCGACACGCATTGCCTTGGACACCGTGGGCTTGAACCATTCCGACACTGCTGGCAGGATCAACTTCGACTCCATGGGCTTGAACCATTCCGAGTGCCATTGAAGCGCCAGCCGCACGGAGCGAGTTCTTGAAGCTCGCAGGAATGCCCTCGGCAAGGGACTCCACCAGCTCATCCATATTCTCGATTAGCTCAGCCTTGGGCGCCAGCTCCTCCCGGAGGCGATTGAGCACGCCTTTGGCCTTGGTGAGCGTCCCCTGCATGGCAGCGCTGTGGTCTTTGACTGTTGAGATGGCACCCGCCAACGCATCATCTCGGCGGAGTGCCTGCGCGTCAAAGCTCAGACCATTGGCATCTACCCATGAATCAAGCATAAGCACAAAATTCAGCACGACAGCAAATTCGAAAGAAGAGACACAACGAAAATCTAGACAAGGGCATACCTGAGAGAGCCTTGGCAATCGAGAAAAGCTGTTCTTCGAACAACTTCGCCCTACCTGCGATGGAGGCGCGCAGATCCTCTTCGCGTTTCCACAATTTTTCCAGCTCCGTGATTGCCTCATCACGGCTCTTCACCGCCGCAGCAAGCATTTTCTCAAGGCAAGCAGTGCTACGAAGGAGGGCATTATTCTTAGTTGTGACATAAACAAAGATAAACCGTCAGTCGAATATATCATAAGGATGCAGAAGAAAAAATAAAGAACACTCACTTTCAACCGTGCGATGGCGATTGTCCAGCATTGCATGCTGACGACCCATCGCAAGCACCTGCTCTGCCAGGTGAGCGGCTTCCTTCACAAGGAGCTGCAATAAAGAAAACAGTAAAGGATCAGCAGATGCAATAGATAAAAAATTCGACTTCAACATCAGAAGAAGAGGTACTACACATACATGATCCTCCAATGACTTCGAAGTCGATTGGTGCGCAGTCATCCGGGCAACCATCCAATGCTCCACATCGTTTGGAGAACTTGATTAATTATGCCTGGAGTGGGCCACCAATGGAGGGGAAGGAGCGCGCTCAACCATTTTCTCGGCCTTGGAGGTCACGACTCCAGATTCCTTCACAAATTGGATGTCGCCAGAGGATGACGACGCCGACTGACTGAAGACCAAAACCAACATCAAGAGAAGGCAACTAGAAAAGAAGACCCACAAGGAAAAGTTTTATACTTACCAATCAAACTTGCCAAAATCGAAGGTTTGATCCCCTGACTCTGACGACAACTCCTTCGGCAGTCGCATCTTATTGCGAGAAGGTGGCACCACGGCACTCACAGGAATGGCAGGTATCGACAACTCTGTGCCAATAGCCACACCTTCCGGAGTCGAAGGAGATGATGCATCTCAATCCTCGTTGTGCGAACACTTGCGAGTGTCCGGACCACTCGACTCGGGGGCTACCTCCTCCACATCAGATGGGACGGTCGACTCGGACTCGTCCTCTTCAAGGGCTTCATGAATTATAACCCCCTCAGGAAGAGGGGGCATACAGGGCGTCACCCCCAATCCTGCACACAGAAAACAATTTAGCACAAGTCAAGAAAAACAGAAAAAAGCAATCGATAAATAAAGCTACTACGTAGCACAACTGTACCCTAGGAGGAGGGTTAGTAGCATCAAATGGAGGTACGATTGGGTCATTGGGGAGCACATCCTTGGCGGTGTACTTGGTGACCAGTCGCACCCTTTTATCTACTTCACTCGTGGAAATGCCATCGGCAGATACGCGAGTGACATCGTCCGCGCCAGCCCACTAGAACATAGGGTGGACTCTGGCCTGCAGAGGCTGGACGCGACGGCACAACCACGTGCGAATGAGGGCGCAGCCTCCCTCCTTTTTCCCCATGCGATTCTCGAGGTCGCAGACACGCTCGTACAACACATCTGTCTCCGCGGATTTGCCGGGCATCACTATGTTCTTCCAGGAGCGCATCCTCTTGCACGGCATCGCGGGATCGAAGGGCGCGAGTCCGTAGTGGTCTCCATCGGTCTTCATGTCGCGGATGTAGAACCACTTGTCCCTCCACCCTTGGACGGACGCCGTGAGTTTGATGTCGAAGTATGTGGCGAAGGAGTCGACGTGGATACAGCAGCCTCCTACATCATAGACTACGGAGCCAGACGCCGACTGGTGCTTCAGCTTGAAGATACGCTTAAAGAGACCAAAGTGCAGCTCGATTCCGAGCCAGCACTTGCAAAGAGTAATGTAGCAAGCTACATGGAGAATGGAGTTAGGGGACAACTGATGCAGCTGGAGCCCATAGAAGAAGAGAAGGCCCCTGAAGAAAGGATGCAGGGGAATCGAGAGACCGCAAATGATGAATGCTAGGAACATCACCCGAAAGCCGGCAGGCGGAGAGGGGATTACCTTGCTGCCGGGGACACGCCCGTCAGCGACTGCGGCAGACAAAACTCCATCTTGGCATAGAAGGCGAAGCTCAGAAGACTTGATCACGGATGCGCGCCATGCGCCATTGGTGACGCGAGTGCCCGTGCCCTTCTTTTTCCCGGCGGCGGAGCCACCCTTCTTCTTCTTCTTCTTCTTCTTCGCAGCAGTGGCGGCGGTGGAATCGGTCGCAACGCCTCCCTTCTTTTCCCCATTCTACGGTGGCGGTGTGACCGGAGAAAGTAACTGGGAAATACGCGGAGCTGGTCCAACACCGCTAGAAAGATGAAAACAAAGGAGCAGAGCAGCAGCAGCAATGGCGACGGATGCAAAGGCAGAGAAAAGAAGCAGATGTGAAAAATTACCGTCGCAACATCGCTACTTAACCCCCTGGAATATGCAATCTAACGGCTAGGAAAAACCCTACCAGATGCATGGCGTTCATCGTGCTTGACACGTGGATGACCTGAAGCGTGAACCGTCCCCCACTACCCCCATTACATGCAGAAATCGAGGAGGCACAGTTAAAACAGAGATTACGCACGCCCGGTCAAGTCAGAGTCAGAAAATGGGACCCATCGCTCGTCACGTCCCGTCAAACTTGCTCACGTGGACAACTGAGGTCATCACATCATCAGCACTGACGTCATTCAAAATTACGTAGCAGAAGACTTCGACTACTTTCGTCCTTGCTCGAGTCTTCGACTCCACCAAGCACTCGGGGGCTACTCCCATAGGGAGCGCTGGTGGCGCACCCTACAATTTTTCTTTTTCTCTTCTGCAGGAATATGGACATCAAAAGCATACCCAATCACTTGAATCCGCGATTCGACTATGGACATGGGTTACTCCCATAGGGAGCGCCGGAAACAAATTCGACTGAAACAAGCAACAAAAGACGACAACAGTCGCAAAAGTTCTTTAGTCCCTACCTGAGTCTTCGACTCAACCAGACACTTGGGGGCTACTCCCATAGGGAGCGCTGGTCGCGCACCCTATGATTATGTGTACATCGTACTGTGTGTAGATAACATCCACACTCAAAGCTTATGGCGACACCGCCTCATGATTTTCCCTGCAAAGAGACTGCGTCTCCTGGGTCACCCGAGTCATCTTCGCGATGACAAAAAATTCGGATGTTGCGCTTGCAGCGTGAAGATACGACCTGAATAAGGCCTGGCAACGCATTTGCTGCGCACTACCAGAAATACATCCGTGCCTACAGGTATGATGAACATGCCTTGACGGACGCGTTGAGTGCTCATACCCATATACTGGAATTCGACTCCTGTAAGACCTCCACGGCTTGAGTCGAATTACACCAGCACTTTTCTGGATTCGAGTCCGGGGACTCGAGTTCGAGTAGATTGCGTTGTTTTTCCCTAAGGCAGTTAACTGATACCGATACATCGGTCAAATCAGGCACGCATATCAACAGTCCCTATGACATAAACAAAGAAGTCGAAAATATACTCATCCATGCACTCGAAAGGCTTCATAAAGTCCCCAGTCAAATCTGCGATTCCACTAGACACTCGGGGGCTACTGACATGGGTATACCCTACAGGTACTCGAGCTTGGTATATACGGCCTGAATACAGCGGAAGCCCACGGTGTCGCCAAGGCCCAAATAGAGAACTCGAGTAGCCTACGAACTCTTGATTGCTTGAAGAACAAGAAGAAGCTAAAGATATAAAGTTCAAAGGGAAAAACCCTAACCTGTAACCGACTCGACCTGCTACCCGAGACCTGGCCTATCTATATAAAGGCCAGGAGGGGGCGGCGAGGAGGACACATGCAACCCTAGTTTCCACAACCCTTGCAGATTGCATCTGCGCACCATTGTAATCCTCGATTCCCTTAATAATTCCACGAGTAGACAAGCAGGAGTAGGGACCTCTACGAGGCCTGAACCTGGGTAAATCTTTGATTCCCCTGTGTGCTTGTTTGCTAGCCGATAGATGTCTATAGTGCTCCCTCCTTCTCCAAAACCCAAGTCCATAACAATGGGCATTGATGAGTTAAACCCTCGTCAGGAACAAATTGATAATTTGTATACCATTGCTAGAAACGTGTGCTCTACTTATAATGTTACTTATTGCTTTGATAAATCGTGTTGCTGTAAGAGGTATAAACACCTCCCTTTTCAATGTGAGTATAATGATAATGTTACCATATCTTCTTATGTTAAAGGAAATTATGACTTTTATGATGTGGAACAAATTGAAGAATTTATTGCTTGGAAGGGTGCATTTGAACTTGCTAGTTTGCTTAAATATATTGATGATTCACCTTATAAATATGAGGTTTATGATATACTTAGATTTTTTTTGATAATTATAAGGAAGAAAATGGCTATATTCTTGAATATATTAATAGATGCTTTCCACAAATGGAAGAGACTAATGCCTTGCAGGATCCTATGGAAGAATAAATTGATGAAACTGAAAGCTCATTAGATGAAAAAGAGGAGGCGAGTGATGAACAAAAGGAGGAAGAATGGATTAGCTACCCATGCCTACCTTCTAATGAGAGTAACTCTTTATCCCTTACATTATTTGATTGTCCCCCGCGCTTGCCAGAGGAGGATGAATGTTATGCTGATGTTATCTATGATAAGACTTTATGTGTGCTTAACTTCGATTTGCATGGTACTAAAGAGTTTTGCTTAGAAAATGTTTATGATAAAGCTCTAGACGATGGTCCTATATTGAATGATCAGACATCTTGTTATAGAATTGTTAAAAGTGGGTTTGAAGGTTTTAATCCCACTATTTTTGAGCTTGATAAAAATTATGTGTTTGTAGAACATGAAAAGCGTGATTTATGTGATAGTTATATTGTTGAGTTTATTCATGAGGCTACTGAAAATTATTATGAGAGAGGAAAATATGGTTTTAGAAGTTTTCATGGTATTGAAACACCTCTCTATGTGCTGAAAGTTTTGAAGTTACTTAGTTTTATCTTCCTATGCCTGTCATTTTGTTCTTTGAAAATTTCTTTGCATACAGGATTCCTATGCATAGGAAGTGGGTTAGACTTAAATGTGTTTTGAATTTGCTTCTTGATGCTCTCTTTTACTTCAATTCATATTTCTTATGTGAGCATCCTCTCAAACTATCATGCCTAACTTAAAGGCGTTAAAGAAAAGTACTTATTGGGAGATAAGCCAAAAGTTTTAGATGAGTCTTGGAAGTTATTACTTCAGTAATAACCGCTCCTTATCCTTTTTTATTTGCTTTTTGTGCCAAGAGTAACCTCTAATGAGAGAGAAGTAATGGTTGGGAAAGTTGCTGTCCCAAAACTGATTTCTGTCCTTCACCGTAAAAATTCGTGTAAAATCTCTGTACGTCCTTTTGAGGCGTGAATTTTTGTTCTTCTGTCCCAGATTGTTATCTAACTTTCCTTAGTTAAACACTTTTCTATTTGAGCAAAAGAAGGTCTTTAAAAAAATTCGTCTTTACCTGCTGGTCTGTTTTGATAGATTTCTGCCATTATTTTCATCTGCTTCTTCTTGGTTCCTTTTTGAGTTCTTTTGGGGAATTGAGCCTTTTGAGGGAAGTGCTACAGTATCTTGTGTTTTAATGGAAGTTTTATTGATGTTAAAACTGAACCTAAAGACTTATTACCTTGAGTGCACTAATGTTGCTAATAAAGATTGTGTGAAGTTTTGTATGAAGGAAACATTTCAGGTGTATGGAAGGAACGAGTAATGTGATGATGGATGGAGTAAAGCTCAAGCTTGGGGATACCACCCGTGTCACCCAAGAAATATTAAAGAGGTACAATCTTCAAAGCTAGGGGATGCCCAAGGCATCCCCTTCTTCATCAATAAAAATCCCAGGTTTCTTCCAAACACTTCATTTTTATTGTTTCATGCACAATTGTGTTGTTCTTGGAGCGTCTTCTTTTTCGTTTGCTTTGTTTTCTTAATTTGCTGAATAAATTGGTTGGACCCCCTCTTTCATGCATTGGTTTTCGAATAGTTTGGTTAGGATTGGAAAAGAGTAGGAAAGTTCACGTTGAAGTGGTAAAGAGAGCTTGTTTTTGACTGTGGGCTATGCTTTGTCATGCCATGCTTGATATTGTTTTGGTTTTATGCTTAGTATTCTTTGCTATATCATGACTTGTTATAAACAATTGAGATTTCTTAATGTGCTTTGGATGAATCATGCGTTGTTTTAGCATATTAAAGCATATTATTATGGTATTCTCCTTTGATGCTTTATTTGGGTTGACTTGGCACATGCTCACACCATGTTATGACTATCCCAAGTCACCATAAGACTTTATGATCCTTTAGTTTTGAACTTGTAGTATCACTTTATGCTTTGATTAATGATGTTTTGTCGCTCTGCATGATTATGGCCATTATCGCTCTCTCGTTTGTCGCTCCCTTTCTATTGCTAGCCTTCACTTGTGCTGAGTATAACCTTTACTCGTGCATCCAAATCCCCAAAACCAATATTACCAAAAGTGTCCACCATACCTACCTATTAGAATCATTTGCTATTCCGTGCATATTAAGTATGCCTTGTTTTCTTCCGAATAAAATGTTTGCTTATTATGAGAAAGTTAGTTAGTAAAGCTCTCACGAACTTGATGGCACACCTTATTTTCTTACACTTAATAAACCTGAACCATTGCGTCCTTCTTTTTTGCGTATATGCTTGCGCTTTATAAGTTGAAGTTAGCAGAACCATGTATCATGGGGAACGCTTTCAACATTGCACTGGTACTTTGTACCTCGTTGATATCATGATTCTTTTGCTTATGGATCCCGGCGGTGTGAAATAAAAGTGGAACTTGTAAGATCATGGAGTTTGTATGTGTGTTAGAGAAACTTGCCTGGGCCGCTAGCCTAAGCCATGCCTAATCATGGTGGAAACTTGCAGCATAACTATAATGAGCATCCTATGAAGCATCCTCAATAAAAACCTATGCAAATAGCAAATAAAAAGATCACTGAGATGCTCATTGTCTGCTTGCCTTGTCATTTTGATTATGGGATAGCTCCTGTATCATGTGCAAGGGGTACCCCGTTGGCGGTTCTGTATGATACGTATATACTTACAATGACAAGATCTTACTCGTGACTGAAGTTGAGTAGCATGAGAATCGGTCTTCGTAAGTAAGGGGCATGAGACTTCGATTTATAACTTGTCAAGCATATCCTCTTAGTTGTGTCACTTTAACCGTAACCACTTAAAGATGCTTATGATTGGGGCAATGAGAGCTCAAAGCTAACGAGTACCATACTTTCAGCATTTGGAAGCCTTTCAAACTTTTCAAAACCTGTTCATTTCCTTGTTGAGTCTCCACACATTCTATGAGCACTTTCTTGAGATCATAGTGGCCATTCTTAGTTCTATGTGCATTGTCCCAAGACTTGTTGATTGATGCATAACTTTGATATTGCTTGTTTTAAACTATTTGTATCTAGTCACTCTTATGAAATTTGAAGGTGTCCTATGCATTTATGTTTGCTACTCTATGAGGGACAAGCTGAATGGTACTATGCTATGTTTTCTTTATGTGAAACAAACAAATGTCTTGCAAAGTATTGTTATTCATGGACCTTTTGTTTGTACCCTTTCATGTTGCAACATAGTTGCTCGGTCTTATTGTTAGAACTTTGTCTTTCATGTTATGATTGAAGTATTATGATCCCAGCTTTCAATGTTTTACAAATACTTTGATCAAGTTTATGATGGTGCATGTCACCTCAAAATTATTCTTTCTTTTTATCACTTATCTACTCAAGGACGAGAAGGAGTTAAGCTTGGGGATGTTGATACGTTGCAAACGTATCCATAATTTTTGATGTTCCATGCTTGGTTTTATCTACTTTCTTATGTTTTGCACACACTTTGGAGTACTTTTCATATGATTTCTTGGACTAACCTATTAACAAGAGCCACAGTGCCAACTGTCTGTTTTCTGCTGTTTTTGGTTCCAGGAAAGTCAGAAAATGAATATTCTCGGAATTGGATGGGACAAAAGCCAAAGTCAGTTTTTCACCGAGGGCCACAAGGAGCCAGAATACGAGACGGAGAGGGGCTGGGGCCCAGCCACACCACCTGGCCGCGCAGGCTGGGCCTAGCCGCGCCAGGGGGTGGTCTGGCTGCCCCAGACACCCCCTCGGTCTCCCTCTTCGCCTATAAGTTGCCTTCTGACCTAAAAACTCAGGGGGGTCAACGTTTTTCCATAAGGAGTTCCGCTCCGCCGCCACCACCAGATTCCATGAAACAACACCAGAAACTCCGTTCTGGCACCCTGCCGGGACGGGGAATTGGAGGAGATCATCGCCATCATCATCACCATCGCTTCTCCATCGACCATCCATGTTTCCCCATCTATGAGTGAGTAATCCCCCGCTGTAGGCTATGGGGATGGTAGGGATTGGATGAGATTGTTCATGTAATGGCATCAGATTGTTAGGGCATGGTGCCTAGTATCTTTTATTAGTGCTATTTGACTTTGTTGCGACTTGTCGTGCTTAATGCTTGTCACTAGGGCCCGAGTGCCATGATTTCAGATCTGAACATGTTATTGATTCATTATGATAGTATTATTTCTGGTCTTACCTGCAAGTTGTATACACACGTTGTTGTCCGGAACCAATGGCCCCGAAGTGATAGCAATCGGGATAACCGGAGGGAATAGCTTTGATGTGAGGATCACATGTGTTCACGAAGTGTTAATGCTTTGCTCCGATGCTCTATTAAAAGGAGCACCTTAATTGCCAGGAGTTCCCTTGAGGTCCCGCTGCAAACGGGCTGGCAGGACAAAAGATGATGTGCAAGTTCTCATTGCGATCACGTATGACTATATATGGAACACATGCCTATGATTATCTAGTACTTGGATACTTTATCTTATTTATCTGCAATTGCCCTATGTTCTAATTGCTATATGAATTGTCTTGTCCATGCAACGCCCGTCCATCCATCCCTATGCCTACCGCGCTCTAATCCTACTGTTTGCTACTATTGTTACTACTGTCTTTAGTTTACCACTTCTGTTACTTTGCTATTCCTACTACAAAACTGTTGCTACTGATAAACTGCTGTGAGCAAGATTGTTTCCAGGTGCAGCTGAATTGACAACTCAGTTGTTAAGGCTTATAAATATTCTTTGGCTCCCTTTCTGTCGAATCAATAAATTGGGTTTCACTTCCCTCGAAAATACTGCGATACACCCCTTATACTTGTGGGTCATCAGTAAGTGATAAAAAGAAAGAATAATTTTGAGGTGACATGCACCATCACAATCTTGATCAAACCATTTGCAAGCATTGAAAGCTAGGATCAAAGAACTCTAAACATGAGCATGAAAGATGAAGTTCTAACAATAATACATAGAAACTATGATGTAACATGAAAAGGCACCAACAAAAGGTTCATGCATAACAATGCTTTGCAAGACGTTTGTTTGTTTCACATAAAGAAAACATAGCATAGTGGCATTCAACTTGTCCCTTATAGAGTAGAAAATATAAATGCATATGACACCTTCAAAGTTCATAAGAGTGACTAGATACAAGTAGTTTAAGAACAAGCAATATCAAGTTATGCATCAATCAACATGTCTTGGGACAATGCACATAGAACTAAGAATGGACACTATGCTCTCAAAGTAGGTGCATAAAGGTAGAAGGTGGAGACTCAACATAAAAGTGAAAGAAAGGCCTTTCATAGAAGGAAGCAGGGATTCAAGTCTCATAAAGAGCTTCCAAAAATTATGGTACTTATTAGATTTGAGCTCTCATTGCCCCTATCATAAGCATCTTTAGGTGATTAAGGTTAAAGTGACACAACTAAGAGGATATGCTTGACAAGTTATAAGCCGAAATCTCATGTCCCTTACTTACGAAGAACAAACCTCATGCTACTCAACTTTAGTCACAAGTAAGCTCTTGTCATTGTAAGTACATATGTATCATAGAGAACCGCCAACGGGGTACCCCTTGCACATGATACAGGAGCTATCCCATAATCAAAATGACAAGGCAATCAGACAATGAGCATCTCAGCGATCTTTTTATTTGCTATTTGCATAGGTTTTTATTGAGGATGCTTCATAGAGTGCACATTATGGTTATGCTGCAAGTTTCCACCATGATTAGGCATGGCTTAGGCTAGCGGCCTAGGCGTTTCTCTAAAACACACAAACTCCATGATCTTACAGGTTCCCCTTTTATTTCACACCACCAGGATCCATAAGCAAAAGAACATGATATCAACGGGGTACAATGTACAAGTGCAATGTTGAAAGCATTCCACATGATACATGGTTCTGCTAACTTCAACTTATAAAGCGCAAGCATATACGCAACAAAGATGGACACAATGGTTCAAGTTTATTACATGCAAGAAAGCAAAGTGTGCCATCAAGTTCGTGAGAGCTTTAATCACTAATTTTCACATAACAAGTTTAATTCGGAAGGTAGATAAAAACATGAATATTCTTGGAATAGCAATTGCTAATAGGTAGGTATGGTGGAATCTTTGGAATAACTTGGTTTTAGGAGTTGGATGCATGAGTGGAACTCATACTTGGTTACGGAGGCTAGCAAAAGACTAGGAGCGACCAACTAAGAGAGCAATAATGGCCATAATCATGCAAATGAACAAAACATCATTGATTAAAGCATAAAGTGATATTACAAGTCGAAAACTAAAGGATCATAAAGGATATGGTGACTTTGGATAGTCATAACATGGTGTGAGCATACGCCAAGTCAACCCAAATAAAGCATCAAAGGAGAATACCACAATACTATGCTTTAATATGCTAAAACAACGCATGATTCTTCCAAGGCACATTAAGAAATCTCAATTGTTTCTAACAAATCATTCTACAATAAAGAATACTAAGCATAAAGCCAAAACAATATCAAGCATGGCATGACAAATCATAGGCCACAGTCAAAAACAAGCTCTCTTTACCACTTAAGCATGAACTTTTCATACTCTTTTCCAATCCAAACCAAACTATTTGAAAACAAATGTATAAAAGAGGGGGTCCAACCAATTTATTCAGCAAACTAAGCAAACCAAGCAAACGAAAAACCAAAACGAAAACGAAAAAGAAGACGCTCCAAGAACAACACAAATGTGCATGAAACAATAAAAATGAAGTGTTTGGAAGGAACCTGAGATTTTTATTGATGAAGGCATCCCCAAGTTTTGACACTTGTAATTCTTGGATATTTCTTGGGGTGAAACGTGTGGCTTCCCCAAGATTGAGCTTTAGTCCATCCTTCATCTCATTACTCATTCCTTCCATACACCTGGAATTTTTCCTTCATACACAACTTCACACAATCTTTATTAGCAACATTAGTGCACTCAAGATAATAAGTCTTTCGGGTTCAGTTTCAACACCAATAAAACTTCCATTAAAACACAAGTACTGTAGCATTCCCTCAAAAAGCTCAGTTCCCCAAAAGATCTCAAAAAGGAATCAACAAGAAGCAAATGCAAATAATGGCAGGAATATGTCAAAACAGACCAGCAGGTAAAAACCATTTTTTTCGAACACATTTTGTTGCTCAAATCGAAAAGTGTTAAACTAACAAAACTTAAATAACAACCTGGGGCAGAAGCACAAAAATTCACGCCTCAAACTGACGTACAGAATTTTTTCACGAATTTTTACGGTGAAGAACAAAAATATGTTTCGGGACAGCAACTTTCTCAAGCATTACTTCTCTCTCATTAGAGGTTACTCTTGGCACAAAAAAGCAAATAAAAAGGATAAGTAGCGGTTATTACAGAGGTAATAACTTCCAAGACTCATCTAAAACTTTTGGGTTATCTCCCAATAAATACTTTTCTTTAACGCCTTTAAGTTAGGCATGATAGTTTGAGAAGATGCTCACATAGGAAATATGAATTGAAGTAAAAGAGAGCATCAAGAAGAAAATTCAAAGGAAATTTAAGTCTAACCCACTTCCTATGAAAAATAATCTTATAAAGAAACAAGTCATGAAAGCACAAAGCAACAAGCATAGGAAAGCAAAACAAGTGCAACTTCAAAACTTTCAACATAAAGAGGGGAAACTTAATATTGTTGAGATACATAAAACCATGTTTCCCTCTCTCATAATAACTTTCAGTAGCATCATGAATAAAATTAACAATATAACTATCACATAAAACATTCTTATCATGAACCACATGCATAGAATAATTATTACTCTCCACATAAGCATAGCCATTCTTATTAATTATAGTGGGAGCAAATTCAACGAAATAGCTATCATTATTATTCTCATCACCATAATCATCAAATATAGGAGGCATATCGTAATCATAATTAATTTTCTCCTCAATAGTAGGTGGACTGAAAATATCATATTCATCATTGTAATCATCATATATTGGAGGTATAGTATCATCAAAGCAAATTTTCAGAGGAGGGGACTAAAAAGATCATTTTCATAAAAACTAGCTTCCCCAAGCTTAGACTTTTCCATAGAATTAGCAATAATGGTGTCCAAAGAATTCATGCTGACAACATTGCTATTAGCATGCAAATAAAGTTCCATTGGTTTTTTAATTTTCCCTTCAAACACTTCATGTCCTAACTCAAGATAAAGACTATAAAGCTCTCAATTTTTGTTGTGGTTTTCCATTAAGCCTAACTAGTGAAAATAAAAACAAGAAACAAAAAGATAAAATTGCAGAATCTAAAGGAAATAACTTCGAGCACTCACACCGGAGGATGTGAGTACCTTTTACCTTACCTCCCCGGCAACGGAGTACCTTTTACCTTACCTCCCCGGCAACGGCGCCAGAAAATAGCATGATGTCTAAGCACTTCTATTCTTGTAGACAATTGTTGGGCCTCCAAGTGCAGAGGTTTGTAGAATAGCAGCAAGTTTTCCCTTAAGTGGATCACCCAAGGTTTATCGAACTTAGGGAGGAAGTGGTCAAAGGTATCCCCTCTCAAGCAACCCTGCAATCAAGATACAAGAAGTCTCTTGTGTCCCCAACACACCCAATACACTTGTCAGGTGTATAGGTGCACTAGTTCGGCAAAGAGATAGTGAAATACAAATGGTATAGATAATTATAAGTGGTAACGGTGCCAAAAAATAGCTTGATGGCGTGGAAGAGACTAAAGGAAAACTGAAATAAAGATGGAAAGAAGCAAACATATAACAGATCTAGTTGCAAACAGTGTTTCAATGCTTAGAAACAAGGCCTAGGGATCATACTTTCACTAGTGAACACTCTCATATAAATATATTATCTTCATGATACTACTCTGAACTACTCTCCGGTTGGACACTCTAATCCATGGTAGGGCTATAATAGCACACCTCAAAGTTCACTTTCCGCATCTAGATAACCCCACACTGTCACCTTGAGCTCTAGATGGTTCCAACAAACACCATAATTTCATAGAAAGATCCAACTCCAAATATAACTCATAACAAGTATTTGTAACCTCTAGCCTAAGTGCCACCATGGTGTGCACACTGTCACTTTCACACACATGGGGAGAGCAAAGATCTATTAAAGCACTTGAGTAGCAAAGTAGATCTATTTGACTACAAAGCTCATGATCACAATATGATCATACATAGAGAGAGAGATGAGCACATAGCTACCAGTAGAACCCTTAGCCTCGAGGAAGAACTACTCCCTCATCATCATGGGAATCAGCGACAGCAATGGAGATGGTGGTGGAGATCGATGGAGATGGCTCCGGGGGCACTTCCCCGTCTCGGCAGCGTGCCGAAACAGAGACTTTCTGTCCCCCGAATCTCCCCTTTGGTGGTGGCGGCGCAACGGAACTTTTCGTGGATTTCTGATTGACTCCTTAGGGCTTTTGCATCGGGGGAGACATATAGGCGAAAGAGGCAAGGTCGGTGGGCGGCTAGGGGGCCCACACCATGCCCTGGCACGGCTAGGGGGACCCGTGGCTAGGGGTGGTGTAGCCACCCTGTGGCCCCTCTCCGTTTCGTCTTCTGGCTCCATGAGTCTTCCGGTAAAATATCGACTTTGGCTTTTGTCTAGTCCAATTTTGAGAATATTCATTTTCTGACTTTCCTGGAACCAAAAACAACAGAAAACAGGCATCTGGCACTATGGCATCTTGTTAATAGGTTAGTCCCAGAAAGTGTATAAAAAGTACTCCAAAGTGTGGACAAAACATAAGAAAGTAGATATAAACCAAGCATGGAACATCAAAAATTATAGATACGTTAGCAACGTATCAAAGGTTCCTGAAACAACAAAATATGAAAAAGGAGGTTTTCTGCCTCGTGGAATTAAATACCAATGAAAGGGAATTTGTACGGAAGTCCCATAAATCAACTAAAAAGGCAAAATAATGATAGATCATGGTAATTATCATTCAAAACAGATCATATAAGTCACTGTATTGATGATGTAAAATGCATGTATCAGTACATATCTTGGATTTACACTTTTTAAGCAATATTGCTTTATGGTGAGGCTGACATCACGGACCTACTGTAACATCCTTCGAATTTAATGGGCGGGTTTGAAAAAAAGTTAGTACATAAGATGAAAACACTCCCATAAGCAGAGCAAGATAATTTGATTACTACATCCTATAGCGGGGTACAGAGAATATTGTGGATCTCATACATGGTCCATTTCATGCTACTGAAATTGAATACATGTTTGGTTTGTCCTTTTTGTGGAGGAAATCTTGAGTTTGAGGGGTCTAGACGCAAGGAGGAGCCCATATCAGGAGCTTACCACAGAGGAGCTCGACATGGATGCCATGTAGTAGGTCCTCTACCTCCATGTCCAGCTGCTGCTACTGCAACGATAACAATCCGTGAAGGTTCTGCTTGGCGAGGAAACCGGTGGCCTAGATGGCGCTACAGAAGGAAGGTGCCCTTGGATCTCGCGGCCATCGTTGCCGGGAACTTGGCCACCATATCGTGCTCCCTGCGGATGGCTTGCTAATACCTTCGATCCGGATTCACAAATGTAGTATAATAGCTTTTTCCCTAGAAGACCTAGGTTTAATCGAACCTCGGAAAGGAATGGTAAAAGGAACTAAAAAGGACACGTCTACAAGACTTTGTTTGTTCGTTTTACCTTAGTTTACCAGACCAATCTAGTTTACTTTATAATGGGTTGAATCAATGGATGGAGATAGGCCAGGGTTGAAGATCCACCTGTAGCTACACATCATATGGGATAAAAGATAATAATAAGCATAGTCATGCGTAATGTTTGAACATAGATAATGTCTTGTGGGCAACACATCCTAATATACTAGAGCCCCTGTGATGCAGTGGGAATAGCAATAGTCTTTTAATCCAACCGAGTGCACACCAAAGCAACGGGCTACAAACGATTATTAAGTGTAAAACATAGATCAAAGATTTAAGTGGTGATGTTGTTGTGATCCCGAATGGGTCGCTAAGCAAAGACCGTACTACCCTTTCTATCACTGTGGTTCCTATGATATCGCCGCTTGCCTAGTATCTCACCTCAATCCTTTATCAATCTATGAGATCTTGGGTACCTACAAGTCCACAGATCGAGACAAGAGACAAAGAAACAAAAGATACAAATCTCAATTGCAAACAAAATACAATACTCCCATGAATTAGATGCACATAATCGCTGTGAGGTTTCTCCCCAACACGCAGCCCGTGATGACTGCTCACTCATAACAAATTGACCGGAGATAGAAAACATCATACAAATACTTAGATTGAAATCAAATATTCTTACAATGGTCACCAAATCACAAGGAGATCTAAAGTACAAAGCAATGGCTATGGCTAGTGGATGGGATGGATGGTGGAAGTGATGAATAATGGTGTGGATCTCCTTTGGTGGTGTTGTGATGTAATCTGAGAATGGCAGCTCTCTGGCCGGCGGCTGGAGCCTCAAAATATATAGGCGTCTTCACGAAAGTCGTAGGATTTTACGACACGAAGCCAATGCCACCTGGTATAGGCGGACGGTACGGGCGGGACCTTCCCGTACTAGTGGTTGTTAAGCTTGTTGATGCCCTAGAATGGCTTCGCAATTACTTGGCGTGTAGACTTCCTCAAAAACCTTCATATGACTCCTGATTTCGCATTAAAAACCGAGATTTCCTGCACAACATAATTCAAATAGAGGTTTTGCATATCTTTGCAATTATTAGTCATTAGTGGTAAGGTTTGAGAGTTTCTTGTCAATTGCTTAACCAAAAACAATGTTTAAACATGGTAGAAGATGGCTAATTTTGGAGCCATCAACTTCCCCAAAGCTCAAACCTTGATCGCCCTCGAGCAAGAAGAACCAAAAGAACTATAAGGAATTCAACGTTTAAACTTGAAGCAACAAGAATAAGAATTCGCTTACGGTTGGTAGTCACATGCGCTCAATACTTCATTCATTTGCGAGGCTTATCAAAGTTAGAGAGATGACAAGAATACTATACAAGCTTTGGTAAGTCAAGACAATCAAAGTAAAGTTTAATATAAGTATAAGTAACTAGAAGTGTAGCAACCAATCCAATTCTTCTAATTAACTCTCAGCTTGGCAAGGAACACTAGGATGTTTAAATAGCATAATTGAGTAAGAGAGTTTCATGTCCTAAGTAGTATAATAATGAAGTGTCTTATTTACACCCACATCAATAAATCAAGTCTATCAAAAACACTCCTAATCCAATCATTATTTCTCAAGAAAAAGTCGTAAAGTATTAATGAGACCATGCCAAGGACTTGTTATGTGGATCCTCATAAATATCTTTTTTCTTTTATTCTTTCGAGGATCGCTGAATGTTTATTTTGCAAGTGTTTGCACAACCTTTGAGAGTACCAATACTTTTTCCCATATATTGACATGCATGCCACTCATGTCATCAACTCATAGCCGAAATCCGGGGTTATACCATAGATCGTTCAAAAGCTAGCGGAGTTGTTGGCATCCCAAAGGTGTGCATTAGAGACATAGAACAAAGTTGTCTCACTTCTTTCTCTTTTTTTGAGTGAGTACCAGGGTTTTATCCACAAGGTTAGGTTTGGCATGCATCACAATTACCACTAGACTTTATTTCAATCGAACAACTCCTTTCATGAGTGTCGTCAAGACTCTCAAAATATCTGTGGCGTTAAGTATCTTCAAGGGTATACTCTCAAACAAGTCGTAAATTTCAGACTTTTTCTTATTGCACTTGTTTGGCAATATTATTTCCAAGGCAAGACTCGGTTAAATAAAAGAACTAGAGTAAGAGCTTCAACAACTAATCATCATACTAATAAAAAGCCTTACTCTAACGATATTAAATTACTTCTCACTAGCATGGCATCTTAGCAAATCAACCAACCAAAATAAAAAACTCAAACTTCATAGGTGGGAGACATAGGACATACCTCTCATAAGTGACTTCATGATTCTCTTCCTTATAGGGATGTGTTCCTTCAAAACTCAAACACGATTACTCTAATAATAATATTAAAGAAAAGAGGCAAAGTGTGAATCCACATTTACGAAAAAGGAAGAACGGAAAAATCTTTTTATATTTTTGAGGATAGGGATTTAAAGAATAGAAAAGAACTTGCGACCAAGCAAGGGTTTTAAGAAAATAAAAAGAAACAAAAAACAAAAACAAACTAAAAACGAAACAAAACTAAAAATCAAAGGAAAAAAGCAAAGTGTTGGAACAAGCCAACGTGAGTGTTTCAAAGCTCCCAAGGAGCTGGAGTACAACCTCATTATTACAAAAATACATTTTCCGGGGGAACACATCCCCAAGCTCAGGCTTTTGCAAGACCTTTTGGTGCTCAATGTGGTGGCGGGGGATAGTCTCCCATGTTCCATTGGCTGCTCCAATCATGGAACTGGGTGGCGAGGCTTATAGTAGCATCTCGAAGGTTGACAGAGAGGTTGTTCATATTTTGGATATTTTCTTTGAGTGCGTAGATGTTTTCATAGGTGGTGTAGTAGTTTGGTGGTTGCTCATCTTGTTCAGGTCCTCCTTGTTCTACTTCTTCATCTTCTCCTCCTGCCATAGGTATTTCTTGTTCGGGTATATTAGCTTCAACCTGCACGTCAAAACACAAACGTTCATCGTCGATATAGAATAAACCATTAGGAAATGGAGCCAGGATCGAGTGACCCGCTCTTGGTATATTGAAAAAGTATCTACCATGAGTTTTAGAAATCATACCACATGCTCTTAGAGTAGAGAGACCGAGATGGTGACTTTCTGTCAACGGTTGGATGTTACCTAGGTTGATGCAAAGTGCGTGTGCAAGAATGGTCACAACTCCACCTCCGCATATGGGTCCTCGAGATTGAAGAGTCTGATGCTTAAGGTAAAACACCAGAAGGGCATCTAAATTTGGCGTTAAGTTACAATTAATAATAACAGCTTTTGCAAGGATCAACACGTCCTCCTCGTTAACTCTAGTAAACTCACCTTGTGCCTGCAAAGTGTTAGCAATCACATAGAATAAATAACGAATATCAGGATGATCAATTTGGTTCCCCTTGGGTGTGTTTCCATGAATTTTCATTCAATTAAAGTATTATATAGGGAAAGATTTAAAACAAAAGTAACTGTGTGCACATCGGTGATGTTGTTGGCAAACCCAAAGCATTGAGCCCGTTGGTCGAGTGTTAGGGTGTACTCATAGTTCATAAGGTTGAATTTGATGCGATCAACGCCGAGCCTTTATTCATCGGTACAACCGTAAGGATCCACTGTGTATGTCAAGGTGATGAAGATCTCAAGCGTCAAGTGGCGATACGTGGCAACATCTATTGGGTCCGCATCATAGAAAACAAAAAAATTCCTACGGTTTGAACTACACGCCAAGATCTATCTACTAGGTACAAAGCAACGGGTGGACATACATCCAACGAGAACTTACCCTCGAAGACAATGAGTTTTGTTAACGAGTAGGAACTCGTGGTTGATGTAGTCGTACACTTGCCGATCTCAAGATCGTGAGGAAGTCCGAGCGCCGCAACTCAGCAGCGCATCCGCACTCGCACACACGTTCAAGCCACCGGACAACCTCCACCTCCTCGCTCCAGCGATCCAGCGGAAGCAGCAACTCCTTCCAGACGAAATTCCACCGGGAACATGTATCTCGCTAATCCAAGACCATGGGGAAATAATTCTAGAGGGGGAGAGAGATCCTTCACAAGGAGGTGTAAGGATGAAGGAGGAAGAGGGGGGCCTTTTATAGGAGGAGGGGGTGCCCCTCCTTCATGGCCGGTGCATGGAGGAGGTGTCTCTTCACCTCCTCCATTCATGTGGTGGTAACCTCTCCACATTAAAATGCCTCTTCACATTCCCTTTTAAAGTCTCCACTTTAAATGCATTAAATTTCTCCAAATTTAATGCTCTCATTTAATAAAACTCTTTTATTAATTTTATTCAGAATTTTGTTAATTACTTTAATTAACAAACATTCACATAAAACCCCTTGCAATATTTCAATATCACATGCAGAACCACTTTCTGCAATTTCACCCGAAACAATTTCCGGTTTCTATCGAAACAATTCCTGCGCTTTGCAATTCTTTCGTCTGAAACATATGTGCTCCAAAATGGTGTCCGGTAACTCTTAAGTGTGTCACCCTATGGTTCGTGAATAATGCAGACATGATCGAGACCCCTCTCCGATCAATAATCAACAGCGGGACCTGGAGATCCGTACTGACTCCTACACATTCAACGATGACTTCTGTGATCGTGAGAACTGTTAACGCTAGTAACTAAATCCCTTTGTCTCACGATATATTACATGTTCGAGATTCGATCATCGGTATCTCCATACCTAGTTTGATCTTGTTACCGACATGCACTCTTTTCTCGTTCCTGTGATATAACATTCTAGTGATCACATCACTTGCTTGCAAGCTATTTCAATGTGATATCACCGAGAGGGCCCAGAGTATATCTATCCGTCATCGGGATTGGCAAATTCCACTCTTAATCCATGAGCCTCAACATAACACCTTCGTAGCACTGAACCCATCTTTATAGTCACCCTGTTACGGTGTGACGTTTGATGTTATCAAGATACTCTTCCGATGTTAGCAATTAACATGATCTCATGGTCTAAGGATAAAGATTACTTTGTATGATGTTATAGAAATATAAACATAATGACTTTGATCGTAATGCTATACTTCAGATGAATGTTCATCACATCATTCCACCAATGTTGTGTCCTCATTATTAACAACATCCAATGTCCATGATCAGGAAACCTTGATCATCTTGTTAATCAACGAGCTAGTCTATAAGAGAGACATAACTAGGAACCTTTTATTTGTTTATTAAACACACATGTATTGACGTTTCCGATCAATACAATTATAGCATGCAAAATAAACATTTATCATAAACATGGAATAAGATAATAACCACTTTATTATTGCCTCTCGGGCATATTCCCTTCAGTCTCCCACTTGTACTAGAGTCAATAATCTAGTTTGAAAAACTTTGTGTATTGAACACCTATGGCTTTCTAGTGTTGCATATACGCTATTGCTAGTGGTTAACATAATCTCCGGATCTGACAGTTTCAGGTCCGTGTGTATTTGCATGTCTTTGCGTCTCTACGCATCACTCATTCTCAAATGAGATGGCATTGTATAAATTTGGTCCTTTGGTGAGACCTTTAGTTCGTTCCGGTTAAAATATGTTGATATTATTGTCACACAATATGTCTTCATAGTATTAGCCCACTTTGAACCACACCTAGTTTGATAACAAACTACTTAACACAAATGCCCTCCTATGCTGCTACTATAGCAGTCATATACTTAGCCTTTTGTTGTAGTATCCGTCACAATGTCTCAACTTTGGAACTCATCCAAATACATCATGGAACATCCTTTCCATTACATTGTGCCACCCATAGTCTAAATTGAGATAAATTTAATTTGTATCTTGTGACAAAACTAGTATCAATGTAACACTTTACAATGAACTACCTTTAACTATTTGTCACTTATACATTATATATTCTTAGTTCTTCCAAAGCTCATAAGAATATCTTTACTATCGTCCAATGATTATCTCATGAATCATTCTGGTATGTGCTCATAACATTTAGATCATAGGACATTCTGCATATATACATATCATGGTATAATCGATCAAAATCTTCATGTGATTTTACTCACCAAGTGTTGAAACACTTGAATTTTGATACAATCCTTTCCATGCAGCAAGAACCTTTCTTGTTGTTTCCATATTGAACCCTTTCAGTATCTCACATATGTATGTCTGGCACAACCATATTAGCGCCTTAATCTATCCATATAGATATTGATGCCTAATATTCCGGTTTTGCCCAAGTCTTTCATCGAAATCTTATTTTAATGAAATTATTAACTTGTGTCAATACAAGATACATCATTTCCAATCAACAATATGTCCTCTACATAATGTATTAGAAATATGTCTCAGCGCTCCCACTTAATTTCTTGCAAATGTAAGCATCTTCATCATCTCCGATGAATTTAAACTCTTTTAACAGTTTCATCATGGTGAAGATTCCAACTCCGCTATGCTTACTTCAACTATTGAAGTTTGCATGCTCTTTTAGCACCCTTTGAATTAACAAAACCCTTTGGACCGTGTCATGTACACATCCTAGGTAACCGTTCTTTTAGAAGAACATTGTTTTGTTTATTCAATTACCATATACCAAATTATATGTAGTGGTTGCTACATTAATCCGTCAAGACTAAATATCGCTATGAAAGATCAAATCTTGTCATAGTCAACTATTGTCATAAATTTCTTTCCAACATGTCGACTATTTCATAGATGTTAAACATCCATGTCTTATTTCTTTATAGATCCAAACATGACCGATAGGCTTCACGCCTTTCCGGAGGGTCTTCCAAGTTCAGAAACTTGATTTCTCGTGTATGGATACTATCACGGATTCTATGACTTCTAGTCATTTTATGGAGTCAGGGCCCATCATCGCTTCTTTGCATGTAGTCGGTTCATCATTGTCAAAACAATAACGACTTGCTTATCAAATCTTACTATTTGATTCTTACCGACCCACACGGTTCTATAGGAACTCTAATCTCCGAGATCACACCCTTTGTAATCACGAGAGCCATGAGCATTGTTCTATTGTCCTCCCACTTAACCTTTTGTAATCACGAGAGCCATGCTACTTAGCACATATAGCTAAGGTTCAACAACCTTATCAAAGTTCTATTGTCCTCCCACTTAACTTTTCATGAAAAATTCCTTCTCAAGAAACTTGACGTTCCAAGTAACAAACTCTTTTGTCCTCGGTGTTATGGAGAAATTCCCAACAAATTATTTGGGATAACCTACAAAGACGTGCTTATCCGACTTTGGTTGTAAACATTTTACTTATGCATAGCATACCAAAATTTAAGAAAAGACAATTCGGGTTTTATCCCAAACCATAACTCATATAGTGTCATTTCAATGGATCACGATGGTGCTCTTTTCAGTGTAAAAGCGGTAGTCTCTAAAGCTTCAATCCTTAAAACATAATGGCAGTTTTATAAATGACACCTTTGATCTTACGATGTCAAACATGGTTTGATTTCATCTCTCGAACATACCATACTCATGTGGTTTATTAGGAAATCCAAATTCATGGAACAATTCCTCAAATCTTAGGTGTTTTGCTAAACATGTAACTCAAATATCTTCCTTTATGATCGAATCATAAACTCTTTATTTTCTTGTTACAATGATTTTCCACTTCATCTTGAAAGTCTTTGAACAACTTTCAAATGTTTCATACTTCTTCCTTATTAAGTAAATATACAGATATATTCACTCAAATTTTCGAAGAAAGCATATGAAGCAAAAATATCCATCGCATATGGCTACACATAATGGACTATGCACATCAGCATGCACAATTTCCAATAAGCTAGTCATCCGTGCCTCTCTGGCCTATGGACGGAGTTTCAATTATCTCGAGGAAAGTCTCACATGCGTCAATTGATCAAAATCAAAGACTCCAAAAATCCATCAACATGGAGTTTCTTCATGTTTTCTTTCCAATATAATTTAAACAGCGATGTCACTTCATAAGTGATCTTTCAATCATTTGTCTTGCGACATTTTAGCAATAGTGTTTATGGATGTGATTTCTGCCACTAGACTTGTAAAAGTTCATCCATCCTTTATGGAATACGGTAATTATTTGAACAACCATTGTTCTCATAATACTGGAACAAAATAACAATTATTAAAAAAAATCTTGAAGGCTAGGTTTGACGACAACGAAAAAGCACAATAACACTTTATTTGTTTTCGATGATCATCATCACTTATTCTCTTGCTAGTTACTTAGGCCATTGCAGTTCATGAATTGCGTTGTCCTGTATGACACTTCATACCAACCAATTCGGTATCCAATACCGGTATACAATACCTAAGAACCATATTGTTTAATAAGCAAGGAATACAACCATAACATGTGAAGGAAATATGCCTTGAGAGGCAATAATAAAGTTGTTATTATATATTCCTTATATATGATAGATGTTTATTTTACATGCTAGAATTGTATTGATCGAATCTTAGACATGTAATATATCGAGAGACAAAGGGATTTAGTTACAAGCGTTAAAGGTTCTCATGATCACAGAAGTCATCGTTGAATGGGTAGGAGTCAGTACGGATCTCCAGGTCCCGCTGCTGATTATTGATCAAAGAAGGGTCTCGATCATGTCTGCATTATTCGCGAACCGTAGGGTGGCACACTTAAGAGTTACCGGACACCATTTTGGAGCACATATGTTTCAGACGAAAGAATTGCAAAGCGCAGGAATTGTTTCAATAGAAACCGGAAATTGTTTCGGGTGAAATTGCAGAAAGTGGTTCTGCATGTGATATTGAAATATTGCAAGGGGCTATATGTGAATGTTTGTCAATTAAAGTAATTAACAAAATTCTGAATAAATTTAATAAAATGAGTTTTATTAAATGAGAGAGCATTAAATTTGGAGAAATTTAATGCATTTAAAGTGGAGACTTTAAAAGGGAATGTGAAGAGGCATTTTAATGTGGAGGGGTTACCACCACATGAATGGGGGAGGTGAGGGGTCACCCCCCCATGCGCTGGCCATGGAGAGAGGGGGCACCCCCCTCCTCCTATAAAAGGCCACCCATTCCCTCCTTCATCCTCACACCTCCTTGTGAAGGATCTCTCTCCCCCTCTAGAATTATTCCCCCATGGTCTCGGATTAGTGAGATACATGTTCCCGGTGGCATTTCGTCTAGAAGGAGTTGCTGCTTCCGCTGGATCGCTGGAGCGAGGAGGTGGAGGTTGTCCGGTGGCTTGAACGTGTGTGCGAGTGCGGATGCGCTGCTGAGTTGCGGCGCTCGGACTTCCTCACGACCTTGAGATCGGCATGTGTACGACTACATCAACCACGAGTTCCTACTCGTTAACAAAACTCGTTGTCTTCGAGGGTAAGTTCTCGTTGGATGTATGTCCACCCATTGCTTTGTACCTAGTAGATAGATCTTGGCGTGTAGTTCACACCGTAGGAAATTTTTTGTTTTCTATGCTGCGGACCCAACAGTGGTATCAGAGCCTGATCTATGTGTAGGTGCTTTTCACGGGTAGTACACATATGTTTATATGTGGGCGATGATGATCATGTTATTGCATCTTCTATGTATTTTGGATATTGGTGGCATAGTGGGATGAAGCGGCCCGGACCAACCTTACATGTCATCGTACATGAGACCGGTTCCACGACTAACATGTAACTTGTTTTGCATAAGTGGCTGGCGGGTGTCTGTCTCTCCTACTATAGTCAATATCTGATTTACAACGAGTTGCTAATAACTTAGTAATCCTCGTTGTGGTTCATGTTCGTAGGTGAGAACGGTTCTATCTCCGAAAGCCCTAAGCCATGTAAAACTTGCAATTGATAAATTAGAGGCGTCTAGTTTAGATCGTTGCTGGGCTAGTGTATTGATATGGTATTGTTGTAAGTAGATGTATGATAGATACTCTTACAACACACTCAACGTGTAAGTTCCATAGACCTTGGCCTTACACACAAAAGAATGATAGAGATCATACCACGATGCAAGTCATAGAGATCAAATGCATGGACCATATCATCTCACTTTACACATTAGATGTTAGCATCTTATACTGCTAGTTTGGCGCTTTTGGTAGCATTATAAGATGATCCCTCATTTAGATATCAAGATAAAAATGTGTTCTTCCTTAAGTATGCATTGTTCTGTGGATCGTGTTTCGATACATCACATGATGATCGGGTGTACTCGAATCTACGCTTTCATAGGAACGGGTGAAGACAGTTTTACAGACGCGAATACTAAGGTTCTTACTTGGCGAGCCTAGCATGTACAGACATGGCCTCAGAACACGGACCGAAAGGTTAAGCATGACTCATATAGTTGATATGATGCCCATATAGATGCTCGCCTTGGAAGCTACATCAACTCACGTGATGATCGAACTTGGTGTAGTGGATTTGGTTCATGTGATCACCAAAAAGACACGAGGGATGTCGTTTTTGAGTGGGAGTTCATTAGTAATTTGGATTAGTTGAACTCAATCTATCATAAACTTAGTATAAATAAACTTTACAAATTCTGTTCTAGATGGCACCACCTGCTTTTAATTTCAATGTGTTCATGGAGAAAGAGAAACTTGCTGCGAATGGTAGCAACTTCACCAACAGGGCTATGAATTTGAGGATTCTCCTCACTACTGCACAAAAGCAATATGTGCTAGATGCGCCGCTAGGCCCCCACCAGCTCCTGATGCCCCTGACGAGGAAAAGAATGTCTATGTGACTCGTTAGGAGGACCACAACTTAGTTCATTGCGGCATACTGTATGGGCTAGAGCCAGAACTTTGAAAGCGTTTCGAAAATGGCAATGCCTTTGATACCATGGGAGAATTGAAAATGATTTTCGATACCCATGATGTCGTAGAGAGTTATAATGCTACCGAAAAGTTCTTTAGCTGCATGATGGAGGAAAACAGCTCCGTTAGTGAGCACGTACTCAAAATGTCTGGGTACGCCGATAAGCTTGTGTCCTTGGGAATAACGATCCCATTGACTTAGGCATACATCGTGTTCTCCAATCTCTGCCACCTAGCTACAAGAGCTTCGTGATGAACTATAATATGCAGGGCATGAAGAAGTCTCTTCCCGAGCTTCTGTCAATGCTTAAGACTACAGAAGTGGAGATTAGGAAAGAACATCAAGTGTTGATGATCAATAGAACCACCGGTTTCAAGAAACACAAGAAAGGCAAGCACAAGGGAAAGAAGGGTGGCAAGTCTGTTGCCACACCTGAAAAGAAATCCCGAGCTGGCCCTAAGTCTGACACCGAGTGCTACTATTGTAAGGTGACTGGCCATTGGAAGCGCAACTGCCCCAAGTATTTGGCGGACAAGAAGTCCGGCAAGGAAAATAAAGGTATATGTGATATACATGTTATTGATGTGTACTTGACTAGTACTCGCATGTAGCATCCCATCTGTCTAACATATGTAATGCTACATGGTCTAGTAATATAATTGCTACTTCCTATATATAATTGTTGCATCATAATTATATCATGCTCATGTCATCATGCCACCTTGCATTTGAGCATCATATTAAAAACCCTTTTCTTTTGGTTCTTCTCCTCATATTGCATTGTATTATTAATAATTTGCTTCTTGATATATTGTATTTGTTTCTTGATTATTGTTACATGCCCAAATGGAGTTGAGGGCATCTCTCTTTAATCATCCCACCTTCTAACTTGTCCATATCAACTTCCATGTGATCATCCTCATTCTACCATATACATGTATGTGGGCATATTAATTTGTTTAGTTTATTTAATTCTAGCCCACATATATAGTTGTATGGATCCTACTATTCGCATACACATAGTCATTTGGTTTGATCCAACCAAATTCAAAATGCCATGTGAGCTTGGCCTTTCTCAAACCCTTGTTTATTGCAATTATTTTATTTGGCCACCTATTTTAGCTCACATACATGTGACATAGTTTGTTTTCACAAAATATGCACACATGCATGGGACATGCAATAACAAGGTCCATCTCTAGTACATGCAATATAAACTCTATTCCATGCTCACATGAAATGATATCATCTATGTGCTTTTGTTCTTGTTTTAAAATTCCATGTGAGTTTGTCTCTACTTGTTTTGTGTTTAAATCCTTCTCTCTACCCACCAAAACCTTACTTTTGCATGTGTGTGTAACACATACATCGGCACACATCTAATCCTACTTCTAAGCTCCATGCATGTGCATGTTTTAATACACATACACACACTTTCTATTCCTGCCTAAACCGTGGTATACATGTGGTTATATACACACACTCTCTAGATATTTATATATCGTGTGTACCCATGCATGCATGCATGCATGCAAGTGTATGTGTGGTGCATATATGCAATTCATGTGATGCCAATCTACACCTTCACCGAACCTCCCTCTTGTTTTGCTTGGGCATGTGACCACTTCCCTCCTAACCTCTCCCTTTTTCTTGCTTTGGTAGTATAAGACCACCACGACCTGCCCCTCTCCCGGGTCCCTCTCCCCTCCTCTCTTCAGCTTCAAGACAAAGGAAAGAGGAAGAGAAACCCCACACACCGATGCCCCTTCCTTTCTTGTGCAAAGCCACCACCCCCCATGTGCTTCTCCCTCGTACCCTCTCATCCACCTACCACACCAAGGCCCCAGCCAGATCCCCTTCCGTGATCCTCTTCATATCCACGCACAGCTCCACCGGCCGCCGACCAGAGCCGCCCCGCCGTCCCGTGCACCTTTTCCGCGTCTGCTGCCACCGTGTCCGGTACGTGACCAAGACGCCGGGAGTTTCTCTTCTTCGTCTTGTACACGGCGGCGAGCCGGAGAGCCCCTGCACCCGCTCCATCGCACGCAAGGGAAGGAGCCAGCAGTGGCAGGCCGAGCCGCGTTCACGTCGACGTTCTCCATCCTCTCATCGCCGACGTCGTCAGCCACGACAGTTACCGCCTTCGGTTCCTCCCCGGTGAGCCCCTTGACACCCGAGACACGCCCCTCCTCCGCTCTGGCTTGCGATGCGTCCGCCGGCACCGCGTGCAGCCGCCGCTCGCAGGTCGCACCCGCCGCGCGCGCAATCAACAGCAGCATAGAACCCTAGCGCGCCCCGCTTGTCTTTCGCAATTTTCTGCTCGCTGTGATCCGCCTCCGTGCGAGCTGGCCAAACGAAAGTTGTAGCCCTTTGTCATAGCTGTGTTTTTCATTTTTACGACTTTTACAAATTCTCGCTAGATCGCTCGCCATCCTCCTCACAAGATTGGCCGCAGCTAGCTAGTTTTTCGAAAACGCTTTCAGTTCGTCAGGCCCTGAAAAACACCTTCGCGGACCTCTGATCTTCCGCCGATTCTGGCGTACCCAGCCCTCGTCTGGCGATGCCGCAAACACGGAAGTTGTAGATCTTGTCCTCCTCTACGTTTTTCGTTTCTAGCGCATCTCAAAATTCCCAGCAGATCGATCAGGATCTTCATCTGAAAACGCTCCCAGCTAGTAGTCTCGCGGCTCCAGTTTCCATTCCGTCACACAAATCTCTGAGGTTTTTGCAGAAGACCCCCCGGAAGATTCTGTGCATCACAGACAGACCCCCCCGCACCCTGGATTGCCCACGTGTCAGCTGCCCGCTGGCCACGCGCGCGCTGTGGCCCCGCTGGCCGGGGGCCCACTTGTCATCCACTGCGGCTGGGTGTACAGCGGTGCAAAAAGTCCGGTCCAGTCCCCACCGGGTCGCCTATTGCCGAGTCTGCATCGGCCCCACCCGTCAGCTTCTCAGGCTAGATTCTCCGAGTACAAAAAGTTTCCATGAGCCTTTTTCCAAATAAAACTAATTCCAGAAAATGTAAATATGTTTTCTATATCCAGAAATTAATAACTTTTAATTTGTAATTCCAAATAATACATATGATATATGTTTTTTAATCAGAAAAATGTGAGGATTTTAAATATGCCATTCGAAACATCTTTTGGGGAATTTAAATTTTCGAATTTGTTTAAATCCAATAAAATGCCCTTTTTCTTAATAAATTAATAACTTTAATCTATAACTCCAAATTCAACAAATAATATGTCTAAATCGATCAGCGCGACGAGCCCGTTCCAACTATGCAGTCCATGTTCTGAATTGAAGCATGCATCATGTCATTATTAAAAATCATAATTGTTTATGGCAATAAAACTTGACCACATAAATAATAAAATGCTTTATTCTTGTACCCCACACCTCACCATGCCATGCTACATTATTGCCATGTAAATTGTGCATCATTCATCATGGCATGCTTGTTTGCTTATCGCATTTTGTTCATATGCTTGCGCACTTTAGTTATGTTGGCCCTTGTTTGTTTGGTTCTTCTTCGAATAGACGCCCGGCGGGAGAATTATCAGGAATCACAGGAGTTCTACCCAGATCCATCTCTCGCTTCAACTAAGCTGCCAGGCAAGCACTACCACCTGCTTGCATACATATAGTACCTATTACCTCTATCTTATTCTTGCATCATTGAGTCACGATTCCATTAAATTGAATCCCAAGTACTACATAGTCTTTACTTTTGAACCCCACCGAAGCTTGTTCCTCCATCCCATGAGCCATTACTACAGGAGTTGTTTGAGCCATGCGGGTCGTAGAACAACATGTGTAGGGTATGTGAGTGTCTGATGGATAACGAGGTACCTAAACAACTTAACCTGGGTAGTAATGGGGTAACTAATGAAAGAGGCACCGGTGAGCAATATCTGCTATTTGGTTCTTCATGCTCACTTGTGTCCCGTAGGACCCCGAGTACTTGATTCATGTTCCTTGTTTATTCGCACTACCCACATCCGGGAGGCCTTATGGACCCCCCTGAGCCAGAGCTTGATTCATTCTTATTTCTTTGGGCCACAAAGTAGTTTGGGGCTTTATTACTATCCTGTACTTATGCCATGCTTTACTGTTTTATTTAAGATTGTGCGTGGAGCACCTGTACTGTTTTGGATGCGGAGTGTTTTCGCGGTATCGACAATCCCAGTCACACTTTCGGGTTCCCAGTCGTTTACAGCCATTGACGCAAACCTTGGGTCCGTCTCGGAGCCGGCCAGCTTCATTGCGGGTAGCTTAATGGGGTGGCCCCCTGAAATATTTCTGAATCCTGTGATCTCTTTGTCGTGAATGCCTCGTTGGGTTTTGAGTTGGTTTTTCCGAGGTTGATCGAGTGTGTGTTGCTATTTGTGCACCCCTGCAGGGTAAATCTTTCTGAAAGCCGTGTCCGCGGTTATGGACGACTTGGAGCACAGTTTCTCGATCATAGACAAGTATAACTAAAGTACCGCTTTTAATTTGACTAAGCACCTGACTAGTAAGTAGTACAACACTCATGGAATGGTTAATAAAACTGCCAACGGATGGGTTGTTCGTCCACTTTCTCGTTGGTAAGCGAGAAGGCGGATGGATCTGTTAATTATACTGTTATAACTGTTGTTTCTAATTAATGGACATCAGCCTATCATTGGTTAGGCGGATGGTTAGCGAGAATCTCTAGGCTTGTTAGTTATTATCTTTTGCTGCAATTGCGTCACCCCAGGTACATGTCCCCTTTAGAGGCATAAAGACTTGCTGAGTACCCCTAGGGTCTCACACGATAAATTGTTTGGTTCAGATGAGCAGGTGTACTCGCAAGATGGATACTGGGTGGAGGAGACGGATGATGTTGGCAACGATCACTCGGTGTAGAGATTCCGGGAATGGGGATCCATGAGATCTGTGGGTGGGATGTGTTTATTTATGTGGCATCTTATGCCGATTTGCTTCTTATCCGTACTCGGATCTTGTTATTCCGCTTCCGCCTGATACTCTGATGTTTGATGTATCCTAAACTATTATCTCTATCAAGGATATTTGGATCTTGCCGTATGGCGTTGCAATATTTCTATTTCTTTTAGATGAAATGGCTCTGTGAACAGTTGTATGGTGACTTGCATACATACTCACTTGTGTATGTAGTTGATCCCTTCGCCTGCCGATTACGCCGCTCGTTCTTGTCCCGATGTTCTGGAAGTGGTTAGGACGGCCGAAAGGTCTACCTGTGAGTGGCCCCTGGGCCCCACCGTACTATCTAAACCACTCTCGCTCATCCAGGCATGCAACTAAGAGCGTAATTCACCAAGGTAGTTACATCGCAGTAGCACCTAGGTATTTGATACGGGATCAGTTGCTAATATATGTAACTCGGTTCAGGGGCTACGGAACAAGCGACAACTAGCAAGGGATGAGGTTAGAATGCGGGTCGACAATGGATCAAAAGTTGATGTGATCGCCGTCGGGACGCTACCTCTCCATTTGCCATCGGGATTAGTTATAAACCTAAATAATTGTTATTTAGTGCCTGCACTGAGCATGAACATTGTATCTGGATCGTTTTTGATGCAAAGTGGTCATTCCTTTAAATCTGAAAACAATGGTTGTTTGATTTATAAGAATGATATCTTTTATGGTCATGCACCTATGTTGACTGGTTTATTTCTGTTGGATCTCGATAGTAATATTACACACATTCATAATGTTAATGCTAAAAAGATTAAACTTGATGATGATATGTCTACATATATGTGGCACTGCCGTCTAGGTCATATTGGCGTTAAACGCATGAAGAAACTCCATTCTGATGGACTTTTGGAATCACTTGATTTTGAATCATTTGATACATGTGAGCCATGCCTTATGGGCAAGATGACTAGAACGCCGTTTTCCGGTTCAATGGAATGGGCGACAGATCTATTGGAAATCATACATACTGATGTGTGTGGACCAATGAGTGTGTCGGTGCGAGGTGGATATCGTTATTTTGTTACTTTCACGGATGATTTGAGTAGATATGGGTATATCTATTTGATGAAACACAAGTCTAAAACTTTTGAAAAGTTCAAGGAATTCAGAGTGAAGTGCAAAATCATCATAATAGAAAGATTCTACGGTCTGACCGTGGAGGAGAGTATCTAAGTTACGAGTTTAGCACACATGAAAGAGTGTGGAATAGTTTCACAACTCACGCCTACCGGAACACCACAACGTAATGGTGTGTCGGAACGTCGTAATCGTACCTTATTGGATATGGTTCAATCTATGATGTCTCTGACTGACTTGCCACTGTCATTTTGGGGTCATGCACTAGAAACAGCTGCATTCATTTTAAATCGGGCACCATCTAAATCCGTTGAAATGACACCGTATGAATTATGGTTTGAAAACAAACCTAAGCTGTCATTTCTTAAAGTTTGGGGATGCGATGTTTATGTGAAGAAACTTCAACTGGATAAACTCGAACCCAAAGCGGAAAAATGCGTCTTCATAGGATACCCAAGGAAACAATTGGGTATACCTTCTATCATAGATCCGAGGGCAAGGTTTTTGTTGTCAAAAATGGATCCTTTCTTGAGAAGGAGTTTCTCGCGAAAGGTGTGAGTAGTCGGATGATAGAACTCGAAGAGGTTATTGAACCTTCTCTTCATGGAATGGCGAGTGGCGCAGCACCGGAAGTTTTTTCGGAGTTGACTTCACCTGATGAAGAGAGAGCCAATGATAATGATCATGAAACTCCGAAAGAGGACACTACCAAACCTCGCAGGTCAAGCAGGACACGTGTAGCTCCTGAACTGTACGGCAATCCTGTTGTGAATTTCATGGTTGATGAAATGGATGACCCTGCAACGTATGAAGAAGCGATGATGAGCCCAGATTCCAACAAATGGCTAGAAGCCATGAAACCCGAGATGAAATCCATGTACGAGGACCAAGTTTGGAACTTGGTGGACTTACCTCACGACCGAAAGGCCGTTGAGAATAAATGGATTTTCAAAATAAAAACTGATGTTGGTGGTAATGTGACCATCTATAAGGCTCGACTTGTCGCAAAGGGGTTTCGAAAAATTCAAGGAGTTGACTACGATGAGACATTCTCTCCCGTAGGGATGCTTAAGTCGGTTAGGATTATGGTAGCAATTGCTGCATATTTCGATTATGAAATATGGCAGATGGATGTCAAAACTGCGTTCCTCAATGGTAATATTGAAGAAAAGTTGTATATGATACAACCTAAGGGTTTTGTCGATCCTAAGGATGCTAATAAGGTATGCAAACTTCAGCGATCCATCTATGGACTGAAGCAAGCATCCCGGAGTTGGAATCTCCGCTTTGATGAGGTGATCAAAGAGTTTGGATTTGTCCAAACTTATGGAGAGGCTTGTATTTACAAGAAAGTGAGTGGGAGCAATGTGGCATTTCTGATATTATATGTGGATGACATATTATTGATTGGAAATGATATAGATCTTTTAAACAGTGTTAAAAGTTATCTAAACAGCAAATTTTCGATGAAAGACCTTGGTCAAGCATCATATATATTAGGCATTAAAATCTATAGAGATTGATCAAGGCGCCTAATTGGGCTATCGCAGAGTACATACCTTGATAAGATATTAAAGAAGTTTAATATGGACGAAAGTAAGAAGGGGTTCTTACGTATGTTGAAAGGCAAGACATTGAGTAAGACTGAAAGTCCGGCTATGGCGGAAGGAGATGATGTATAAGATCCTCTATGCCTCGGCCATAGGCTCTATTATGTATGCCATGCCATGTACAAGACCGGATGTGGCACATGCTATTAGTTTGACTAGTAGGTACCAATCTGATCCAGGTTCAGAACACTGGATAGCGGTAAAGAACATCCTCAAGTACTTGAGAAGAACTAAGGATATGTTTCTTATATACGGAGGTGAAGAAGAGCTAGTCGCTAAGTGTTATGTCGATGCTAGCTTTGACACCGATCCGGATGACTCTAAGTCTTAATCCGGATACGTATTTCTCTTGAACGGAGCAATAGTTAGTTGGAGGAGTTCCAAACAACCTGTGGTGGCTGGATCAACGACGGAGGCGGAATATGTTGTTGCTTCAGAAGCGGTGCAGGAGGCGGTTTGGATAAAAGAGTTCATTACGGAACTAGGTGTGGTTCCCAGTGCGTTGGACCCAATGGTGATCTGTTGTGACAATAATGGAGCCATGGCCAAAGCAAAGGAACCGAGGTCTCACAAGAATTCCAACCATATTAAGCGCCGGTTTCACTCCATCCGCGAGCGTGTCAAGGATGGAGATATAAAGATTTGTAAAGTACACACGGACCTAAATGTAGCAGATCCGTTGACTAAAGTTCTCACTAGGGAAAAACATGATCAACACCAGAAATCCATCGGTGTTAGATTTATCACTATGTGAAATAGATTATTGTCTCGAGTGCAAGTGGGAGACTGAAGGAAATATGCCCTGAGAGGCAATAATAAAGTTGTTATTATATATTCCTTATATATGATAGATGTTTATTTTACATGCTAGAATTGTATTGATCGGAAACATCAATACATGTGTGTTTAATAAACAAAAAGGGTTCCTAGTTATGCCTCTCTTATAGACTAGCTTGTTGATTAACAAGATGATCAAGGTTTCCTGATCATCGACATTGGATGTTGTTAATAACAAGGTCACACCATTGGTGGAATGATGTGATGAACATTCATCCGAAGTATAGCATTAGGATCAAGTCATTATGTTTATATTGCTATAACATCATACGAAGTAATCTTTATCCTTAGACCATGAGATCATGTTAATTGCTAACACCGGAAGAGTATCATGATAACATCAAACGTCACATCGTAACAGGGTGACTATAAAGATGGGTTCAGTACTACGAAGGTGTTATGTTGAGGCTCATGGATAAAGGGTGGAATTTTTCAATCCAGATGACGGATAGATATACTCTGGGCCATCTCGGTGATATCACATTAAGATAGCTTGCAAGCAAGTGATGTGATCACTAGAATGTTATATCACGGGAACGAGAAAAGAGTGCATGTCGGTAACGAGATCAAACTAGGTATGAAGATACCGATGGTCGAATCTCGGACATGTAATATATCGAGAGACAAAGGGATTTAGTTACAAGCGTTAAAGGTTCTCACGATCACATAAGTCATCGTTGAATGTGTAGGAGTTAGTACGGATCTCCAGGTCCCGCTGCTGATTATTGATCGGAGAAGGGTCTCGATCATGTCTGCATTATTCGCGAACCATAGGGTGGCACACTTAAGAGTTACCGGACACCATTTTGGAGCACATATGTTTTAGACTAAAGAATTGCAAAGCGCATGAATTGTTACAATAGAAACCGGAAATTGTTTCGGGTGAAATTGCAGAAAGTGGTTCTGCATGTGATATTGAAATATTGCAAGGGGCTATCTGAGAATGTTTGTTAATTAAAGTAATTAACAAAATTCTGAATAAATTTAATAAAATGAGTTTTATTAAATGAGAGAGCATTAAATTTGGAGAAATTTAATGCATGTAAAGTGGAGACTTTAAAAGGGAATGTGAAGAGGCATTTTAATGTGGAGGGGTTACCACCACATGAATGGGGGAGGTGAAGGGTCACCCCCCATGTGCCGACCATGGAGAGAGGGGGCACCCCCTCCTCCTATAAAAGGCCACCCATTCCCTCCTTCATCCTCACACCTCCTTGTGAAGGATCTCTCTCCCCCTCTAGAATTATTCTCCCATGGTCTCCTATTAGCGAGATACATGTTCCTGGTGGCATTTCGTCTGGAAGGAGATGCTGCTTCCGCTGGATCACTGGAGCGAGGAGGTGGAGGTTGTCCGGATCACTGGACCGAGCGCCGCAACTCAGCAGCGCATCCGCACTCGCACACACGTTCAAGCCACCGGACAACCTCCACCTCCTCGCTCCAGCAATCCAGCGGAAGCAGCAACTCCTTCCAGACGAAATGCCACCGGGAACATGTATCTCGCTAATCCGAGACCATGGGGGAATAATTCTAGAGGGGGAGAGAGATCCTTCACAAGGAGGTGTGAGGATGAAGGAGGGAATGGGTGGCCTTTTATAGGAGGAGGGGGTGCCCCCTCTCTCCATGGCCGGCGCATGGAGGAGGTGTCTCTTCACCTCCTCCATTCATGTGGTGGTAACCCCTCCACATTAAAATGCCTCTTCACATTCCCTTTTAAAGTCTCCACTTTAAATGCATTAAATTTCTCCAAATTTAATGCTCTCTCATTTAATAAAACTATTTTATTAATTTTATTCAGAATTTTGTTAATTACTTTAATTAACAAACATTCACATAAAACCCCTTGCAATATTTCAATATCACATGCATAACCACTTTCTGCAATTTCACCCGAAACAATTTCCGGTTTCTATCAAAACAATTCCTACGCTTTGCAATTCTTTCGTCTGAAACATATGTGCTACAAAATGGTGTCCGGTAACTCCTAAGTGTGTCACCCTACGGTTCGCGAATAATACAGACATGATCGAGACCCCTCTCCGATCAATAATCAGCAGCGGGACCTGGAGATCCGTACTGACTCCTACACATTCAACGATGACTTCTAAGATCGTGAGAACCTTTAACGCTAGTAACTAAATCCCTTTGTCTCGCGATATATTACATGTCCGAGATTCGATCATTGGTATCTCCATACCTAGTTTGATCTCGTTACCAACATGCACTCTTTTCTCGTTCCCGTGATATAACATTCTAGTGATCACATCACTTGCTTGCAAGCTATTTCAATGTGATATCACCGAGAGGGCCCAGAGTATATATATATCCGTCATCGGGATTGACAAATTCCACTCTTGATCCATGAGCCTCAACATAACACCTTCGTAGCACTGAATCCAGCTTTATAGTCACCTTGTTATGGTGTGACGTTTGATGTTATCAAGATACTCTTCTGGTGTTAGCAATTAACATGATCTCATCGTCTAAGGATAAAGATTACTTCGTATGATGTTATAGCAATATAAACATAATGACTTTGATCGTAATGCTATACTTCGGATGAATGTTCATCACATCATTCCACCAATGTTGTGACCTCGTTATTAACAACATCCAATGTCCATGATCAGCAAACCTTGATCATCTTGTTAATCAACGAGCTAGTCTATAAAAGAGGCATAACTAGGAACCTTTTATTTGTTTACTAAACACACATGTATTGACATTTCCGATCAATACAATTATAGCATGCAAAATAAACATTTATCATAAACATGGAATAAGATAATAACCACTTTATTATTGCCTCTCGGGCATATTCCTTTCAACATCCTGAAAGAAAAAATCATACAAACCAATATTGTTGCAAAGTAAATCGAAATCAGCACGAATGCCAAATTGGTTTAGGATATAAGGACATACCCACTTGGTGGACTTGATTTCTCGGAGCTTCAGACGATTGAAACAGTTCAGCTAAAACTCCTTGGTGAACTTGATACCAAGTGACTTGGGGGTCAACGTATCAACGGATGGTGCAGAGGATTCCGCAGCCATCTCACGTGTATGGCTCCTCATGTTTATCTAAAAATAAAAATAAGAAAAAGTAAATAAAATTACTAATAAAAAATTGGTCCAATAGAAACATAGCATATGTGATTCTCTACACTAACTACAAAAGAAATTCCTCTAAAACAATACTAAGGATGCTCAATATCAACATTGAATCAAGAACAAGGCCTAAGTCTAGATTGATAGTGATGAAATATTGAGTGAAACTTGTGCACATATAAGTTGAGGATCAGAGGAGAATCATACCTTAGATCGAATGAGTGCGAAGAATCGAAAAAAGATTAAGTAAATATGAAGATCCAATGGTGGTGGTTTTGAGTTTGGAGGAAGAAGAAAGAGAAAGATTTGTTTGTGGGAATTTTAGATTACCTCCTCGGGCTGAATATGGCGGTTGCGTACGTGCTACGGGCGGGCGGTATAGTCAGATCCCGCCCGTATCAGGTGACATACCTTGGGGCGATGGCTTCTCCTAGACGGTGCACTCGGTACGGGCGCGCAGTATGGTTGCGCGCGCCCACACTACTGGTCATTATCTGTTCTGAGTCTTAGCTTGAAATCTGATGTTTGATCGAGGGTACAGATGCATTCGGCCGTACCAGTGGTTGTTAAGAGCACTGATTCCTTGCTTCAAAAATCCGAAATTCTATCTTCATTCGGTTCGATGTGGTACAGGCGCACAATATGGTCACTTCCGGTCGTACCAGTGGTCGTTAAGAGCACTATGAGCTAAAAAACTTAAAATTTTGATTAGAGGCTCTATGTGCCTTTACACATCTTATCAAAGGACAAAATAACGGCGAACATACTATATAAAGAATCAGCAATACGTCTTAGGGCATGTGTTAGTGAAATAAATATAGAGGATTGCCTTATTTCTTCTCCTCTCTCTAAAGGTCTTCTTGAACACTCTTTATTAAAAAGAAAAAGAAAATAAAACAAAACTAACACATAAAAAATTATTATTCACATGGGTTGCCTCCCATGAAGCGCTTCTAGTTAAGGTCAATTAGCTTGACTATGATCGGAATCATTTAAGTTTAAGAACTGGAATACCCACTCCGAAATAGTTGGCTTTTAAAGTAATTGCACCATCATCATCATTAGGCTTGGCCTTCTTTTTCCTAGGGAACTAGACTATAAAAGGGTCTCTAGATGGTAGCCCTATTTCACGAAATAGCCCTATTTCACGAACGAAGTAATACCATTACACAATAGTTCACGATGGAACCCATAGAAACATATATATACAACAATGACTCCATGAGTCAAGAATACAGATATACAGTGCAAAGATCCAAATCACCTTGAAAATGATACAACGTCCGAGTACAGACAAGATGAAAATGGGGCTAAGAGCCCTGAAGAATAACCAATGGCGTTCATAACCCTGCCCAAGCCAAGACGGAAGGATAACCCTGCTAACGACAGCGAACTTAAACCTGCTAAAACAAAAGGGGTGCCGACAAAGGGCAAAGTAAAAAGAGGAGCGGTCAGTACTGAGGCCAGTACACGGCGAGGCTAGAATTCAGCGGCTCTCGCCTACATAGGTATGGTAGACTGAAGCGGCAGCGAAGCATGCACTAAACAACCTATAGAGACTCGATACATCTGTCGGCTATTAGAGAGGGGTAAGAAAGACCTATTCGAATCCAACCTGATACTAACACCAAACATACCCATCCTGGCATTTCCCCCTCGAGACCAAACGAGGAAGTGAAACCGAGGAACTCACACAATTGGCAGTTTTATTCATTCCATTATAGTTGAAGCACTTACTAGTCAGATATAGATAGCATGAGTCATCCTTAGCATAAGTAGTGGGCAGTTTTAGTTAACCATTCAGTTGTAGTTGCAGTACTTACTAGTCAGATACAATTAGGATGTGACATCCCAAACCTAGCAGTTGTTGGCACTTTTATTTCATTCTATTGGAGTTGCGATACTTACTAGGCAGGTATAACATGACACGATACACCACAGTTCCACCAGTTGTTGGCACTTTTATTATTCCGTTATAGTGAAGCTGATTACTAGTCACATATTAAGTCAAATTTATAGCACTACTTTAGTTATGCTTGTCTATGATCGAGATACTGTGCTCCAAGTAGTCCATAACCGCGGACACGGCTTTCAGAAAGATTTACCCTGCAGGGGTGCACAAATAGCAACACACGTACGATCAACCTCGGAAAAACCAAATAAAAACCCAACGAGGCTTTCACGACAAAGCAATCACAGGATTCATAAAAGATTTCAGGGGGCCACCCCACTAAGCTACCCTCAAGGAAGTTGGCCAGCTCCGAGACGGACCCAGAGTTCGTGTCAATGGCTGTAAACGACTAGGAACTCGAATGTGTGACTGGGCTTGTCGATACCACAAAAACATTCCACGTTCCAAAACAGTACATGTGCTCCACGCACAATCGTAAATAAAGCAGTAAAGCATGGGGTAAGTATAGGATAGTAATAAAGCCCCAAACTACTTTGTGGCCCCAAGAAATAAGAAATGAATCAAGCTTTGGCTAAGGGGATTCATGGTCCCACATGCGGATAGTGCGATAGTCAAGGAACAGGTATCAAGTACTCGGGGTCCTACGGGACAAAAGTGAGCGGTTAAAAACCAAATATTTGCTATTGCCCACCGATGCCTCTGCATTAGTTATATCTATCCCAGCAATTAATCAAGTTGTATTTAAAGTCATGATCATCTCCACCATTAAGCATCTCCACCATTAAGCATGTGCCAACTTGCCGTCAACGGTGGAACGACAATGACACGAAGCAACACATAACCAAGCCACTACGACTCACAAGGCCGACTATCTAACAAACTATAGGCAATAGGATGTGTCCATGGAAATATAGAGGCTGCAAGGAGTATAAATGGTGCACGGAAACTAAAGCATCGCAACACGGATAGCAATAGATCAACAGGAGGAAATAAAGACTATAAAAGCAAAATAGGTAGAAAGGGGGAGAATGCTTGCCTGGAAAACACTGTCGAAGATTCACCGAAGATCGGGTCGACACTCGCATCAACCCATCGGCCTAATCCGTGAAGAAGCGAAACACTAGAAGAAACACCGGATGCACTATTTAATACTATGGCAGAAGATCGGGCATGGTGCAGGTATGGTGCATGACATGGCAAAGATGCGATGCAACTAGGAAATATTAAGCAGAACCGGGATCCCGACTATTAATTAAAAGGTTCATGTTGTTTAGATACCCCACAATTTAAATGTTGTATTAACATGGAAAAACATGGCATCGGTTCGCTACACAAATTTAAATGGAGTCAATACAAGACTAGAAAATCCCGCATATGGTCTCCATATTTAATTTAGGTGAATCATCTAAATGCCCCCAACCATCCACAATATGCATGCGAGAATGGAAAATTAATATGCAATAAGTTTATATTCCATTTTATAAAAATAGGGCTCGGAAAAGGGGATCACCCATTAGGGTTGAAGATCTTGGGGGATCGGAGGGGTTCAATGGGGTCAGTCTTCGGATCAAGGCTTCGGTTTCCGTGAAGGAGAGCTTGGCGTTCGGCATCACCGGATCTGTGGATCGGGGTCTTCGGGTTCGAGGTCTCGGTGCTCCGTGCCGGAGGTCTTGTCGATGGTTCGGCGAGTGCCACTGGGTTAGGTATGGTCTTCGGGCTTCAACTTCTCACGTCGGTTGTCGGTGGATGATCATGTTGTTGACGTGGTGCAGTGGGACACCTCACTCGAGGGTGGCTGCGAAGGTCTTGAAGATAGAGGCTTGGGGAGCTACGGTCGTCGACTTGGACTTGAGTCACACAAGGGAAGCTGAGGCGGTTAGCACGGCGAAAAGCGACTGCACGGACATGAGCACTTGTCAAGGAACGAAAACAACCAAGGTCACTGGTCTTCTAGGTGTTGAAGCAAGCATGTCATATGCAACCTCATGAGAGGCCGACGGGGCAGAGGGGTTGGAAGTTGACGCGGTCGGCCCAGAGCACGACGGCGCACTGCGAGGAGGACGCACGCGACAGCGAGGAGAGCTCGGGTCGGAGGAGGACTTGTAGGTGGTGAAGACGAGGCTAGCGGTGGCGAAGCTCGAGATCGAGGTTGGCAGAGTTCTGTGACTCCTCGACAAGGGAGGCAGCAGTGCGCGACGTGCCCAGGAAGGAAGCACCGGCGGCGGCTTGCCCCAGAGGGGAAGGCGAGGTCGACAAACAACAGCGGGTTGACGCAGAGGTGGCCCTGGAAGGAGCTTGGCGGGGTGGAGGAGATAAGGAGGTGGCGACCGCTGCCGAGCTTAGGCGAGTCGGCCATCGCGGGGCTCCATAGCGAGAGAGGACGCAGGGGTGGCGGTCTTGCTGGTAGCCGCTGCTCGAAGCGTAGAAGATGACAGCATCAGGAGGGGTGAGGAAGGCGGCTCGCGGAGGAGTGGCGGCCCTGGCAGCAGAACACTGTTGGGGGTCGTTGGGGTCAGGCTCCCTCTCTGTGCGGGACAGAGTCGAGCGAGATGGGAGTTGGAGGGAGGACGGGAGTTAGAGAAAGAAGGAAGGAAGGGGTCTGAGGGAAAACGACCGGCGGCAGGGGGTGGAATGCAAAAACGCTGGGGCACCGGGTCCCCTGGTTAGGGTTTGAGGATAGGAGCCGCGGGTGGGCCTGTTGGGCCGCGAGGTGGCAGCGGGGTTGCTGGCTTGCTGCGGCTCGAGAGTTGGGCTGGGAGTTGGCCATTGCGGATGGGGTTGTAGGTAGCTGGCCGGGTTTTGGCCTGGCTGGCTGCCTCCCCTGATACAAAACATTTTTATTATATATTTTATCTATTTTAAAACAAACTATTTTACAAATAGGTTTTAGACAAATAGAAGATCTGGGCAGACCCAGGGTTTGATTTGAAATAGGGAGGGGATTATTTAGAAAACAAACTTAGGCTTTTAGAAAAATAGTTTTAAGCAAAAGATGCATGATTACATGACGATGTTCAAATGCAATGTGGCATGATGACATGAGCATGTGGTCATGATGGTGCACAAGGGCAAAACACGGCGATTTTCTATTAGTGATTTTACCGGGGTGCTACAAACAAGATCAATAAGAGCATGACTACCTTTAATTTTAACAACTATATTTTCTTTAATCCCAACAACTTACTTATAAGTTGAATCAGCTAGATGGAGTCTCAATTCAGTAGTGACAAATGGCCCCAAGTTTCATTTTTCGAATAAGCTTTTGGAAATTGTTGAGACGCTCGCACAAAGATCACAAAGTGCGGATATCCATTGACTCCCAACTTAATTTTAATAGTGGGATCAAATATATCATCTAGCTTAACTGGAAGCTTATCATCTAGTCTTTTATACTCCATCTCTAAATCTTTAACTTTAGATGCTACTTGTTGTATAAATTGTTGGTACATAGCTTCATTACCTTGTTCTATACCTGTATTCTTCATGGTGATAATCTTTAGTAGATCTTCCACGGTATATTCCGGTGTTGGCACGTTGCTATAGTACAGCTCTTCAGGTTTCTATTCATTGGCTACCACCCTCATCATTTTGAGGTCTTCTACCGAATATGGATCGGGTTTTGCAGCAAACTTTGCTAGTATGAGAGCTTGGCTCTCAGCTACCTTACCCAGCTGAGCCTCCACAGTCTTTGTCCTTTCCTGTAGAGCCTGCACATCATTTCCAATTACAGCAGCCTGGTTAGATAATTTTCATATACTACTTTCATGGTTCTCCGTGATTTTAATAAGCATATTATTTTGCTCGATTTGAGCTTGTATAAAGGTTCTAATAGTTTTCTCAAACGAGAGATTGCCAAGATTTGCTCCATTAGTGTTATAATAATTATTATAAGGAGCTCCTGTAGGATTAGAATGATATTTTTGAACATTAGAAGCATAATTATTTTTCCATGCAAGATAAAAGGAGTGCGAGCTATAAAATTAACATCATTAACATCGGTAGCGATAACATTAACTTGGGTATCTTCTTTACCCTTTACTAAACAAAGTAGCTCTCTACCTTAGATGTAAGCTCTTCATTATTTACCTCGGTAATTGAACTTACTATGTTCGAGGTTCTTTCCACATGCCATTGGGCATGGTTGTTTTGCATATCATCAAGTAAATTCTTTGCAACACTCACTTGCTTTCCCATGATTGTTCCTCCTACTACAGTATCTAGCATAGACTTAGACATTGGGTTAAGACTATTATAAAACAAATGTAATATAAGTCACTCTTCCATCCCATGACTAGGAAAGTTCATTACGGCTTCTTTCATCTTTTCCCATGCAAGTGCTAGTGGCTCGTGGTCTTCTTGTCTAAAGCTTGTAATGTTTGATCTTAGCTGCATACCTTTGGCTAGGGGAAAAAATTTAGTCATAAACAAATTGGTACATTCCTCTCAAGATTTAATAGTGCAATTTGGTAGAGCTAGCAACCAATCCTTAGCCTTTCCTCTAAGAGCGAAAGGAAACAATCTTAATTTAACAGCATTTGGATCTACATCCTTAATACACATCATGTTGCAAATTCCAGTGAAAGTGTTTAAGTGCAAACCCGAATCTTTAGCGGATGAGCCCCTAAATTGGTTTTGTTGAACCAAACTTAAAAGGTTAGGATTTATTTCATAAGTTTCCGCATCACCTATGGACTGAGTGATAGGTGCACGAATAAAATCATTAGTGGGAGTAGCATACTCCCTAATCTCTTTTGAGCCATGGCTCTTATACTTTTGGTATTTTTAAGTAATGAAACGAAGAATAGGTAACTAATTTTTGGGGGTTTTCAAATAGATGACAAATAAGTAAACTAATAACAAGAATTAAACTACAAACTAATAATAAAAATAAAAAAAGGTTCCTAGTGACCTCACCAGGATAGCGAAATTGCTTCCCGGCAACGGTGCCAGAAAAAGGGTTGATACCTTTGATCTGGATTCACGGATGTAGTATAATAGTTTTTTCCCTAGAAGACCTAGGTTTAATCGAATCTTGGAAAGCAATGCTAAAAGGAAATAAAAAGGACACATCTACAAGACTTTGTTTGTTCATTTTACCTTAGTTTACCGGCCCAATCTAGTATACTTTATAATGGGTCAATGGATGGAGATAGGATAGGGTTGAAGATCCACCTGCAGCTACACATCATATGGGATAAAAGATAATAATAAGCATAGTCATGTGTAATGTTTGAACATAGATAATATCTTGTGGGTCACACATCCTAATATACTAGAGCCCCCGTGATGCAGCAGGCATAGCAATAGTCTTTTAATCCAGCCGAGTGCACACCGAAGCAACGAGCTACAAACGATTATTAAGTGTAAAACACAGAGCAAAGCTTTAAGTGGTGATGTTGTTGTGATCCTGAATGAGTCGCTAAGCGAAGACCGTACTACCCTTTCTATCACTAGGGTTCCTATGAGATCGCTACTTGCCAAGTATCTCACCTCAAGCCTTTATCAATCTATGAGATCTTGGGTACCTATAAGTCCACAGATCAAGACAAGAGATAAAGAAACAAAAGATACAAATCTCAATTGCAAACAAAATACAATACTCCCATGAATTAGATGCACATAATCATTGCGAGGTTTCTCCCCAACCCGCGACCCGTGAGGACACTCACTCATAACAAATATATCAGAGATATAAAACATCATACAAATACTTAGATTGAAATCAAATATTCTTACAATGTCGCCAAATCACAAGGAGATCTGAAGTACAAAGCAATGGCTATGGCTAGTGGATGGGATGGATGGTGGAAGTGATGAACAATGGTGTGGATCTCCTTTGGTGGTATTGTGATGTAATTTAAGAATGGCGGCTCTCTAGCCGGTGGCTAGAGCCTCAAAATATATAGGAGTCTTCACGAAAGTCGTAGGGTTTGATGAGACGATGCCAACGCCACCTGGTATGGGCAGACGGTACGAGCGGGCTGCCCGTACCAGTGGTCATTAACTTGCTGATGCCCTGGAATGGCTTCCCAGTTACTTGGCTATGTGGATTTCCTCAAAAACCTTCATTATGACTCGTGATTTTGCATTAAAAACCATGATTTCCTGCACACCATAATTCAAAGAGAGGTTTTGCATATCTTTGCAATTATTGGTCATTAGTAGTAAGGATAGGAGAATTTCTTGTCAATTGCTTGACCAAAAACAATGTTTAGACATGGTAGACGGTGGCTAATTTTGGAGCCATCACTCGCCATTGTTGACGATGTGGTTGGTGGTGAACCCAAGTGACTAGATCCCCACACTAGAACCACTTTCTATAGAAAAAACCAGGTGGTGGCTTCCTTGCAGATGAGTTAGCGCATCAACATGTATGTTATGCATCCGGAAGCGAGGGGAGGGATGGAAAGAGGAGGTGTAAGGGTGAAAGAGCATGTGGACCCTCATGTGTGGTTTTGGTAATTAATGACAATCTCTATGGACTAATGCTTGTATCAAGTTGCACTTGTAGGAATTAACCATTGGCATCACTTGGAGCATGTGTTGGCTTCAAGGTTAAATAAATGAAGAATAAAGAAAATAAGATCAAGGGTGTCTTGAAGAAGAAGAAGATAGAGTTTCTCATGTGTATCTTCAAAACATTATCCAAATGGAGTTAGAGGAAATGTTGTGCAAGGTAAAGATGTGCCATATCTAGAAGATCGCATGCTTGAAGCTTGCCATCCTCGGTGATCATGAATTGATGAAGACGAGTTCAAATAAGAGGTTTCCCCGTGGTGTATGGGGAGCAAGGTGCACGTCTTCATCAAGAAAACGCAAGGAAGATCAATCAAGTGTTCCATCTTGACAAGGCTAGATCATCTACATCGAGCTCAGGTGGATTGCTCAAGGAAAAGGTTTAATCTTGATAGGTTTTTAGATAATCTTACTATCAAGAGGGGCTCTCGAGTGAGTAACTTGATCATATCTTTCAGAGAGAGCCCAAACCTTTGCATTCTTAGCATCATATTTCTTGGTTGTTATTTGGATCTTATCCATGTGAGGTTCTAGAGCTTGTGGTAATATTCATAACAAGCTCTAGTTCATCAAAATGGATTTATTTTTATATCTTATTGCGTTTTTGATCTTGGAGGTTTTCTGGTTTCTCACCAAATGAGGTATCTCACATTATAATACATGAAATATTCTCACTTGGTGGTATCCAATATTTTCAACAAAATTGGGTAGCTCTTGTCATCCTCTTTCCAACAAAATTGGTTTCGGGGTCAATCGGAGTCCGGATGCAAATGTTATGTTTGTTACAGTTTTGTCATTTCTGTCAGTTTTGCCTCTGGCCAGATTTTGTTCGGAATCTACGGTGTGAAATCGTAGGCCGGAATATCCAGTGTGCAAAGACCGGAGTTTTCGGTGTTCCCTGAACCGGAGTTTCGACACAAGTCTCCAGGGTGATCATCAAACCAAGTTCGTGCCAGTCTATAAAGGGGTCCGGAGATTATCCGGAGATGGACCGGAATCTCCAGTGTGAGTTGCTTGCATACCGGAATCTCCGGTCCCCAAACCGGAGTCTCTGGTGTGGTTTTTCCCCAACGGGCAGAAATTGGTCTGAAGTGAGTGGGCCTATATAAGGGTCCCTTCTTCCCCAATGGTATCATATATATCCTTGCGAGTCTTCCCCTCCATTGTTGACCTTCTTGAGCTTGCTATGCCTCAATCCCTCTTATGATTCTTGCATATTCTAGAGGGATTTGAAAGAGCAGATCTAGATCTACAAACCCACCAATCAGTCTCTCCTCTAAGTGAGGGGAACATCTTGGGATCTAGATCTTGGAGTCTTTTGTGGATTTCCTCCATTGTTCTTCCTCTCTTATTCCCCCATAAGCTTTTGTAGCCTTGGTGGAATTTGGGAGAAAAGGACTTGAGCACTTCTTGTGTTCTTGCCATTGCATTAGGTGCATCGGTTTGAGTTCTCTACGGAGGATTTGGTTGGTGAAAGTGAGAGGCTTTTACCCCTTGGGTTCTTGGAAACCTAGACGGCTTGTTATGGTGTTGTGGATTTCTTAGGGCCTCCAATTGAGTTGTGGAGCTCTACCCAAGCTTGTTTGTTGGGAGCCTCCAATTGAGTTGTGGAGAAGTGCCCCAATCTTGTGAGAGGATCCAGATTGCTACTGACAAGTGCATCGATAATGGAAGTGTGGATCGATCCCGTTCGGGTGAGATTCATAGGAGAACAAGGGAGGCCTTAGTGGTGTTGGTGGTTTGAAACCACCCCTCTCCAAACGAGACGTACTCCATTATTGGGAGGAGCTCGGGAAAACATCATCGTCTCCGCGTGCCTCGGTTATCTCTATACCTGAGCTATTACTTATGCACATTACTTTGTGATAGCCTTCGTGCTTGAAGTCTATATCTTGCTATCACATAGTTGCTTGTCTTGCTTAGCATAACTTGTTGGTGCACATAGGTGAACCCTAGTTATTCTAGGTTTTGTGCTTGACAAAGTAAACACTAGTTTAATTCCGCCTTTGTTGAGCCCCTCTTGTAAAAGTTTTAACCGCCTATTCACCCTCCCCCTCTAGGCGACATCCTTGTCCTTTCAAAGGAGCTACATACATCGTATTGACTGGATTTGTGGCGACCTTGCCCTCGTTCATGAAGACCTTGGCAGAGTTGTGGAGGTTGCACTTCACCAGGTAGTCGTCGATGTGCACGTCAAGCCTACAAAACAAATTCCCCATTCCCACATACATTGATTCCATTCAACGAATTTCGAACTAGAGAAGGAGCAACATAAGGGGAGGATATTGGAGATTGAGTACTCACATCTTGTCGGCCTCCCAGTTGCTCCGCGCCATTTATGGAGCAAGCACACCTTGGATTCTCGCCCTAGATTGATTCCTCCTCTTCGTAATTATGGCTCTGAGGATTAGAAATCACAGTTTAGTAAAGAAAAACCGAGATTGGGGAGGGGAGGGTAGAGAGTGCTGATGTCTACGCACTTCTATTCTTGTAGACAGTTGTTGGGCCTCCAAGTGCAGAGGTTTGTAGAACAACAGCAAGTTTCCCTTAAGTGGATCACCCAAGGTTTATCGAACTCAGGGAGGAAGTGGTCAAAGGTATTCCCTCTCAAGCAATCCTGGAATCAAGATACAAGAAGTCTCTTGTGTCCCCAACACACCCAATACACTTGTCAGGTGTATAGGTGCACTAGTTCGGCGAAGAGATAGTAAAATACAAGTGGTATGGATATAAGACAACGGTGCTAGAAAAAAATAGCTTGATGGCGTGGAAGAGACTAAATGCAAACTGAAATAAAGATGGAAGCAAGCAAACATGTAACAGATCTAGTTGCAACTGGTGTTTCAATGCTTAGAAACAAGGCCTAGGGATCATACTTTCACTAGTGAACACTCTCATATAAATATCTTCTCTTTATGATACTACTCTCCGGTTGGACACTCTAATCCATGGTAGGGCTTTAATAGCACACCTCAAAGTAAGCCTTTCCCATCTAGATAACCCCACACTGTCACCTTGAGCTCTAGATGGTTCTAACAAAAACAGCAATTTCATATAAACATCCAACTCCAAATATAACTCATAACAAGTATTTTTAATCTCTAGCCTAAGTGCCACCATGGTGTGCACACTGTCACTTTCACACACATGGGGAGAGCAGAGATATATTAAAGCACTTGAGTAGCAAGGTAGATCTACTTGATTACAAAGCTCATGATCACAATATGATCACACATAGAGGGAGAGAGATGAACACATAGCTACCGATAGATCCCTTAGCCTCGAGGAAGAACTACTCCCTCCTCATCATGGGAATCAACAATGGCAATGGAGATGGTGGTGGAGTCGATGGAGATGACGGTGAAGATGGTGAAGAGGCAGCGGCGGCGGTGCGGAGGACTCCTTTCCCGCTGCCGGTATCACAGGGGAGCACCGCCCCTTAGCACCCTTCCTTCATGGCTTCTTCGGAGCCCTTCCCCATTGAGATGGGATCCATGGAGGAGGCAAAAACATGGCTTTGGTGGCTGCAAATTCGTGGGTGGAGGTGCCCTGGGCGAATTAGGTTTCCTCCCTTTATATAGCTTCTCGGATTCCCATCACCCCATCTTGGGCTGCAGTAAATCGGGCCTAAAAGGCCTGTTCGGACTCGGAATCAGCTAAATTTTATGTCCAGAACTTTTTTCGCGAAAGTTCCAACAACTTTGTATTTGAAAAGTTTTCCGTTTGACGCTGTCTTCGACCAGAAACGTGACCATCTTCAAAATGAGTTCTGAGACAGATTTCTGGAAAAATCGCAATTTGACTCCAACAAGGTTTCCACTTGTATTCTTGGTAATTCCAACACATCAAAGTGTAAAACAAGAACATTGTGCACTTTTGCAACTATTAGTAGGTTAGTCCAAATAAATCATAAACTTTATACAAAAAGGAGTGTCAAAAGCATATTATTGGCATAAAACCATAAAAAATTATAGATATGTTATGGACGTATCAAGTGCAGAGGAGAGGTGCCTCACCGTCGGTCGTTCCTAGTGCACGCCATCCCAGTATCAGCTCTGCCTACAGTTGTGCTCGCTAGAATTACCATGCTGCATCATCACCACCCTCTGTCGCACCTCTGATGCCACCATGGACGGAAAAGGTCGAGTTGCTCCCCTATACAACCTGGATCTTGGGAGGACAGGTGTTGTCTCTAGAGAGCTCCATGTCAACCGGTGGGGAGGCACATATGAGGGACGAAGGGGAGGAAAAGAGCGGAGGACATGCGAGCGGTATGTTGCGGGCTCCACGGGCGAGCGGTGGGGGCATGGGATGCGGTGGTGGGGGATTTGGTGAGCGGCGGCGGGAGATTTTGCGAGACGGAGGGGAATCGCGAGGGAGTTGCTCATACGTTTTGTGTGTGGTGTGATGCGTGTGTGGCTAGCTGGGACTGGGTCGGTGCGTGCGTATGGCGTGTGTGCGTGTGGTACTTGGTGGGTGGGTAGGGTAGCACCGGCGCGGGAGCATGTGCCTTTGTTGGGGGTAGTTTCGTTACCACCGGCGCGCGGGGGTAGGGCGCACTAGGGGTAGTGCCAGATGAGTGACGGGGCTATCACACATTACACTAGTAGGAAAAGGCCGTGGCGCACCAAAAAAGAGGTCAGTGGCGCATGGGGCATGCACCACTGATAATTTTTATCCGGGGCGCACCTAGGCGTGCACCACGGATAAGGCTACTTATCCGTGGTGCACGGGGATATCGTGCATCACTAGTATCGATTTCAAAATTTGAAAAAGGCAGGATATATCAAAATTATCTGTGGCGCATGTGGGTATGGTGCGCCAGTGATAAAATTTCCAAATTTCAAAAAAATCTAGATCTAGATCTGCCATTGCCACCGGTGTCGCCTCACTGCTAGTGTCACGGTCGCCTCGCCGCGGCCACAACCGACCACTGCAGGGAGGTGCGGGAGGCCGGGCGATGGTCAGAGAGGACCTCGAGGAGGGTGTTGGCGGTGGTCGGAGAGGAGCTCGAGGACGATGTTGGCGGTGGTCGGAGAGGAGCTCGAGGACAACTTCAGCGGTGGTCAGAGAGGAGCTCGAGGATGGTGAAGTGGCCAGAAAGAGGAGAGGTGGAGGAAAGGAGAAGGGGAGGAGAAGAGGAGAAAGAGAGGAGAAGAAGGAGGAGGAAAGGAGAAGGGGAGGAGAAGGAGAGGAGGATAAGAGGAGAAGGAGGGAAGGAGAAGGAAAGAAGGAGAAGGAGTGGAGGATAAGAGGAGAAGTGGAGGTTAGGTAGGGCCGAATTCGAATTTCAAATCCCGCCGTGCGCCACAGATAAGTTGCCTCATTTTTTTCTGCAGAAAAATATCTTGTTTTTGCCATATCTTTTTTTCTTTTTGAATTTTGAGAATCTAAAAAATCGGTAAATGGTCTCTGACTAGGGTTTAACTCATCAATGCCCATTGTTATGGACTTGGGTTTTGTAGAAGGAGGGAGCGCTGGAAGCATTAATCGGCTCGCAAACAAGCACATAGGGGACTCGAAGATTTACCCAGGTTAAGGCCCCGTAGAGGTCCCTACTCCTGCTTGTCTACTCATGGAATTATCAAAGGAATCGAGGATTACAATGGTGCGCAGATGCAATCTGGCGAGGGTTGTGGAAACTAGGGTTGCGTGTGTCCTCCTCGCCGCCCCTCCTAGCCTTTATATAGATAGGCTAGGTCTCAAGTAGCAGGTCGAGTCGGTTACAGGTTAGGGTTTTCCCTTTAAACTTTCTATCTTTAGCTTCTTCTTGTTCTGCAAGCGATCGAGAGTCTGTAGGTTACTCGAGTTCTCCATTTGGGCCTTGACGACGCCGTGGGCTTCTGCTGTATTCAGGCCATATATACCAATCTCGAGTACATGTAGGGTATACCCATGTCAGTAGCCCCCGAGTGTCCAGTGGAATCGCAGATTCGACTGGGGACTTTATGAAGCCTTTCGAGTGCATGAGTGGGTATTTTTCGACTGCTCTGTTTGTGTCATAGGGATTGTTGATGTGCGTGCCTGATGTAACCGATGTATCGGTATCAGTTAACTACCTTAGGGTAAAACAACGCAATCTACTCAATCTCGAGTCCCTAGACTCGAATTCGGAAAAGTGCTGGCGTAATTCGACTCAAGCCGCGGAGGTCTTACAGGAGTCGAATTCCAGTATATGGGTGTGAGAACTCGACGCGTCCGTCAAGGCATGTTCATCGTACCTGTAGGCACGGATGCATTGCCAAGCCTTATTCAGGTCTTATCTTCACGCTGCAAGTGCGGCATCCGAAATTTGTCATCACGGAGATGATTCGGGTGACCCAGGAGATGCAATCTCTTTGTAGGGAAAAATTCTGAGGCGGTGTCATTGTAAACTTCGAGTGTGGATGTTATCGACACATAGTACGATGTACAAATAATCATAGGGTGCGCGACCAGTGCTCCCTATGGGAGTAGCCCCCGAGTGCCTGGTTGAGTCGAAGACTCGGGCAGGGACAAAAGAACTTTTGCGACTGCTATCGTATTTTGCTTGCTTGTTTCAGTCGAATTTATTTCCGCCGCTCCCTATGGGATTAACCCATGTCCATAATCGAATCGCATATTCAAGTGATTGGGTATGCTTGAGCGTTGATACATTGCAAATGTATCTATAATTTTTGATGTTCCATGCTTGGTTTTATCTACTTTCTTATGTTTTGTCCACACTTTGGAGTACTTTTCATATGATTTCTTGGACTAACCTATTAACAAGAGACACACTGCCAGTTGCCTGTTTTCTGCTGTTTTTGGTTCCAAGAAAGTTAGAAAATCAATATTCTCGGAATTAGACCGGACAAAAGCCAAAGTCGATATTTTCTCGGAAGATTCACAGAGCCAGAAGGAGAGCAGGAGAGGGGCCACAGGGTGGCCACACCACCCCATGGCGTGGGTCCACCTAGGTCGCGCCAGGGCATGGTGTGGGCCCCCTGGCCGCCCACCAACCTTGCCCTCTGGCCTATAAGAAGCCTCCTAAGGCATAAACCCTAGATCGTCAATCAGAAATCCACGAAAAGTTCCGCAGCGCCGCCACCACCGAAGGGGAGATTTGGGGGACAAAAAGTCTCTGTTCCGGCACCCTATTGGGACGGGGAAGCATTGCTGATTCCCATGATGAGGAGGGAGTAGTTCTTCCTCAAGGCTAAGGGTTCTACCGGTAGCTATGTGTTCATCTCTCTCTCTATGCATGATCTTATAGCCCTACCTCAAAGGCTTACTTTGAGGTAGGGCTATAACAGCACACCTCAAAGTAAGCCTTTCCCATCTAGAAAACCCCACACTGTCACCTTGAGTACTAGATGAGTCCAACAAACACCACAATTTCATAGAAACATCCAACTCCAAATATAACTCATAACAAGTATTTGTAATCTCTAGCCTAAATGCCACCATGGTGTGCACGATGTCACTTTCACACACATGGGGAGAGCAGAGATCTATTAAAGCACTTGAGTAGCAAGGTAGATCTATTTGATTACAAATCTCATGATCACAATATGATCGTGCATACAGAGAGAGATGAACACATAGCTACCGGTAGAACCCTTAGCCTCGAGGAAGAACTACTCCCTCCACATCATGGGAATGAGCAATGCTGATGGATATAGCGGTGGAGATCGATGGAGATGGCTCCGGGGGCACTTGCCCGTCCCGGCAGGGTGCCGGAACAGAGACTTTCTGTCCCCCGAATCTTCCCTTCGGCGGCGGCGGCGCTGTGGAACTTTTCGTGGATGGAGGCTTGACTATTTAGGGTTTATGCCTCGGGAGGCTTCTTATAGGCTAGAGGGAAAGGTCGGTGGGCGGCCAGGGGGCCCACACCACCTGGTGGCGCGGCCAGGGCTAGCCCACGCCACCACATTGTGTGGCCGCCCTGTGGCCCCTCTCCATCTCATCTTCTGGCTCCGTGAGTCTTCCGGTAAAATATCGACTTTGGATTTTGTCTGGTCCAATTCTGAGAATATTGATTTTCTGACTTTCCTGGAACCAAAAACAGTAGAAAACAGGAAGATGGCACTGTGGCTCTTGTTAATAGGTTAGTCCAAGAAATCATATGAAAAGTACTCCAAAGTGTGGACAAAACACAAGAAAGTGGATAAAACCAAGCATGGAACATCAAAAATTATAGATACATTTGCAATGTATCAACATCCCCAAGCTTAACTCCTGCTCGTCCTCGAGTAGGTAAGTGATAAAAAGAAAGAATAATTTTTGAGGTGACATGCACCATCATAAACTTGATCAAAGTATTTGTAAAACATTCAAAGCTGGGATCATAGTACTTCAATCATAACATGAAAAACAAAGTTCTAGCAATAAGACAAATAAACTATGTTGCAACATGAAAAGGCACAAACAAAAGATTCATGAATAACAATGCTTTGCAAGACTTTTGTTTGTTTCACAAGAAAACAAGCATAGTGGCATTCAGCTTGTCCCTCATAGAGTAGCAAACATAAATGCATAGGAAACCTTCAAAGTTCATAAGAGTGACTAGATACAAATAGTTTAAAACAAGCAATATCAAGTTATGCATCAATCAACTAGTCTTGGGACAATGCACATAGAACTAAGAATGGCCACTATGCTCTCAAAGTAGGTGCATAAAGGTAGAAGGTGGAGACTTAATATATAAGTGGAAGAAAGGCCTTTATAAAAGGAAGTAGGGATTCAAGTCTCATAAAGAGCTTCCAAAAATTATGGTACTTATAGCTTTGAGCTCTCATTGCCCCTATCATAAGCATCTTGAAGGTGATTAAGGTTAAAGTGACACAACTAGGAGGATATGCTTGACAAGTTATAAACCGAAATCTCATGCCCCTTACTTACGAAGACCGATCCTCATGCTACTCAACTTTAGTCACAAGTAAGCTCTTGTCATTGTAAGTACATATGTATCATAAAGAACCGCCAATGGGTACCCCTTGCACATGATATAGGAGCTATCCCATAATCAAAATGACAAGGCAAGCAGACAATGAGCATCTCAGTGATCTTTTTATTTGCTATTTTCATAGGTTTTTATTGAGGATGCTTCATAGAGTGCTCATTATGGTTATGCTGCAAGTTTCCACCATGATTAGGCATGGCTTAGGCTAGTGGCCCAGGCGTTTCCTAACACAGATACAAACTCCATGATCTTACAAGTTCTACTTTTATTTCACACCGCCGAGATCCATAAGCAAAAGAACATGATATCAACGATGTACAAAGTACAAGTGCAATGTTGAAACCGTTCCCCATGATACATGGTTCTGCTAATTTCAACTTATAAAGCGCAAGCATGTACGCAACAAAGAAGGACCCAATGGTTCAAGTTTATTAGATGCAAAAAATTAAAGTGTGCCATCAAGTTCGTGAGAGCTTTAATCACTAGTTTTCTCATAACAAGTTTAATTTGGAAGGTAAACAAAAGCATGAATATACTTGGAATAGCATAAGCTAGTAGGTAGGTATGGTGGAATCTTTGGAATAACTTGGTTTAGGGAGTTGGATGCATGAGTGGAACTCATACTTGGTTGTGGAGGCTAGCAAAAGACTGGGAGCTACAAACTAAGAGAGAAATAATGGCCATAAGCAAGCAAAGCGACAAAACATCATTTATCAAAGCATAAAGTGATACTACAAGTTGAAAACTAAAGTATCATAAAGGCTATGGTGACTTGAGATAGTCGTAACATGGTGTGAGCATGCGCCAAGTCAACCCAAATAAAGCATCAAAGGAGAATACCACTATACTATGATTTAATATGCTAAAACAACGCATGATTCATCCAAGGCACATTAAGAAATCTAAATTGTTTATAACAAGTCATGCTACAGCAAAGAATACTAAGCAAAAGGCTAAAACAATATCAAGCATGGCATGACAAATCATAGGCCATAGTCAAAAACGAGCTCTTTTTACCACATAAGCATGAACTTTCCTACTCTATTCCAAACCAAACCAAACTATTTGCAACCCAACGTATGAAAGAGGGGATCCAACCAATTTATTCAGCAAACTAAGCAAACCAAGCAAACGAAAAACCAAAACAAAAACAAAAAAGAAGACGCTCCAAGAACAACACAACTGTGCATGAAACAATAAAAATGAAGCGTTTGGAAGAAACCTGGGATTTTTATTGATGAAGAAGGGGATGCCTTGGGCATCCCAGAGCTTTGACGCTTGTACTTCTTGGATATTTCTTAGGGTGACACGCGTGGCATCCCCAAGCTTGAGCTTTAGTCCATCCCTCATCTCATTACTCATTCCTTCCATACACCTGAAATTTTTCCTTCATACAAAACTTCACACAATCTTTATTAGCAACATTAGTGCACTCAAGATAATAAGTCTTTAGGTTCAGTTATAACACCAATAAAACTTCCAATTAAACACTAGCTACTGTAGCACTCCCCTCAAAAAGCTCAATTTCCCAAAAGAACTCAACAAGGAACCAACAAGAAGCAAATGCGAATAATGGCAGAAATCTGTTAAAACAGACCAGCAGGTAAAGATGAATTTTTCCGAAGACCTTCTGTTGCTCCAATCGAAAAGTGTTGTGCTAACAAAAGTTAGATAACAACCTGGGGAAGAAGCACAAAAATGCACACCTCAAAAGGACGTACAGAGATTTTACACGAAGTTTTACAGTGAAGCACAAAAATCTGTTTCGGGACAGCAACTTTGCCAAGCATTACTTCTCTCACATTAGAGGTTACTCTTGGCACAAAAATCAAATAAAAAGGATAAGGAGCAGTTATTACAGAGGTAATAACTTCCAAGACTCATCTAAAACTTTTGGGTTATCTCCTAATAAGTACTTTTCTTTAACGCCTTTAAGTTAGGCGTGATAGTTTGAGAAGATGCTCACATAAGAAATATGAACTGAAGTAAAAGAGAGCATCAAGAAGCAAATTCAAAACACATTTAAGTCAAACCCACTTCCTATGCATAGGAATCTTGTAAAGAAACAAGTCATGAAAGCACAAAGCAACAAGCATAGGAAATCAAAACAAGTGCAACTTCAAGACTTTCAACATAAAGAGGGGAAACTTAATATTATTGAGATGCATATAACCATGTTTCCCTCTCTAATAATAACTTTCAGCAGCATCATGAATAAAATTAACAATATAACTATCACATAAAACATTCTTATCATGAGTGACATGCATAAAAGAATTAATACTCTCCACATAAGCATAGTCATTCTTATTAATTATAGTAGAAGCAAATTCAACAAAATAGCTATCATTATTATTCTCATCACCATAATCATCAAATATAGGAGGCTTATTGTAATCATTAATTTTCTCCTCAATAGTAGGTGGACTGAAAATAACATATTCATCATTGTAATCATCATATATTGGAGGTTTGGTATCATCATAAGCAATATAATAGCTATCTTCCAAAGCTGGGGAACTAAAAAGATCATTTTCATAAAAACTAGCTTCCCCAAGCTTAGACTTTTACATAGCATTAGCAATAATGGTGTCCAAAGATATCATACTAACAACATTACTATTAGCATGCAAAAAGAGTTCCATATGTTTTTTAATTTTCTCTTCAAACACTTCATGTCCTAACTCAAGATAAATACTATAAAGCTCTCTAATGTTTTTGTTGTTTTACATTAAGCCTAACTAGTGAAAACAAGAGACAAAAAGACAAAATTGCAGAATCTAAAGGAAATAACTTCGAGCACTCACACCGGAGGATGTGAGTACCTTTTACCTTACCTCCCCGGCAACGGCGCCAGAAAATAGGCGTTTGCCGTGGGAGGTTCTTCTTCTTTAATCCCCCGATGTGAATACCTTTTACCTTTCCTCCCCGGCAACGGTGCCAGAAAATAGCTTGATGTCTACGCACTTCTAATCTTGTAGACAGTTGTTGGGCCTCCAAGTGCAGAGGTTTGTAGAACAGCAGCAAGTTTTCCCTAAAGTGGATTACCCAAGGTTTATCGAACTCAGGGAGGAAGTGGTCAAAGGTATTCCCTCTCAAGCAACCCTGCAATCAAGATACAAGAAGTCTCTTGTGTCCCCAACATACCCTATACACTTGTCAGGTGTATAGGTGCACTAGTTCGGCGAAGAGATAGTGAAATACAAGTGGTATAGATAATTATAAGTGGTAACGGTGCTAGAAAATACTTTCTGGCGTGGAAAAGACTAAAGTAAAACTGAAATAAAGATGGAAGCAAGCAAACATGTAACAGATCTAGTTGCAAACGGTGTATCAATGCTTAGAAACAAGGCCTAGGGATCATACTTTCACTAGTGAACACTCTCATATAAATATATTACTCTTTATGATACTACGCTGAACTACTCTGCGGTTGGACACTCTAATCAACGGTAGGGCTATAACAGCACACCTCAAAGTAAGCCGTTCCCATCTAGAAAACCCCACACTGTCACCTTGAGTACTAGATGAGTCCAACAAACACCACAATTTTATAGAAACATCCAGCTCCAAATATAACTCATAACAAGTATTTGTAATCTCTAGCCTAAGTGCCACCATGGTGTGCACGCTGTCACTTTCACACACATGGGGAGAGCAGAGATCTATTAAAGCACTTGAGTATCAAGGTAGATCTACTTGATTACAAAGCTCATGATCACAATATGATCATGCATAGAGAGAGAGATGAACACATAGCTACTGGTAGAACCCTTAGCCTCGAAGAAGAACTACTCCCTCCTCATCATGGGAATCAGCAATGGTGATGGAGATGGGGGTGGAGAACGATGGAGATGGCTCCGGGGGCACTTCCCCGTCCCGGCAGGGTGCCGGAACAGAGACTTTCTGTCCCCCGAATCTCCCCTTCGGTGGCGGCGGTGCTGCGGAACTTTTCGTGGCTGGAGGCTTGACTATTTAGGGTTTATGCCTCGTGAGGCTTCTTATAGGCCAGAGGGCAAGGTCGGTGGGCGGCCAGGGGGCCCACACCACCTAGTGATGCGGCCAGGGCTAGTGTTGGGGGGATACCCCCGGGTAGGGTGATGTCGTGGTATAAAGGCCGAGTTAGCCGAGGTTCGGCAAGGCTAAAGAAGATGCTGGCCGGGTCACCTCAAGGTAGGCCGAATCACGGGGTAATCCGGACCTGGGGCGTTCGCCTAACTAGCCCTCATCCGACTTAAGCGGTAAGTTGGAAGCGTATGTCTAACCTGTATGCAGGAAAAGAGTGTGGCCGGATGAACCATCGTCCGGGTCGCAGTAACCTTCTAGGAGAAGGAAGAAATCTCGCTGGTCAAAAGGAGCCCCGGTACGCACTGCCTGAGCGAAGTGAGCAAGGACTGGACCACCGGGGCGTGGCCGACAAGCGTGACGACGCCCGTGTCAGCTGACGAGGGCGCCGTAGTGGCTCACGTAGCAAAAGCATAGCTGACGCGGGGGAAAAAGCACCCCGGTCGGTTTACCACTTTGGGAGGGGGCATATTCTTAGGAATATGCCTCCACGTATGCCCTAGGCTGAAACCGAGCCTCCCCTATAAAAGGGGGGCTAGGGCTTCAGTAGAGGGGGTTGGCAGTTTTTCTCTGGACATTTCTGTTAAGGTCTAGGGTTTCAAGTGAGGTATGTGGGTGAGAGTAAGAGAGCTTCTTCTTCCTCCTCTCGCCAATACAGCTCTAGGAGCACTTGTAACCTTGGAAGAAAATCAATACAAGTTCTGGTGTGGAGAATCACTTCTCTATCCCTCCCTAGATTCCCCTAGCGTGTACTAGTCCCCACCTTTAGCCTATACATGGCATCTGCCGTGACACCACCACGACAGTTGGCGCCCACCGTGGGGCTAGCAGCGCCAGCAAGGGTCAAGATTCGGATGGGAAACTTCATCGCCACTGGAGAGCGCATCGTCTCCGGGCTCGTCCAGCGCTTTGAAGCGCGGGACTTTGTCAGCGACAACGCGGGCTGCTTCGGCACGCGCCCTCTCCTGCGCAACGGCATCTTCCTCAAGCTCGGCGCGCACAAGGTCTATGTCGCGGTGGACGTGTCAGGTGTTCATCCGCGCCACGTCGTCAAAGCAGGCGAACCGCCCCTCACTTTGGCTCGCGGGGAGCGTATCGCTCGTTCCCCAGACCATGCAGAGGTAATGATGACAGCACCGGGTGCGGTTGTGAGCAAGGATTCGGCGCCAGATCCGGAGGTGACGCCCAAGGCACCAAGGAAAGGTAGGGGTCCTCCGCTAGAGAGGCCGGAAAACGTGCTGAGAGAGGCAATGGATAGCTTGGCAAACCCTGTAGTAGCGGCAGTAGATCCGGCTCGTTCACAGGTCGAGCTGGAAGAAACTAGGCAGAAAATACTTGAGGGCGCAAAGAAAATAGCCGCGGCCAGCAGTCGTTGAACATGACGCTGCATGAGTACGCTAAGGCGAACAAAGTTGATGCTGTAAAAGTTAAAGGGAGAAATCTCATGAGCGAGATGAACAGAGAAGGTGATGTCGAAATCGAGGAATCAGAAAAATGTCTTTCCGTGGGGCTGCCGAGGTATAGTACCCCGGCCAAGAACCTCAGAGCGGCGGATGCAGCTGCATCCGCGTTAGAGGGACTGACGGGTGAAGCCCGGCAAAGGCAGCAAAACCGAGTTAATGAGCTGGTTCGGATTGCGAACAGGCAAAACGAGGAACTGCTCAGGGCGAACCCGGAGAGAGCTGGGGCCTCCAAGATCGTCCATTCGGCGATGGGTAACCCGGAGAAATCTGCTGGAGCCGCGTTGTCCCCTCATGGCGATCCAAGGAGAGAGGAGGTCGTAACCTCGGCCAGACGGAACAAACAGATTGTCCCGTATGACCCTGACACGGGCAGGGAAAGAAAAAGAAGCACAGAAAAATGATGATCAATAGAGTGTGAGCCGAGGCGAAGCTGGCCGAGGTAACCGTGACCAAGGCAATGCCGGTCAAAGGAACGTTGTCAACGGTAATGCCGGGCAACAATATCCAGCTGGAGCAAGACAACCGTAGCATCGGAACATGCCAAGGCAAGAGCTCAGTGCCGGCCGAGGTATGCAACAGAAAGATGCGCCGCAGGAACAAAACCAGTATAACGACGGTGATTCGGAGATGGCAAGTGCGGGATACCCGAGACCGGACTATCATGTGATAGGGTCGAGACTGGGAAGCAGGGATTTGATGCCGGACGATGCGAGGTTGAAACTGGATCGACTATATAGGTCGGAACAGATAGAATGTCAGGGCCCACTGGCTCCAGCATATTTTGGACCCCGGATCATGAAAGAGCCACCAGTCCCGAACTTTCAGTTGCCCAGGGGCACCAAGACCTATGACGGTAGTACCAAGCCAGAGGATTGGCTGATAAACTATGCTACCGCTGTAAAAATTGCCACAGGCAACCTGAGATGGGCCGTACGATATGTACCACAGATGTTGGAAGGCCCGGCAAGGGTGTGGTTAAACAATTTGCCACCAGGAAGCATCAACTGCTGGATAGATTTCGAGGAGATGTTCATCAGCAATTTTTCGAGTACGTATCAAAGGCCAAATAGGCCACAGACCCTAGCTATGTGCAAACAGCGACCCAATGAGACGGACCGGGAGTTTTTGACCTGGTGGTGTACCATGAGAAATTCATGCGAAGGCGTGATAGAATCACAGGCCATAGCATTGTTTGCACAGGGGTACAGGTATGGAAGCGAGTTATGGATGAAGTTGCAACGGAAAATGCTGGCAACATTGGCAGAGATGATCCGGATCACAGATTCGTATGCGTTGGGTGACCCGACCCAACCAAGGCTCGCCTCAAACGAGTCAAGCGATGAGTACTATCAGAGGGATGGATCCGGATCATCCCAGAGAAATGATTACAGAGGAAAAAGAAGAGATGATCGACCGGACCATCGGTACGGTTCGCACCAAGTAGCAGCCGTGAGTCAAGATCAACCCGGAGCAGGGGGTAGTCAGCGCCAGAAAGCTGGAGGTCAATGGACGCCAAGGAATGATGGGAAGAAAACTTGGACACCGGAGCAAAAGAAGCAATGGCAAGAAAGGGAAGACCGTCCGAGGTATACTTACGAGTCGATGTTGGACCAGCCATGTAAGTTTCACACGCCAAATCCGAACAACCCAGCGGGTCATATGACGAGGCAATGCGAGTGGATGCGCAAGATCGAGCAAGGTGGTTCGGGGAATGCTCAGGCACCTCGGAATGATCAGCCTCGGCAGGAGTTACCCCGGCAGCATTTGCTCTCCGGAGCGAACACGCAAGAGCTGATGTTGCCTCTCCCGAGGTATGATAACAATGAAAGAAGGGATGCAGTGCATCAGGTAGAAAATCAGCATCAGCCGGATCAAAGGCACCCCGGAAATGAGGGGAGAAACGAGTACAGGGAGCATCACCAGAGCTACTGTGTATTTACCACAGAGGAAACTGATAGAAAAAGCTTGCAGCGTAGGCATATGGAGGTGCATGCGGTAATGCCGGCAGTGACGAGGTACATGCCTTGGTCCTATCAGGAAATCACTTGGAGCATTAGGGATCACCCCAAGCTCACGCCGAGCCCTGGTTCGTATGCGTTGGTGCTAGATCCTACATTCATTGGGCCTACCATTAACGTAAGATTCTCAAAGGTACTGATCGACAACGGCAGTAGCATAAATATCATGTACGCGGACACAATGCGCAAGTTGGGTATCTCGGAGAACATGCTCCAGGCCACGAGGACAACTTTCCATGGCATTGTGCCCGGCATTTCTTGCGAGCCCATAGGCAAGGTCCGGGTCGACGTCTTGTTCGGCACGAGGGACAATTGCCGAACTGAAAATCTGGAGTTCGAAGTGGTGAACTTAGAAAGCGTGTATCATGCATTGCTCGGAAGGCCAGCGCTGAACAAATTCATGGCAAGTTGTCATATCAGCTATTTGAAAATGAAATTGCCCGGACCAAATGGAGTAATTACAATTTTTGGGGACTTCCGACGTTCGATGGAGTGTGCGTCGGCCGGATCAAACTTAGCCGAGTCACTTGTGATCGCGCAGGAAAAAAGGAAAATTCAAGAGGTGGCTGCGTTGGCTCAGTCCGCGCAACAGTATATGCCGGCGCTGAGTAACCCGCATGGAACCGTCTCCTTCCAGGCCACGAAAGATACCAAGAAGGTTCCCGTTGATGACATGTTCCCAGAGCGCACCGTAACGATTGGTGCCGGGCTAAGTGATAAATAGGAAAGCGAGCTCGTCAGCTTCCTCCGTGAGAATCGGGACATTTTTGCTTGGTCCACACAGGACTTACAAGGTGTTCCGAGGGAGTTGGCCGAGCACTCTTTAAATGTGAGACCTGGGGCTAAGCCGGTGAAGCAACCTCTCCGCCGCTTCGCCGAAGATAGGAGGAAAGTCATTGGAGATGAGATAGCTCGGTTGCTAGCTGCAGGATTTATCATGGAGGTCCTTTACCCTGATTGGCTGTCTAATCTGGTGCTGGTGGAAAAGAAAAAGGATGATCCGAACGTGGCAGTGGTTTGGCGCATGTGTATCGACTACACGAACCTGAACAAGGCGTGTCCGAAAGATCCATTCCCGCTGCCAAGAATAGATCAGGTCATAGACTCAACTGCTGGATGTGAACTATTGTCATTCATCAATGCTTATTCTGGTTTCCACTAGATACCTCTGAATCCGGATGATCAAATAAAGACTGCATTTATTACCCCGTATGGGGCTTATTGCTATCGCACCATGCTGTTTGGTTTACGTAATGCAGGGGCAACGTACCAGAGATGTATGCAAAAATGTTTGCATGACCAAATAGGTCAAAATGTACAGGTATATGTGGATGATGTGGTTATCAAGACCAAGGAAAGCAAAACGCTCCTTGACGATATCAGGCAAACGTTCGCAAACCTAAGGAGGTTCCGGATGAAACTTAACCCGGAAAAATGCACCTTCGGTGTCCCGGCTGGAAAATTGCTCGGCTTTCTGGTTTCCAGCCGAGGTATCGAAGTTAATCCAACCAAGATCCGAGCCATCGAACGAATGGAACTGCCGAAGTGTCTTAACGATGTCCAGAAGTTTACAGGTTGCCTGGCCTCGTTAAGTCGGTTTGTATGTCGGTTGGGAGAAAAGGCATTGCCTCCCTATCAACTCATGAAAAAGTCGGATAAGTTCATTTGGACGCCGCAGGCTGATGAGGCCTTTACCCACCTAAAGAAAATGTTAGCCACGGCGCCAGTGCTAGCCTCACCACTATCAAAAGAGCCAATGTTGCTCTATATAGCTGCAACCAACCGAGTTGTAAGTGCAGTGATAGTGGTGGAGCGCGATGAGGAAGGTAAATCAGTGCAAAGGCCGGTGTATTATTTGAGTGAAGTGTTGTCAACCTCAAAGCAGAACTACCCACATTATCAAAAAGTGGCGTATGGCGTGTACATGGCCGCCAAGAAATTGAAGCATTACTTTGAAGAGCATCCCATCCGGGTCATATGTGAGGCCCCTATATCTGAGATAATGAGTAACAAGGATGCAAGCGGCAGAATTGCAAAATGGGCAATTGAGCTAGCTCCTTACGCTCCGCAGTATGACCAGAGAGAAGCCATCAAGTCTCAGGCTGTGGCGGACTTTTTCGTGGACTAGGCCGAGGTACAGTACGAACCACCACTTCCGGATCCGAACTATTGGTGGATGCACTTTGACGGATCAAAAACCAAAACCGGGCTAGGTGCCGGAGTTGTACTCGTGTCGCCAAAGAAGGACCAGTTGAAATATGTGCTGCAGATCCACTTCACCGCATCGAATAATGTCGCTGAGTATGAAGCACTTGTGCATGGGCTCAAGGTAGCAAAGGAAATTGGTATACGTCGGATCATATGCTTTGGTGACTCGGATTTGGTAGTGCAGCAAGTGTCCGGAGTGTGGGATGCCCTTGATCCAAACATGGCACTATACAGATTTCATGTGCAGAAGATTTCTGGTTACTTTGAAGGATGCGAATTTCATCATGTACCCCGGGTGGAAAATGAGGCTGCCGACATGCTGTCGAAGCTCGGGTCAAATAGACAGGCAATTTCACCAGGTGTAGCATTAGAGCACCTCAAGAAACCATCCATCAGGCCATCCCCGTAATCCGAGTCCATCTACGTCCCGGAGGACACAAAGTCCGGAGCTGCGCCCATGGACGTTGACACGGGAAGTGGTGCGCAAAACCCGGGGACTGCTTCGGCAAACCCGGGGACTACTCAGTGTAGTCCGGTTGAAGTTATGCCGGTGGATCAGATGGAGATTGACGAGGACGTGTTCCCCGTGCGGCCAATACCGGCTTGGGCACTGTCTATATTTCAATTCCTGAAAGATGGAACGTTACCCACTGAGGAGGTGTTGTCCAGGCAAACACAGAGGAGGGCAAAGGCTTACACGATCATCAATTCCGAGTTATACAAAAGAAGTGTGACCAATGTCCTCCAGTGGTGTGTTGACCCGGACGAAGGGCTTGAAATCATCTGAGATATACATCAGGGGGAATGCGGGCATCACGCCTCATCCCGAGCCTTGGTAGCGAAAGCTTTCTGACATGGATTCTACTGGCCAAACGCCTTAGAGAAAGCGGAAGATCTGGTGAGAAAATGTAATGGTTGTCAGAGGTACGCTACAAAGACGCATATGCCAATGTCGGAGCTCAAGAACATCCCAATCACTTGGCCGTTTGCCGTATGGTGCTTGGATATGGTGGGCCCGTTCAAACCAGCAAGAGGGAACATGACTCACATTCTGGTAATGGTGGACAAATTTACAAAGTGGATTGAAGTAAAGCCTATAAGAAAATGTGATGGAGCTACGGCCGTAACGTTTCTCAAAGATATCATCTTGAGGTACGGTTATCCACACAGTATCATAACTGATAATGGCACAAATTTTGCGGAAGGAGCATTTGCTCGTTTCTGCCGGGATAAGAGGATCCGGCTTGACGTGGCTTCGGTAGCCCACCCCGCATCAAACGGGCAAGTGGAGAGATCCAACGGATTAGTATTATCCGGGATAAAACCCCGGCTCATTGAGCCGCTGCAAAGATCAGCGGGGTGCTGGATAGAAGAACTACCAGCGGTACTGTGGACTTTAAGAACAACTCCGAATCGATCAACAGGCTATACGCCGTTTTTTCTGGTATATGGGGCAGAAGCTGTATTACCAGCCGACATAAAGCATGATTCTCCTAGAGTCACCCAATACACAGAAGGCGAAGTGCAAGAAGCCCGGCAAAATGATGTTGATCTGTTGGAAGAAGCGAGAGAACTAGCACTGTCCAGATCCGCCATATATCAGCAAAATCTCCGACGCTATCATAGCCGGAAAGTGTACCCCCGAGTCTTTCGGGAAGGCGATCTAGTGCTCCGGTTGGTACAACGTACTACTGGAATGCATAAATTCTCCCCCCCCCCCATGGGAAGGGCCATTCATCGTGAGCAAAGCATTGCACAATGATTCTTACTATCTTATAGATGCAAAGCCACAGGAAAAGAACAAGGCGGACAGGTCCGGTGAGGAATCTAAACGTCCATGGAATGTAGCTCTCATTCGTCCTTTCTACACTTAGCGAAGAAGTGTATGTATCCGGGTTATCTCATATGTCGGTATGTATGTCGGCAATGAGCTTATCAATGAAATGTTGGCACCTCGAGCAGTAACTCGCGGACTGCCTTAATAATGTTTGTTGTCTTTTGTTATTTGTGCGTCCGCTGGAATAGGTTATTCTACTTAGCTCGGATTGGTAGTGTGTGAGCACCAAAAACCCAACTCTTCGACTTGCTGCTGTCCAACAAGAATTGGCTTCATGGCAAGCAAGAGAACAAGTTTGGAATTGCGTAGCACATGAAAAACGACTTAGGAAAAGAATTTATTCGAGCCAACGTTTGTTTTCCGGACTAACCCCGTATTTATTTTTGAGCTAAGTCTAAGAGTTTCCTAGTATTGTTAAGAAAAATTTTCAGGCTCGGATTCGTAAGTTGTAAAACCGAATCAAGGTAGACACAATCCGAGCCAAAAGATTGAACGAACAAGAAAAAGAAACTTGGGGACTACGCCCAAGTTAATCCGGCATCAGTATTCAGTAGCAAAATATCACATATATTTGGAATACAATTCCACCCGGCATACCGGGGATCTCATGAATTTTCAAGTGTTTTTACTTAGGAGCAGCAGGAGGGAGTTCGGCATCATCGTCGCCCTCTTCGATGTCCGAGGCAGTGTCCTCCTCGTCTTCACCCGAGTCATCTTCAATGTTCTCAACTTCCTCTTCGCCTGCGACTTCCAGGAAGCTCGGACCCTCAGTCCATTCATGAATGGGGGCATATTCTATGAGGCTGTGGGCGCCAGCCTGGCGCCGAGCTACCCACTCCGGGTCATCTGTCCATTTGGACCCGGTGCGCAGCCGTGTGAGGAGGCTGAGATCTATCTTTTCGTACCACATCAAAACGTGGTGAAGGACGGTATTGGCAGCAACGCGGCCAGTGGATTCTCGCCAGAGGTCGAGCTGGGTCTCAACTTCTGAAAGCCTTTCAGCGAGCTGCGTGACTCTCTCCGGAGCGTCATCGGCGGGCCAGAAGGCGTTGAAGATCCGGACTGAAACATCGAGGAGGTCCCTGTCGTAGTTCTTGATAATTTCCACGCGAGATGACAGGCTGACCAACAGGTCCTCCATGTCAAAAGGAATGCTCTCACCCTCAGCAATGACCGGGGTACCTCTTTCTCGGCGGAAATTGGCAACAGCAGCACTTGCAATGGCAGTACCCTCTGGAAAGTGGCCTAGGAAACAAGGCAAAGGACAAAGTTGAGAAAATAAGACATGTGAAATAACACGGAGAAGTAAGGCGGATAAAGGAAAAGAAGTTACGAGAGATGTGACTGTGAATCCGGGTCAACTCCTTGATGCAAGCATCACGCCTTTTCCGAAGCTGCTCGAGCTCAGCATTTGCCAACCCAAGTTTGACCTCGGCTTCCTGAAGGAGCTCGCGATCCTTAGCACTTTGGAGTTTGAGGCGCTCGCGTTCCTCGGTGAAGTCCTGGCCAACCCTTTTCAGCTCGGTTTGGTGCTGCGCCTTCATCTTAGCCATTTCAGCTTTGAGCTTGGCTATGTCATCATATTTGGTCCGGAGGAGGGCGAGCTCGTCATCTTTCTTCTTCAGCTCGGCTTGATGTTGTCCTGCTTGTTCGAGAAAATGCAGCATCATGTCAGGCACATGCACACTTTCTTCAAGCAATGCTGAAACCGTGTGTTGCCCTGGCAGAGCCGAGGTATGAATGTTTGCCGAGCCAAGGAGGTAAAATGATGAAAAGCATAGTAAGAACAGATAAGAAGGACGTACCCTTGATTTGCTCCAATTTCTTTCGCATTATTTTGTTTTCAGCTTCCACCCCAGCTGCGGAAACCGAACAATCAGATTAGTTCGGCAAACGAGGTGGAAGAAAAATGAGGAAAGGAATGAGAAAGAAATTTACCCCTTTTCTCATACTCAGCGATGAGTGCAGCCAGTTTAGTGCGAAGATTTTTGTGCGTATCCAACAAGCGCTGGAATTCGGTACTTCGGCGGCTGGTGGTCACCTAAAAAAGATACAGGAACTTAACCCGGCTCTAGGTGTGTGCATGTTCGAAGTGTACTAAAATCCGGGCCAAGTGGAACTTAACTCGGCTCTAGGTATGTGCATGTTCGAAGTGTACTAAAATCCGGGCCAAGTGGAACTTAACCCGGCTCTAGGTGTGTGCATGTTCGAAGTGTACTAAAATCCAGGCCAAGTGGAACTTAACCCGGCTCTAGGTGTGTGCATGTTCGAAATGTACTAAAATCTGGGCCAAGTGGAACTTAACCCGGCTCTAGGTGTGTGCATGTTCGAAGTTATCATGGAGCTACGTTAGTTCTATAAAAGAGCATCCGGCCGAGTAACAAGTTACTCCCCCAGAGGCTCGGGGACTAATGGTTATTATCTACAATTTGCAAAGGAGAAACGGCGTACCTCCATCATCCGTCCAGCGAGGCTAATGGCCTTGGTGGCGGTATTCACTTGATCAGATTCGTGGATTACCTCGGCCTTGTTCCAGTTCATGACGAACTCCATCAGGCTCGGGGGATACCGTTCACCTGTGGGCATATGTGGCATCACCAAACCCTTAGCATGTGCCTCCTTCCTCTCCACCAAGGCAAGGGCGGGGCTGGTGTGCAGAACCAACTGCTGAGCTTCGGTTGGCTCGGCAGGCGCGTCCTTTGCCGCTGGTGCCTTCTTAGGGAGCATGGATTCAAGGGTACGTTGCCTAGGCTCGGCACTACCGGGCTTGGCAGCATCTTGAGTCTTCTTGCCCTTGACTTGCTGGGAAGAAGAAGCCGTAGCAGCGGTTTTCCTCTGCCGAGGTTGAGAGGACTCGGAAGATGCAGAGGAACTGGGCGCTGCTACTTTCGTCGCTAGACTTGGTGTCGGCGCTGACGTTTTCGCTGCCGGGGTTGGTGCTGCTGCCGAGGCTGGAGTCGAGGTAGCTTTAGTGGCTGCTGGTTGTGGCGTCGCCGAGGTAGTGGCTGCCATTGTTCTGGCTGGGCCAGTTCCCCCCGCCCCAGGATGATCCGGAGCGGCCGCAGAGCTTTCCGGAATGGGGCTCAGCGGACGTGACTCGTCGTCACGATGGGGTGAAGGGCTGGCCCGGAGAGGCGATGAGATACTGGACCCACTCTGAGGGACCTCCACCGGAGCCCTGTGAAATCAGGTAACGTCAGAAGGAAAATTACGACAAAGTAAGGAAGAGCGAGTTATAGAAGAAAGAAGGACTTACACATCCGAGGTTTCGGCTGCTCTGGGTTTCCGAGCCCTTCGTGCTGGGGCCTTCTTTCGCCTCTTAACGGGCTCGGAAGGTCCGGAGGAAGAGCTTGCGGAGGCCGCGCGCTTTTTCTTCGGCGCCACCGGAACTGGCTCGCCTGCGGCGAGGGGAGGATCCTCGTGGATATGGCTACCAGCGTGAGCTGATGGCGGAAAAGCAAAAGAAAGGGGGACAGCCTCAAACGGTTCAATTATCTCGATATCCGAGTAACCTTCATCATCGGGCCAATCTCTAGTAGAAGAGAAGTTACCCGTGGGTTGTTTCGTGGCGTCGGTCATGGGGAGAAACATCTCTTGGTCCGGCTCCTCCACATCCGAAGTCTCCTGGTCCGGTGCCCACTTAAGGGTCGGATCCGTGCCGTCCTCGAGCGTCTGCTGAAGGAATAGCTGAGGAAAAGAGTAAACAGACGAATCAAAAATGCAACAATAACAGACAAGTAACTGGTCCGGGGTAAGTTTGCTACATGAAACTTACCATGGGAGGAAGCCGGTCACGGCAGAAATGCTCAATCCCCCAAGTCCAGTCAGAGGAGAAGTCCTTGTGAGTGGTGAAGAGAGCCTTAACCCGGCGGAAGATCTCCGTATTGTTCAGCTCGAAAGATGAAGTCCGGTTGGGATCGCGGTCGTAGCTCATATGGCACACCTTGTGGGTGCGCTTCTGGAGAGGGGAGATTCGGTTGCGCACAAAAGTGATCATCGCATCCTCGTTGCGCAACCCGAGCTCCTTTAGCCCCGCAAACCTCTTATTCACTTGGTTGGCCAGGGCTGTAGGTTTCCTTGGAACGGCGTCCCATAGATCCGTGTTCGACGGACCGGGGGTATAAGGGAGCAACCGGATCAAATCTTCGGTGCCCGTGTTCCGGACGTAAAAGAACGTCCGGGCCCACCCTTTGCAGGATTCAAGCCCTATGACCCGGGGGAAAACTGAGAACCTCCGGGGTGAGATGGAGGCCGCTCCGAACTGAGTGAGCCGCTTGTCCTTTGGGTCAGTGTGAATGTCGGGAATAACGTTGCGGTGAAGAGCGAAAAACCGGATCCACAGCTCCTCTGTGGGCCATAATCCGGCATAGCCTTCAATAGTAGAGGCGAAGGCAGAGAGAGAAGTAATGGCATTGGCTGGAAGATGGTGCGGCTGGAGATGGTAGGTGATGAGCCAATCATGGAAGAAATCACTCACCGGGAGTCCGAAGCCTTGTTGAAAATGAGACAGGAACACAACAAACTCCCCGGGGTTGGGCGAAGGAGCTAGCTCGGCGGAGGCGAGGCGAGCGGCGACGCCGGCGGGGATGCGTCTGGTCCGGTAGAGCCAGTCCAGATCATCCTGGCAGACCCAGGAGCCGGCCCATGCGCCGTGGTCCGCAGCGGCGGCGTCCTCCTCCATCTCCTGCTCAGCAATGGCGAGCTCTTCTTCCGCCATATGCTCCTCGAAGCCCTCGCTGGCGCTGGAGGCGGCGGGAGACAGTGGCTTGGATTGGCGAGGACCCGTAGCGGGGGATTGGCGTCGCAGTGATGGAGACGTAGAGGTGAAACGGAGAAGTGCGGTGGCGACGCTGTTTTTTGGCAGTGCTGGCGGCGGCGCAGTCGCGAGGAAGACGAAGGAGAATAGCAGCGGGCAGAGGCGTGCGGAGGGGAAAAATCCTAAGGAACGCACCCCTCCTCTGTTTAACCACCTCCATCAGAGGTGAGTGGGATCGCACCCTGTGGACCGGTCACACGCTGTGGCCGTGTATTACCCGTCCGGACCAATCAGTGAGGAGCCACACGGAAGGCCACAGGGCGGAAAGAATCCTATGACATGACGCACTGATGTGGTAAACGAGGGGGCAGGCGTGACGTGACCCGCACACAGTGATAACTGACAATTACTGCGGCGGTTACTGTACCGTCCCTTAAAATAAGACAACATAATGATTACCCTTCACATGGGCTAGCGTACGAGAGAAGGAAGTAAGACCCGGATAGAGCTGTGGTAACCCGGCCGGCAAGTGAAAACTTGCAATGTGCGAAGGGAACGTAAATCCAAGCCGTCCGAGGTACAGAGGTAACTCGGCAAATAATGACAGGAGCGCAAGATGAAACCTGATGTGGCCTTAGCGGCCAAGGCGGCTAAGACCGCACCAGCTTCGGGGACTAATGTTGGGGGGATACCCCCGGGTAGGGTCACGTCGTGGTATAAAGGCCGAGTTAGCCGAGGTTCAGCAAGGCCAAAGCAGATGCTGGCCGGATCACCTCAAGGTAGGCCGAATCACGGGGTAATCCGGATCTGGGGGCGTTCGCCTAACTAGCCCTCATCCGACTTAAGCGGTAAGTCGGAAGCGTATGTCTAACCTCTATGCAGGAAAAGAGTATGGCCGGATGAACCATCGTCCGGGTCACAGTAACCTTCTAGGAGAAGGAAGGAATCTCGCTGGTCAAAAGGAGCCCTAGTACGCACTGCCTGAGCGAAGCGAGCAAGGACTGGACCACCGGGGCGTGGCCGACAAGCGTGACGACGCCCGTGTCAGCTGACGAGGGCGCCGTAGTGGCTCACGTAGCAAAAGCGTAGCTGACGCGGGGAAAAAAGCACCCCGGTCGGTTTACCACTTTGGGAGGGGGCATATTCTTGGGAATATGCCTCCACGTATGCCCTAGGCTGAAACCGAGCCTCCCCTATAAAAGGGGGGCTAGGGCTTCAGTAGAGGGGGTTGGCAGTTTTTCTCTGGACATTTCTGTTAAGGTCTAGGGTTTCAGGTGAGGTATGTGGGTGAGAGTAAGAGATCTTCTTCTTCCTCCTCTCGCCAATACAGCTCTAGGAGCACTTGTAACCTTGGAAGAAAATCAATACAAGTTCTGGTGTGGAGAATCACTTCGCTATCCCTCCCTGGATTCCCCTAGCGTGTACTAGTCCCCACCTTTAGCCTATACATGGCGTCTGCCGTGACACCACCATGACAGCTAGCCCGTGCCACCACATGGTGTGGTTGCCCTGTGGCCCCTATCCGCCTCGTCTTCTAGCTCTGTGAGTCTTCTGATAAAATATCGACTTTGGATTTTGTCCGGTCCAATTCCGAGAATATTGATTTTCTGACTTTCCTGGAACCAAAAACAGCAGAAAACAGGCAACTGGCATTGTGGCATCTTGTTAATAGGTTAGTCCAAGAAACTCTATGAAAAGTACTCCAAAGTGTGGATAAAACACAAGAAAGTAGATAAAACCAAGCATGGAACATCAAAAATTATAGATACATTTGCAATGTATCACTTCTCAATTTTGGACGACATCAGTGCTGACGATGTGATGACCACAGTTGCCCGCATGAGCGGGTTTGACGGGACCAGACGAGCGGTGGGTCCTATTTTCTGACTCTGACTTGACCGAGCGTGCGTAATCTTTGTTTTAACTATGCCTCCTTGATTTCTGCGCGTAATGGGGGTAGTGGGGGACGGTTCGCGCTTCGGGTCTTCCACGTGTCGATCACGATGGACGTCATGCGTCTGATAGGGTTTTTTCTGGCCGTTGGATTACATCTTCCAGGGGGTTAAGTAGCAGTGCGGCGACAGTAATTTTCCCATCTGCTCTTTTCTCTGCCTTTGCCTCCATCGCCATTGCTGCTTCTCCTCTGCTTCCTAGAGTTCATCTTTCTCGCGGCACTGGACCAGCTCCGTGTATTCCCTAGTTACTACCTCCAGTCGCATTGCCACCGTAGGATGGGGAAGAAGAAGGGAGGTGTCGTGGCTGAATCCACCGTCGCCACTATTGCTGCCAAGAAGAAAGGCAGCTCCGCCGCTGCAGGCACCAGCGCCGCCGTCGCCGGGAAGAAGAAGGGCGCGGGCACTCGTGTCACCAATGGCGCATGGCGCGAGTCTACTATCAAGTCTTCTGAGCTCCGTCTTCTATGCCAAGACGGAGTTCTGTCTTCCGCGGTTGCTGACTCGCGAGTCCCTGGTGGTGAGATAACCCCATGTCCTCCAGCCGGTTTCCGGGTGATGTTCCTAGCGTTCATCATCCACGGTCTCTCGCTGCCCCTGCATCCTTTGTTCAGGGGCCTTCTTTGTTTCTATGGGCTCCAGCTGCATCAGCTGTCCCCCAACTCCATCCTCCATGTAGCTTGCTACATTACTCTTTGCGAGTGTTGGCTCCGAATCGAGCAACACTTCGGTTTCTTCAAACGTCTCTTCAAGTTGAAGCACCAGTTGGCGTCTGGCTCCATAGTCTATGATGTAGGCGATTGCGGTATCCACGTCGACTCCTCCGTCAAGTACCTCGACATAAAGCTCATGGCGTTCGTCAAGAGGTGGAGGGACAAGTGGTTCTACGTCCGCGACCAGAAGGCCGATGAAGACCACTACGGACTCGCGCCCTTCGATCCTGCGACGCCGTGCAAGAGGAGGCGCTACTGGAAGAACGTAGTGATGCCCGGCGAGTCCGCAGAGACGGATGTGCTGTACGAGAGCGTCTGCGACCTCGAGAATCGCATGGGTAAATAAGAGGGAGGCTACGCCCTCATTCGCACGTGGCTGCGCCGTCGCGTCCAGCCCCTGCAGGCCAGAGTCCACCCTATGTTCTAATGGGCTGGCGCTGACGATGTCACTCGCGTATCTGCCGATGGCATTTCTGCAAGTGAGGTAGATAAGAGGGTGGGCTGGTCACCAAGTACACCGCCAAGGATGTGCTCCCCAGTGAACCAGTTGTGCCTCCATTCAATGCTGCAAATCTGCCTCCTAAGGTACAGTTGTGCTACGAAGTAGCTTTATCTGTCGAATGCTTCCCTTTTCTTGACTTGTGCTAAAAAAAATTCTATATGCAGGGTTGGAGGGTGTCACCCTGTATGCCCCCTCTTCTTGAGGAGGTTATCCCTCGCGAGGACTTGGAAGAGGACGAGTCGGAATCGACCGTCCCATATCTGAGGGGGAGGAGGAAGCCCCCGAGTCGAGTAGTCCGGACACTCACAAGCGTTCGCGCAGCGAGGATTCGGATACATCTTCTCCTTCGACTCCGGAAGGTGTGGCTGTTGGTGCTGAGTCGTCGATACCTGTCGTTCCTATGAGCGTCGTGGCGCCATCTTCCCGCAAGAAGATGCGACTGCCGAAGGAGTCGTCGTTAGAGTTGGGGGATCCAACCTTCGATTTTGACAAGTTTGATTGGTAAGTATATGAATCTTCCTTTTGGTTCTTCTTTTGGAGTTGCGTTTTCTTGATGTTGGTTTTGTTCTATAGTCAGCCGACGTCGTCATCTTCTGGCGATGTCCAATTTGTGAAGGAATCTGGAGTCACGACCTCCACAGCCAATAAAGTGGCTGAGCACGCCCCTTCTCCTCCATTGGCGGCCCGCTCCGGGCATAATTCATCAAGTTCTCCACATGATGTGGAGCACCAGAAGGTTATCCGGACGTCTGCGCGTCAATCGACTTCAGAGTCATTGGAGAATCATGTATGTGTAGTATTTTCTTCTTCTGATTTTGCAGTCGATTTTTCATCTATACCATCTGCTGATCCTTTGCTATTTATTTCGTCACAGCTTATTGTGAAGGAAGCCGCTCGCTTGGTGGAGCAGGTGCTTGCGATGTGTCGCCAGCATGGAATGCTGGACAATCGCCATCGCGCGGTTGAAAGTGAGTGTTTTTTGCTTCTTCTTCGTCATATTTGTGATATATTCGACTGGCGATCTGCCTTTGTTTGTGTCGCAGCTGAGCATAATGAACTTCTTCACGACACCGCTTCCCTGGAAAAGGCGCTCGCCGCTAATGTGAAAAGTCGCGATGAGGCAATCGCAGCATGTGACGAATCGCAGAAGCGCGAAGAGGATCTGCACGCCTCCATCGTAGCTAGGGAGAAGTTGTTCGAAAAACAGCTTTTCTCGATTGCCAAGGCTCTCTCAGGTATTTCCTTGTTTGGATTTTTGTCGTGTCCTTCCTTTCGAATGTGTTGTTGTTTCTAACTTTTGTGCCAATGCTTGATTCTTGTGTAGATGCCAGCAGTCTGAGCTTCAACCCCCAGGCAGTCCGTCGTGATGATGCCCTGGCAAGTGCCATCTCGGCAGTCTAAGATCGTAGTGCTGCCTTTCAGGGGACGCTCAACAAGTCCAAGGGCGTGCTCAGTTGCCTCCGTGAAGAGCTGGCGCCCAAGGCTGAGTTAATCGAGAATATGGACGATCTGGTGGAGTCCCTTGCCAGAGGCATTCCTGCAGGCTTCAAGACCTCACTTCGTGCGGCTGGCGCTTCGATGTCACTCGCAATGGTTCAGGCCCATGGAGTCGATATTGATCCTGCAACAGTCTCCAAGGCGATGCCTGTCAACGCGGATGGCCAACAGGTAGTCTTTGCTCCTTTTGCAGCTGCCTGTTGCAAGTACGGGCCACAACTGATTAATCCAGTTGCGAAGTATTCTGAGGAACTGCAGCGAGCCAAAAAAGGAGGCGAAGGCTGCGGCGTTAGGGGCCGGCGGGAAGTCTGTGGCGTCTGATACCGCCACAGACTCGATGAGGCCCCCAAAACCGAAGTCCAAGTCGCAGAAACTAGTTGCTCCTCAGTAGCCGTGTCTGTAATAGTTAGATAGCCTAGCTCTTTTGTGTAGAACATGCCTTTAGCGAATGTATCTGCTGATACTTTTTATGCTTTGAATGCACTCGAGTCTTTTGTCTATGCATCGCCTTAGTCTTCTTATTGTCTCTTGCTTGGCTTGTGATAGGGCGCATCGAGTGGTCCTTCGAGTGAAACTCGGAATATGCCATCCGCTGATGATACTTTGGTGCAGTAGCACTCAAGGGTAGATGAATTGTCTCTGCTCTCGCGGCTCCGTGACCGCGTGAAGCAGTTGGAGCGCGAACTGCCTGTGCTCCGTGGTAACGTAGATGTGTGGAAGTCGAGGGCAGAGAAGGCCGTCGCCCGAGAGCAATATTTGCTAGGGGAGGTGACGCAGCTGGGCAACCAATTCAAGTGTTAGCTTTCTTCTTCCTTATCTTTTTTCTTGTAGTCACCTGCAATAGTTCATTGTATTCATACATTTTCCTTTGCTTGGTATATTTGTCAGTGCGCGCCATCCGCAGGATGAGAAGGATAGGATTGCCATTCGTATGAATGATCTGACCCAAGAGCAGCTTCAGGCGAGTGGATACTTCTGGGTCGATCATGATCGCGCAATCGCACTTGCGACCCTGCAGGATCGTGCATCGCTAGTGCTTCACTTCTTGAAGAAGTCGCAATCGTGCTTGAAGAATATTTGTCAAACGATGTTCCCACTGGACGTCGTTCCGTCGAGCCTGCTGGCCCTTCTTGCCAAATTCCAAGACTTGAGTGCAGTCCGCGAGTGTGTACGGCAACAGTTAGTGGCTGGTGCCAAGGCTGCTATGTCGCTGGTGCGACTGCACGGGCCTGATGTGGATGTTGCAGCAATTGCGGCCGGACCGCCAGCAGGTTCGAGTTGGAACATGGTTCCTCACTACCAGGCAGTGGATCGCCTAGCGGAGGAAATCGTCGACTTCTTCGAGGAGCAGACCAACGTTCTTTTGTTGCAACAGTAGTTTATTTTGTATCCTACACATAGTTGCACCAGTGCTGTCAAGTTCATATATATATATATATCCTGTGCATAATTGATTGACATTGATGTATATAAAGAGCTTGTTAGTGTGTATGTTTTTGCGAGTGCATTGCACTATGCGATTCCTTTTCGTTAGCCTGACTTGTGTTTATCTCAGCACCTTGCCAACCTGTCAGGTGCGTTGCAACTGGGTTGGTGTTTGTCAAGGGTTTTGATTAGTACGTCAGCTACTCGGGAGATCGCGTTAGTTCGTGATACATTGCAAATGTATCTATAATTTTTTATGTTCCATGCTTGGTTTTATCCACTTTCTTGTGTTTTGTCCACACTTTGGAGTACTTTTCATATGATTTCTTGGACTAACCTATTAACAAGAGCCATAGTGTCAGCTGCCTGTTTTCTGCTGTTTTTGGTTCTAGGAAAGTCAGAAAATGAATATTCTTGGAATTGGACGGGACAAAAGCCAAAGGGCCTGTTTTTTCGGAAGACTCACGGAGCCAGAATACGAGACGGAGGAGGGCCAGGGGCTGGCCACACCCCCCAGGCGCGGGCTGGGCCTGGCCGCGCCAGGGCATGGTGTGGGCCCCTAGGCACCCCCTCGGTCTCCCTCTTCGCCTATAAGAAGCCTTCTGACCTAAAAACTCTAGGGGTCCAACGTTTTTCCAGAAGGAGTTCCACTCCGACGCCACCACCAGATTCCACGAAACATCACCAGAAACTCTATTCTAGCACCCTGCCGGGACGGGGAATTGGAGGAGATCATCGCCATCATCATCACCATCGCTTCTCCATCAACCATTCATGCCTCCCCCATCTATGAGTGAGTAATCCCCCGCTGTAGGCTATGGGGATGGTAGGGATTGGATGAGATCTATCATGTAATGGCATCAGATTGTTAGGACATGGTGCCTAGTATCTTTTATTAATGCTTTATGACTTTGTTGCGACTTGTTATGCTTAATGCTTGTCACTAGGGCCCGAGTGCCATGATTTCAGATCTGAACATGTTATTGATTCATTATGATAGTATTGTTTTTTGTCTTATCTGCAAGTTATATACACACGTTGTTGTCTGGAACCAATGGCCCCGAAGTGACAGAAATCGGGATAACCTGAGGGAATGGCTTTGATGTGAGGATCACATGTGTTCACAGAGTGTTAATGCTTTGCTCCGGTGCTCTATTAAAAGGAGCACCTTAATTGCCAGTAGTTCCCTTGAGGCCCCGCTGCAAACGGGCTGGCAGGACAAAACATGTTGTGCAAGTTCTCATTGCAAGCACATATGACTATATATGGAACACATGCCTAGGATTATCTAGTACTTGGATGCTTTATCTTATTTATCTGCAATTGCCCTATGTTCTGATTGCTATGTGAATTGTCTTGTCCATGCAATGCCTGTCCATCCATCCCTATGCCTACCTCTCTCGAATCCTACTGTTTACTGCTATTGTTACTACTATCTTTACTTTACTGTTGCTGCCACTTTGCTATTCCTACTATAAAACGGTTGCTACTGATAAACTGCTGTGAGCAAGATTGTTTCCAGGTGCAGCTGAATTGACAACTCAGTTGTTAAAACTTATAATTATTCTTTGGCTCCCCTTGTGTTGAATCAATAAATTGGGTTTCACTTCCCTCGAAAATACTGCGATACATCCCCTATACTTGTGGGTCATCAAGGCTATTTTCTGGCACTGTTGCCGGGGAGGATAGCTTTATTTATCAAGTCCACTTGGAATCACTATTGTTCAAGCTAAGTTTATTTTCGCCTTGTTTGCTTGTTTCTTTATCAAAAATACAAAAAAAGTAGTTCCTACTCTAGTTGTTATTTTCGTTGGTATGTTATTGTCTTGCTTTATCATGCTTGTTGTCAATGGTTGGTTTCTTTGAAACTGAATCTTCTTGGCAAGGTGGGTTCATGGAAGATCAAAAATATTATTATAAGGAACACCGCTTGTCACAAAAAGGGAAACACTTATGGGAACAAATTGATAAATTGTATACCATTGCTAGAAACGTGTGCTCTACTTATAATGTTACTTATTGCTTGGATAACTCTTGTTGCTATAAGAGGTATAAACACCTCCCTTTTCAATGTGAGTATAATGGTAATGTTACCATATCTTCTTATGTTAAAGGAAATTATGACTTTTATGATGTGGAACAAATTGAAGAATTTATTGCTTGGAAGGGTGCATTTGAACTTGCTAGTTTGCTTGGAAATATTGATGATTCACCTTATAAATATTAGGTTTATGGTATACTTAAATTTTGCTTTGATAATTACAAGGAAGAAAATGGCTATATTCTTGAATATATTAATAGATGCTTTCCACAAATGGAAGAGACTAATGCCTTGCAGGATCCTATGGAAGAAGAAATTGATGAACCTAAAATCTCATTAGATGAAAAAGAGGAGGAGAGTGATGAACAAAAGGAGGAAGAATGGATTAGCTACCCATGCCTACCTTCTAATAAGAGTAACTCTTTACCCCTTACATTATTTGATTGCCCCCATGCTTACTAAAGGAGGATGAATGTTATGTTCCTAAGGATTCTTTAAAAAATGTTTATAATAAAGCTCTAGTGCTTGTAGATCATGAAACGAATGCTTTATGTGATAGTTATATTGTTGAGTTTATTCATGAGGCTACTGAAAATTATTATGAGAGAGGAAAATATGGTTGTAGAAGTTTTCATGGTATTGAAACACCTCTCTATGTGCTGAAAGTTTTTATGTCACTCTTGTTGTATCTTTCTATGCCTGTAACTTTGTTCCTTGCGTATTTATTTGCATACACGATTCCTATGCATAGGAAGTTGATTAGATTTAAATGTGTTTTGAATTTGCTTCTTGATGCTCTCTTTTACTTCAACTTATATTTCTTATGTCAGCATCCTCTCAAACTATTATGCCTGAAGATTATAATATGTCTATTATTCTTGGGAGACCTTTTCTTAAATACTGCAGGAGCTGTTATTAATTGTAATCAAGGGAAGGTGACCTTCAATGTTAATGACAAGGAACATACTGTCTATTTCCCCAAGAAGATTGATAGGACTTATGGTTTTGAATTCAATTGAACATGTTGAGGGCATTCAAGATGGAAAAATATATTGTCCCATACCAAGAGAAAAATTTGCAACTATTATGATTGGGACCATTGCTATCAAGGTTGACGTAACATAATCATTAGTGGAATACAAAGTTTTGTCTCATATGAAATTGTTTTGGTAACAAGACCTGATCAACCTTGTTAACAAAAGGATTTCATTGAACAAAACAATGTTTTAACCATGATTATCTCCGCTTACTTTGATTCTATCCATTTTAGTTTTCGCTTATGCCTAACTTAAAGGCGTTAAAGAAACGTACTTATTCGGAGATAACCTAAAAGTTTTAGATGAGTCTTGGAAGTTATTAATTCAGTAATAACCGCTCCTTATCCTTTTTATTTGCTTTTTGTGCCAAGAGTAACCTCTAATGAGAGAGAAGTAATGATTGGGAAAGTTGCTGTCCCGAAAGAGATTTCTGTGCTTCAACGTAAAAATTCGTGTAAAATCTCTGAACGTCTTTTTGAGGCGTGAATGGTTGCACTCCTGCCCCAGGTTGTTATATAACTTTCGTTAGTTCAACACTTTTTGATTTAAGCAACAGAAGATCTTCGCAAAAATTCGTCTTTACCTGGTGGTCTGTTTTGACAGATTTCTGCCATTTTCTGCATTTGCTTCTTGTTGGTTCCTTTTTGAGTTCTTTTGGGGAATTGAGCTTTTTGAGGGAAGTGCTACAGTAGCTAGTGTTCTAATGGAAGTTTATTTGGTGTTGTAACTGAACCTTAAGACCTTTTATCTTGAGTACACTAATGTTGCTAATAAAGATTGTGTGAAGTTTTGTATGAAGGAAAAATTTCAGGCATATGGAAGGAATGAGTAATGAGATGAAGGATGGACTAAAGCTCAAGCTTGGGGATGCCACGCGTGTCACCCCAAGAAATATCGAAGAAGTACAAGCGTCAAAGCTTGGGGATGCACAAGGCATCCCCTTCTTCATCAATAAAAATCCTAGGTTTCTTCCAAACACTTCATTTTTATTATTTCATGCACAGTTGTGTTGTTCTTGGAGCATCTTCTTTTTCGTTTTCATTTTTTTTCGTTTGCTTTTGTTTGCTAAGTTTTCTGAATAAATTGGTTGGACCCCCTCTTTTATACATTGGTGTTCAAATAGTTTGGTTTGGGTTGGAAAAGAGTAGGAAAGCTCATGCTTGAGTGGTAAAGAGAGCTCGTTTTTGACTGTGGCCTTTGCTTTGGCATGCCATGCTTGATATTGTTTTGGCTTTATTCTTAGTATTCTTTGTTGTAGCATGACTTGTTATAAACAACTGAGATTTCTTAATGTGCCTTGGATGAATCATGCGTTGTTTTAGCATATTAAAGCATAGTATGTGGTATTCTCCTTTGATGATTTATTTGGGTTGACTTGGCGCATGCTCACACCATGTTATGACTATCTCAAGTCACCATAGCCTTTATGATCCTTTAGTTTTCAACTTGTAGTATCACTTTATGCTTTGATCAATGATGTTTTGTCGCTCTGCATGATTATGACCATTATTGCTCTCTTAGTATGTCGCTCCCAGTCTTTTGCTAGCCTCCTCAACCAAGTATGAGTTCCACTCATGCATCCAACTCCCTAAACCAAGTTATTCCAAAGAGTCCACCATACCTACCTACTAGCTTATGCTATTCCAAGTATATTCATGCTTTTGTTTACCTTCCAAATTAAACTTGTTATGAGAAAACTAGTGATTAAAGCTCTCACGAACTTGATGGCACACTTTACTTTTCTTGCCCTTAATAAACTCGAACCATTGTGTCTTCTATGTTGTATATGCTTGCACTTATTTGTTGGGAATTAGCAGAACCATGCTTTCATGGGGAACGCTTTCAACATTGCACTTGGCACTTGTACCTAGTTGATATCATGCTCTTTTGTATATGGATGTCGTCGGTGTGAAATGAAAGGGGAGCTTGTAAGTCCATGGAGTTATGTATATGTGTTAGAGAAATGCCTGGGCCGTTGGTCTAATCCATGCTGACATGGTGGAAACCTGCAGTGTAACCATAATGAGCTGTCTATGAAGCATTCTTCTTATAAAAAAGAGGCCTATTTTGAGAAAAAACAGAAAAGAGAAAAAAAAATGAGATTATGAAAAGAGGAAAGAGAGAAAAAAGCACCATATTCCCATGGTAAATAAGAAGATTGCTGAGATGCTTGTTGTCTGCTTGCCTTGTCATTTTGATGGGGATTCGTCTGTATCATCGGGCAAGGGGTACCCCGTTGGCGGTTCTCTATGATACACATGTACTTACGATGACAAGAACTTACCGGTGACTAAACTTGAGTAGCATGAGGAGCGACCCTCGTATACAACGGACATGAGATTTTTGACTTATACTTCGTCAAGGATGTACACCATAGTTTGTTCACTTTAACCTTAATCACTTCAAGATGCTTATGATAGGGGCAATGAGAGCTAAAAGCTAGTAAGTACCATAATTTTTGGAAGCTCTTTATGAAATTTGAATCCCTACTTCCTTATATGAAGGCATTTCTTCCACTTTTATATTGACTCTCCACCTTCTATCTTTATGCACTTACTTTGAGAGCATAGTGGCCATTCTTAGCTCTATGTGCATTGTCCCAAGACTTGTTGATTGATGCATACCTTGATATTGCTTGTTTTAAACTATTTGTATCTGGTCACTCTTATGAACTTTGAAGGTGTCCCATGCATTTATGTTTGCTACTCTATGAGGGACAAGCTGAATGCCACTATGCTATGTTTTCTTTATGTGAAACAAACAAACGTCTTGCAAAGCATTGTTATTCATGAATCTTTTGTTTGTGCCTTTTCATGTTGCAACATAGTTTATTTGTCTTATTGCTAGAACTTTGTTTTTCATGTTATGATTGAAGTACTATGATCCCAGCTTTGAATGTTTTACAAATACTTTGATCAAGTTTATGATGGTGCATGTCACCTCAAAAATTATTCTTTCTTTTTATCACTTACCTACTCGAGGACGAGCAGGAGTTAAGCTTGGGGATGTTGATACATTGCAAATGTATCTATAATTTTTGATGTTCCATGCTTGGTTTTATCCACTTTCTTGTGTTTTGTCCACACTTTGGAGTACTTTTCATATGATTTCTTGGACTAACCTATTAACAAGAGCCACAGTGCCAGCCGCCTGTTTTCTGCTATTTTTGGTTCCAGGAAAGTCAGAAAATAAATATTCTCGGAATTGGACGGGACAAAAGCCAAAGTGCCTATTTTTCTGAAAGACTCACGGAGCCAGAAAACGAGATGGAGGAGGTCCAGGGGTTGGCCACACCCCCCTAGGCACGGGATGGGCCTAGCTATGCCAGGGCATGGTGTGGGCCCCCTAGGCACCCCCTCGGTCTCCCTCTTTGCCTATAAGAAGCCTTCTAACCTAAAAACTCCGGGGGGTTCGACGTTTTTCCAGAAGGAGTTCCTCTCCGTCGCCACCACCAGATTCCACGAAACAGCACCAGAAACTCCATTCCAGCATCCTGCCGGGACAAGAAATTGGAGGAGATCATCGCCATCATCATCACCATCGCTTCTCCATCAACCATCCATGTCTCCCCCATCTATGAGTGGGTAATCCCCCGCTGTAGGCTATGGGGATGGTCGGGATTGGATGAGATCGTTCATGTAATGGCATCAGATTGTTAGGGCATGGTGCCTAGTATCTTTTGTTATTGCTTTATGACTTTGTTGCGACTTGTTATGCTTAATGCTTGTCACTAGGGCCCGAGTGCCATGATTTCAGAAATGAACATGTTGTTGATTCATTATGATAGTATTGTTTGTGGTATTATCTGCAAGTTGTATACACACGTTCTTGTCCGGAACCAATGGCCCCGAAGTGATAGAAATCGGGATAACCGGAGGGAATGGCTTTGATGTGAGGATCACGTGTGTTCACGGAGTGTTAATGCTTTGCTCTGGTGCTCTATTAAAAGGAGCACCTTAATTGCCAGTAGTTCCCTTGAGGCCCAGCTGCAAACGGGCTGGCAGGACAAAAGATGTTGTGCAAGTTCTCATTGCGAGCACGTATGACTATATATGGAACACGTGCCTAGGATTATATAGTACTTGGATGCTTTATCTTATTTATCTGCAATTGCCCTATGTTCTAATTGCTATGTGAGTTGTCTTGTCCATGCAACGCCCGTCCATCCATCCGTATGCCTACCGCTCTCGAATCCAACTGTTTACTGCTATTGTTACTACTGTGTTTACTTTACTGCTGCTACTTTGATATTCCTACTATAAAACTATTGCTACTGATAAACTGTTGTGAGCAAGATTGTTTCCAGGTGCAGCTAAATTGACAACTCAGTTGTTAAGACTTATAAATATTCTTTGGCTCCCCTGGTGTCGAATCAATAAATTGGGTTTCACTTCCCTCGAAAATACTGCGATACACCCCCTATACTTGTGGGTCATCAGTTCGTAGAACAGATGTGTATAGGGTGGTGCAGCCCCTGAGTGGATAATTTGTAAAAATAAAAGGAACACAGAGTTTTGGGGCACTTAGCTTTATTTATTCGTAGGGTAGTACGGGGTACAATGTGTGGCTAAGTAGCCTTGGCTGAGTAGCCTTATTTGCAATGTAAAAATAAAAGATGACTAAGGGTAGAAGCGCCGTAGCTGCGCGACGTTCCAGGGGTTGGAGTATGTGACTCCTGTCTCGAAATCTTTAAGGCAATAGGCGCCATCTGGGATTACTTCTGTAATCACGTATGGTCCCTCCCAAGGGGACTCAAGCTTGAGATTCCCTTGCTGTTTCAGTCGCAGGACCAGGTCTCCTTCAACGAAGGAGCTGGGACGTAGCCTTCTGCTATGGTAGTTGCGCAGGTTCTGCTGGTAGATCGTTGATCTTTCCGCGGCTATATCCCGTGCCTCATCAAGGAGGTCGACGAAATCTTCGAGTGCAAGAGTTGACTCCTGCTCGCTGTAAGCGACCACTCGTGGTGCCTTGTATCGTACCTCTGCGGGCAGCACCGCTTCAGCGTCGTGTACCATGAAGAACGGGGTGTACCCCATGGCACTGTTTGGAGTTGTGCGTAGGATCCAGAGTACCGATTGCAGCCCATCTGGCCAGCAGCCTGTGGCTTGTTCGAGTGGTCTGAGGAGTCGCTTCTTGATGCCACCGCAGACGAGCCCGTTGGCTTTTTCGACCTGACCGTTGGTCTGTGGATGAGCTACAGAGGCATAGCTTACGTTGATTCCCAGGTTTTCGCAGAAACCCTAGAACTCCTTAGAGATGAAGTTCGTTCCATTGTCCGTGATGATGCTAGGTGGCACTCCGAAGCGATAGAAAATGGACACTTGACTGCGCTGGCTCCTGGTTGGTTAGTCACCGGCATGGCCTCGATCCATTTGGTGAGCTTGTCGACTACGACCAAGAGGTAGACATAGCCTCCTTGTGAGGACTTCGGGAGCTTGCCGACCATGTCAAGTCCCCATTGCGCGAAGGGCCAGGCCAATGGAATTGGTCGTAGTTCTGCGCCAGGTGCGTGTGGTTTGTCCGCGAATCTCTGGCAGGCCTTGCACTTTTGGACGATGTCCTTGGTGTCATGCATGGTCGTAGGCCAATAGAATCTAGCTAGTAGAGCTTTTGCAACGAGGGCGCGACTGCCGGCGTGGTGCCCGCAAGTCCCCTCATGGATGTCGAGGAGAACAACCCTTCCATCGGCGTTGGAGACGCATCGTTGGAGTACTCCTATAATGCTGCGCTTGTACAGTTCGCCGTTGATAATAGCGAATGCCTTGGATCGTTGCACAATGTGTCGCGCCTCAGTCGGGTCGTCGGGTAGCCTTTTGCTGAGAAGGTACGTGATGTATGGTTGAGTCCAGGATGGCTCAATCATCATGACGCTCATCGGTCTTTCGAGTCCTGTGTCAAGCTCCAAGTCGTCGAGTGCCATTGTCTCATTGGGCGACGCAGCCCCCGAGTCCGTTACTGCGCTTGTTTTCTTCTCTGTGGCCTTTGGCTTGATGGAGCATTCGCAGATGCGCTCGAGAAATACCCCGGGTTGTATGGGGGCATAAGTAGAGCCAATGTTGGCAAGTGCGTCCACCTCTTCATTGCTTTCACGGCCTATGTGCCGCAGCTCGCAACCATCAAAATCCCCTTCGAGTGTGTCGTAGAGGTCGCGGTAGGCGATCATATTGTCGTTTAGTGCATCGCACTCATGCATTGTCTGGTTGACGCCTAGCTTGGAGTCGCCGTATATTATGAGCCTCTTGGCGCCGCAGGCTTTCGCCATCCTCATCCCGTGCAGCAGGGCTTCGTATTCAGCTTCGTTGTTGGAGGTGGTGAATTGCATTCGCAGAATATATTTTAGCTTGTCTCCCTAGGGCGATGTCAGTATGACGCCTGCGCCCGCTCCATCCTTTCGCTTGGATCCGTCGAAGTGCATTGTCCATAGGTAGGACATATCTGGTTTTTCTGGGAGATGGTTCTCCATCCAGTGCACAAGGAAGTCAGGGAGGACTTGCGACTTGATTGTATCTTGTTTTTCATATGTGATGTCCCGTGGAGACAGTTCGATCCCCCAAAGCACGACTCGCCCAGTGGCATCGGGATTGTTGAGGATATGTCCCAGCGGGGCGTCGTTGACTACCACGATTGGGTGTTCCTGGAAGTAGTGGCGCAGTCGCCGAGCTGTCATGAAGATGTCGTACGCCAACTTCTGGTAGTGTGGGTACCACTGCTTTTTTGGCGTAAGTACCTTGCTGAGGTAGTAGACTGGGCATTGTACCCCATGGACCTTGTTTTCCTCGGCTCATTCTACCACGAGCAATGTGATGACCACCTGGTTGGTGGCGGAGATGTATAGCAGCAATGGTTCCCTTTCGCGTGGAGTCACTAGTACTGGCGACGTGGACAGTAGGCGCTTGAGGTCTTCGAATGCTTCCTGTGCCTCATTGGTCCACTCGAACTTGTCAGCTTTGCATAGAAGTTGGTATAAGGGCAATGCCTTTTCGCCCATTAGACTGATGAATCGACTGAGCGCCGCGATTCGCCCAGCTAGCTGTTGGACACCTCTTACGTTCTTCGGCTTCTCCATGGCCACTATGGCTTTTATTTTCTTCGGCTTTGCCTCAATCCCTCTCGCGGAGATGAGATACCCGAGTAGTTGCCAGATGAGTACGCCAAAGGCGCACTTGTCCGGATTGAGCTTGATCCGGTAGTGGTCGAGGTTGGCGAAGGTTTCACGTAAATCATCGATTAGTGAAGCTTCCTCTTTGGTCTTGATTACGATGTCGTCAACATAGACTTGGATGTTGCGACCAAGTTGGTTCTTGAGGCAAGCATGCATGCACCGCTGGTAGGTGGCTCCTGCGTTTTTTAGCCCGAAAGGCATTGTGTTATAGCAGAACACACCGAAAGGCGTTGTAAACGCTGTTTTCTCTTGATCCTCCTCCTTCATTCGGATCTAATTGTAGCCTAAGTAGGCGTCGAGGAAGCAGAGGAGCTCACATCCCGCGGTGGAGTCGATGATCTGGTCGATTCGTGGCAGCGGGAAGTGATCCTTCGGGCAGTGCTTGTTTAGAGAGGTGAAGTCCATGCACATCCGTAGGATATCCGTGTCCTTTTTTAGTACTAGCACCATGTTGGCGAGCCAAGTGCTTTCCTTGATCTCACGTATGAATTTGGCGTCAAGGAGTCTGTTGATCTCCATTCCGACTGCTTTTGCTCTTGGCTCAGACAGTCGCCTAATTGTTTGTTTGACTGGCCTAGCATCTGGGTTGACGTTGAGTGTGTGCTCGGCGAATTCTCTGGGAACTCCTGGCATGTCCGCTGGACACCAGGCGAAGATTTCCCAGTGCTCACGGAGGAATTCGACGAGCGTGAGTTCCTATGCGGTACTCAAGTTGTTGGCGATGAGGGCCATCTTGGCGGGATTCAATGGGTGGACCTGGATTTTCTTCGTGTGCACCAATGAGTTGAAGGATAGGTCAGGTGAACTTGGCCGGCTCAGGGGAGACCGACTGTTGTTTGTCGACTCCTTTATTCTCGTGAGGTATTCCTAGATGCCGAAGGACTAGGAAATTCTGTTGAACTCCCTGTCGCAACTGTTGGACCTCTCGAAGCTTCCGTTGACTGTGATGCCGCCATTAGGGCCTGGCATTTTCATCTACAGGAAGGCGTAGTGCGGCACTGCCATGAACCTAGCGTACGCGACACGTCCGAGGATACAGTGGTACTATGAGGGCTAGTCGATGACTTCAAAGTCGATACGTTCACGCCGAAAGTTTTTTGGCGTGCCAAAGATGATGTCGAGGTTGATTTTGCCAAGGGGGTATATACCCTTGCCTGGGACGATGCCGTGGAATGTTGTGTCCGAGGCCTCTAGGCAGGTCAGAGGGATCCTCATTGCTCGCAAGGTACTTACGAACATAAGGTTGATGCCGCTTCCTCCGTCCATGAAGACGTGGCTCATGTCAAAACCTCCAATTTGTGCCTCGAGTACGAGGAGACAGTGGCCTGGACGAGGTACTTGGCATGGATGGTCGCGCTTGTCGAAGGTGATGCAGGAGTCGCTTCCACTGAGGTACTTAGTGGTGGATGGTGCTGAGTTTGTCGCCAGATTCACTTGGCGAGTGATGGCCTTTTGCACCCGATTAGAGGGGCGGCCCTTTTGGATCATCATGGTACCCATGGCTCGTGGGTACGGCTCGCCGCCGTGGTACTGGTCCGGCACATCTGCGTTTGGCGGTGGTCTTGGTGGTGGCGGGGGAGCCCCATGTGCCACAGCGCATGGGCGGCTCTGTAGCCCCTGTTAACCGCGTCGCGATTCATCCGAGCCAGACCCTCATGGAGTTTGAGGAGCTCGCGGCAGTCTTTGAGGAGGTGGCTGGATTTCTTTTTGCCATCATGCTTATTGATGTAGAAGTGCACGGTGCATGGTCCGGACAGCTTGTCTTCAATGGACAATGCGGGTGCCTCATCGCGAGTGCAGTGCTGCCATACTTGCGTGGTTTTCCTGGAGTCGCGGTATCCACCGCTGCGGTAGCCGCTGTTGCGGTTGTCGTCGCGTCTGTCGGCGTAGACGGCTGCGACCATGTTGACATCGCCGCGATCACAGTAGATGCGCATTCGACGTTTGCTTCGGCGGTCTCGTCTGCGTTCGAGTTCTGCTTCGTCATCGGAGTGAACATGATTCTTCACCGAATCTTCTCCGTCCACCCACCGATTCGCAATTTCCATCAGGTGGTCAATGGTTTTGGGCTTCGAGCGGACCAGTTCCTCCCTGAGCTCTATGCGGCGAACATCGCCGTTGAATGCGTCGATTGCGCGATCCTCCGAGATATTTTCTGCGGAGTTCTTGATGATGGACCACCTCTGGATGTACGAGCATAGTGATTCGCCCGACCTTTGTTGGCAGCACCTCACCTCTTCGATTGACGCAGGAGGTGCCCTTGAAGTTGCGTACAAAGTTGTAGACCAGTTCTTCCCAACTACGGATGGATCCACGAGGGAGGTTGTTGAGCCATACCTAGGCGGCGCCCTGTAGCTGTAGCTGCAGGCACTGCATGGCCGTGCTTCGACTGCCGCCGTGGTGCCTGACGGAAGTGATATGGTCCTCTAACCAGATTTTCGGGTCCAGCAGACCGTCAAACTTTGGGTTTTCTGATGGGAGCTTAAACCCCATGGGCATGCGCTTTTGCCTGATGGCTCTGCTGAAGCATCTAGCGCCATAGAGCTCCACATCTTCGTCTTCTGAGTCAGTCGATCGGACACGTCGCGCTCTTGACTTGTCGATCTTGCGTTGTGTGATGTCATCACGTGCGTCGTAGTCGCGGTCGTGTCGCCGGGAACGGCAGCGTCGAGACAGATCATGACTGTCATCGCTGGATGAGGGCGAGGAATAGCGTTTTGCCAGAGCTTTGCCTTTCTTCGGCTCTGGTGTCGGCTCCTTGTCGAGAGCGGCCTTGACTAGCCCCAAGCCCGCGATCGTAGATCGGTGCATGGCGGCTTAGGGATCTCTAGCTGGCGGCTGGTTGTTGAGGAGGTACATGGTGGCTGATGTCACTACAGCTTGCGGCGTCTTTCGGACCACATTGCCTCGCGTGTCGACTGTCATAGAGCTGAAGTCAAGGACCTTTGCAGCTTCTATGCGTTCTTGCTCGGTGAGATGAGCCATCCGGGATCGCCTCTTGTTTGTGATGTGCTCGTTGCCCTTTGAGGAGGATCCTCCGTGGGAGGAGATGTTGGAGATATGCCCAAGAGGCAATAATAAAGTGGTTATTATTATATCTTTATGTTTATGATAAATGTTTACATCCCATGCTATAATTGTATTAACCGGAAACATTAATACTTGTGTGTTTTGTAAACATAAAAGAGTCCCTAGTAAGCCTCTTGTTAAACTAGCTTGTTGATTAATGGATGATCATGGTTTCCTGATCATGGACATTGGATGTCGTTAATAACAAGATCATATCATTAGAAGAATGATGTGATGGACACACACCCATAGTAAGCGTAGCATAAGATCAAGTCATTAAGTTCGTTTGCTATCACGGAACGAGTAAAGAGTACTTATCAGTAACGAGGAAGAACTAGGTATGGAGATACCGACGATCAAACCTCGGATAAGTATAGTATCGCGTGACAAAGGGAATTGGTTTCGTATGTAAGTGGTTCAATCGATCGCAAAGTCATCGTTGAGTATGTGGGAGCCATTATGGATCTCCAGGTCCCGCTGATGGTTATTGATAGGAGATGTGTCCCTATCATGTCTGCATATTCACGAACCGTAGGGTGACACACTTAAGGTTCGAAGTTGTTTTAAGTAGATATGGAATATGCGTTGGAGACCGAATGTTTTTCAGAGTCTCGGATTGGATCCGGGACATCACGAGGAGATCCGGAATGGTCTAGAGAATAAGATTCATATATTGGGGATCATTTTCTGAGTTAGGAAATGTTCCGGAGTATTTGTATGAGGGTTCTAGAAGGTTTCGGAATGTTCTGGAAGGTTCTGGAAGGTTTCTTGGAGTTTGCTTGAAAACCAAGGAAGGGATCAAGGAGTCCTGGTGGGTCAAGATACGGAGTCGTGGGGGAGGAGGACTCCTCGCCCCACCTCCAATCCGCCGGCCTACAAGGGAGGGGAGTCCTACAAGGACTCCCCCTCCCTAGGCGCCTCCCCTCTTTAAATAGAGGGGCAGGGGCGCCCCCTCCTCCCTTGCTCTCATAACACCCAATCTCTGCCGCCTCTCTCCTCCACCATCTTCTACACAGGCATAGGCGCAGCCCTGCAGAATTCTCTACTCCACCACCACCACCACGCCGTCGTGCTGCTGGGATTCCGTGGAGAAGATCTACTACCTCTGCTGCTCGCTGGAACAGGGAGAGGAAGGTCTGCTTCGACTCCGCACGTGTGACCGACTGCGGAAGCGCTGCCAAAACGTGGCGCCGGAAGGATCGTCTACTTGACCAAGGGCGGAAGCGCTGCTGGAACGCGACGCCGGAAGGATCGTCTACTTGACCGACGGCGGAAGCGCTGCTAGAACGCGACGCCGGAAGGATCGTCCACACGATCTTGAGATCGGCAAGTGATCGACCACATCAACCACGAGATCTAATCTCGTTAACGCTTTCGGATCTACGAGGGTTAGTTCCTATCTATCTCGTTGCTCATGTCTAATAGATTAGATCTTGGCTTTTATCTGGATTAGATCTAGGTTTTGTTCGTTCTTGCGGTAGAATTTTTTTGTTTTCCATGCTACGAACCCATCAGTGGTATCAGAGCCGTATCTATGCGTAGATCTGTTGCACGAGTACAACACAATGTTTTTGTGGGCGTTGATGCTTTTGTTGTCGGTGTCTTAGCGTGTACTTTGCATCTTGCGGCATGGTGGGATGAAGCGGCTCGGGCTAACATTACATGTCATCGCACATGAGACTTGCTCCACGCTTGACGTGCAACTTGCTTTGCACAAGTGGCTTTGCGGGTGTCTGTCTCTCCCACCATAGTTAAGATTCGATTTACAATGAGCATCTTGACAACACTTGTATCAACTTTGTGGTTCTTGTTCATAGGTAAGATCGGTCTTATGCGAAAGCCCCAAACCACGTAAAACTTGCAAAGAAAATTAGAGGCGTCTAACTTGTTTTTGCAGGGGTTTTGTGATGTGATATGGCCATCATGTGATTGTGATTGTATTTGATGTATGCAATGATCCTTGTTGTAATATGGCAACCGGCAGGAGCCTAATGGTTGTCTTTAATTCTGTTAAGACCTGTGTGTCTATTCATCTTGTAATAGCTTTATTCCAAGTAGTTGTAATAGTTGCTTGTGATGATGGACAACCATGAAGCGGCGCCACTGACCTTGACGCAATGCTGGTGATGATGGAGATCATGTTCGTGCTTTGGAGATGGAGATCAAAGGCGCAAGAAGAAAGGGCCATATCATATCACACTTATTATGAATTGCCTGTGATGTTAATCCTTTATGCATCTTGTATTGCTTAGATCGCGACGGTAGCATTATAAGATGATCCCCCTCACTAAATATCAAGTAATAAAGTGTTCGTCCTTAGTTGGCACCGTTGCTAAGACTCGTCGTTTCGAAGCATCTCGTGATGATCGGGTGTGATAGACTCTACGTGTGCATACAACGGGTGCAAGCCAGATTTGCACATGCGGAAACTAAGGTTAACCTTGACGAGCCTAGCATGTACAGACATGGTCTCGGAAAACGGAATACCGAAAGGTAAAGCATGAGTCATATGGATGATATGATGAACATGTTGATTGTTCGCCTTTAAAGCTACATCATCTCACGTGATGATCGGACTTGGTGTAGTGGATTTGGTTCGTGTAATCACTAAAACAACTCGAGGGATGTTGTTTTGAGTGGGAGTTCATTTGTAATTTGGATTAGTCGAACTCAATTTATCATAAACACAATCAAAGTGAATTTGCATAGTTTGTTGTAGTCATTGGCATCCGTTCACCACCTTACGCTTAGTTATAGTTGAGATAGTGGAACTATAGAAATTCTGGATATTTACTTTACGAACTGGTATCGTATTGTTTTGAATGTCAATTTAAAGTTTATAAGTCCTATTGCAAACTTTCAGCAAACTCCATTTACTCCATGAAGTTTAATAAGTAGTATTAAATCAAGAGTAGGAATTCCAATGTTAGTATCTAAAGTATCATGTTTGCCTCCATGATTCTTGATACTCAAAAGATTGTTTTTAATATCAAGTTTATCTAGGAGTTGAATGCAATGTTTCAGAAACCATCATATCTGAAAGGTATTGCGATATCTAAAACAATGTGTTGGTTACAACATGATAGAGTATACGTCCTCATATTTGATGAGAATTTGTGAAGATTGGAGACGCTAGTCGTCCTAATCCTCCAAAAGGTTTTGAAAAAGAAACATTATACTCGCAATTCACCTTTATAAGCTATAGCAGCTTGATCATGAAAGTTGTCATGATAAGGATGAATAGAAGATGTAAGTAAAATGTTTACTACACTAAAAGATTACTAAAGAATGGATTTTTGAAAGAACACCAAACATTTGATGATGGTGATCCACCTCAAAGTGCAAGTCCAAAGGTATTAGTAGTTGACTATATATGCTTTGTACCATGTGTCATGCTGATGACACCACTATTGATGTTGATAGATTCTTTTAAAAGAAAAGGAATTGCTGAAAGAGAATCTATAAAATATTTGGCAGAAAATAAAAGGTTGGAGATGTCCAACTTAGGCATATAGAAGATATACGTGTTATGGTTGTATTCCTTGCTTGTTAAACAATGTGGTTCTCCGATATTGGATACCGAATTGGTTGGTATGAAGTGTCATACAAGACAACACAATTCATGAACTGCAATGGCCTAAGTAACTAGCAAGAGAAAATGTGATGATGTTCATCGAAAACAAACAAAGGGTTGTTGTGTTACTCGTTAACATCAAAGCTTGCCTTCAAGATTTGTTTCAATAATTGTTATTTTGATCAGGTATTATGACGACAAAAGGTTGTTCAAATAATTACCGTATTTCATAATAGATGGATGATATACAAGTCTGGTTGGAAAAATAACGACCATAAAACTAATGCTAAAATGTCGCAAGACAAATGATTGAAAGATCACTTGTGAAGTGACATCGCCGTTGAAATTATATTGAAAGGATATATGAAGAAACTCCATGTTGATGGATTTTTGGAGTCTTTGATTTGGATCAACTGACGCTTGTGATACTTTCCTGGAGATAATTAAAACTCCGTTCGTAGGCCAAAAGAGGAACGGACGACTAACTGATTGGAATTTGTACATATTGATGTATATAGTCCATTATGTGTAGTCGTGGGCGATGGATTTCAACTTCATATGCTTTCTCTGAAGATTTGAGTGAGTATATGTATATACTTACTCAATAAGGAAGAAGTATGAAACATTTGAAAAATGTTCAAAGACTTTCAAGATGAAGTGGAAAATCATTGTAACAAGAAAATAAAAGAGTTTATGATTGGATCATAAAGAAAGATGTTTGAGTTACAAGTTTAGCAAAACACCTAAGATTTGAGGAATCGTTCCATGGATTTGCATTTCCCAAAACACCATAGGAGTATGGAGTGTTCAAGATATGTAATGAAACCTTGTTTGACATGGTAAGATCAAGGGTGTCATTTATAAAACTGCCATTATGTTTTAAAGATTAAAGCTTTAGTGACTACCGCTTTTACACTGAAAAGAGCTCCATCGTGATTCGTTGAAATGACAACATATGAGTTATGGTTTGGGATAAAACCCGAATTGTCTTTTCTTAAATTTTGGTATGCTATGCATAAGTAAAATGTTTACAACCAAAGTCGGATAAGCACGTCTTTGTAGGTTATCCCAAAGAATTTGTTGGGAATTTCTCCATAACACTGAGGACAAAAGAGTTTGTTACTTGGAACGTCAAGTTTCTTGAGAAGGAATTTTTCGTGAAAAGTTAAGTGGGAGGACAATAGAACTTTGATAAGGTTGTTGAACCTTAGCTATATGTGCTAAGTAGCGCAGCGCCGGAAAGTGTCCCGGTGACGGCCACAATGCTCATGGCTCTCGTGATTACAAAAGGTGTGATCTCGGAGATTAGAGTTCCTATAGAACCATGTGGGTCGGTAAGAATCAAATAGTAAGATTTGATAAGCAAGATGTTATTGTTTTGACAATGATGAACTGACTACATGCAAAGAAGCAATGATGGGCCCTGACTCCATAAAATGACTAGAAGTCATGGAATCCGTGATAGTATCCATACACGAGAAATCAAGTTTCTGAACTTAGAAGACCCTCCGGAAAGGCGTGAAGCCTATCGGTCGTGTTTGGATCTATAAAGAAATAGACATGGATGTTTCAAATCTATGAAATAGTCCACATGTCGAAAAGAGTTTACGACAATGTTCAAGGGATTGACTATGATAAGATTTGATCTTTCATAGCGATATTTAGTCTGGACGGATTAACGTAGCAACCACTACATATATTTTTGTATATGGTAGTTGAACAAACAAAACAAGTTCTTCTAATAGAACGGTTACCTAGGAAGTGTACATGACACGATCCAAAGGGTTTTGTTGATTCAAAGGATGCTAAAAGAGTATGCAAAACTTCAATGGTTGAAGTAAGCATAGCGGAGTTGGAATCTTCACCATGATGAAACTGTTAAAAGAGTTTAAATTCATCGGAGATGATGAAGATGCTTGCATTTGCAAGAAATTAAGTGGGAGCGCTGAGACATATTTCTAATACATTATGTAGAGGACATATTGTTGATTGGAAATGATGTATCTTGTATTGACAAAGGTTAAGAATTTCATTTCGATGAAAGACTTAGGCATAACCCAAGAATTAGGCATCAATGTCTATATGAATAGATTGAGGCGCTAATATGGTTTTGCCAAATGTACATAGATAAGATGTTGAATGAGTTCAATATGGAAACAACAAGAAAGGTTCTTGACGCACGGAAAGGACTGAATCAAGATTCGAGTGTGTTGACACGAGATTCAAGTGTTTTGACACTTGGTGAAATCACAAGAATATTTTGATCAATCATTCTTTGAGATGTACATATCCAGATATGTCCTATGCTCTAAATGTTCTGAGCATATACTAGAATGACTCATAAGATGATCATTGGACAATAGTAGGGATATTCCTATGATCTTTCAAAGAACTAAGAATATATTATTTATGTAGTGGTGACAAATAGTTCATTGTAAATTGTTACATTAATACTAGTTTTTTCACAAGATAAGTTTATCTCAATTTAGACTATGGGTAGCACAATGTAATGGAAAGGATGTTCCATGATGGATTTGGATGAGTTCCAAAGTTGAGACATTGTGACGGATACTACAACAAAAGGCTAAGTATATAACTGCTGTAGTAGCAGCAAAGGAGGGCATTTGTGTTAAGTAGTTTGTTATCAAACTAGGTGTGTTTCAAAGTGGGATAATACTATGAAGATATATTGTGTGACAATAATATCAACATATTTTGAGCCGAAGGAACTAAAGGTCTCACCAAAGGACCAAATTTATACAATGCCATCTCATTAGAGAATGAGTAATGCGTGGAGACGCAAGGACATGCACATACACATAGACCTGGAAGTGTCAGATCCGAAGATTATGTTTACCACTAGCAATAGTGTCTATACAACACCAGAAAGCCATAGGTGTTGAATGCACAAGTTTTTAACTAGATTATTGACTCTAGTGCAAGTGGGAGACTGTTGGAGATATGCCCAAGAGGCAATAATAAAGTGGTTATTATTATATCTTTATGTTTATGATAAATGTTTACATCCCATGCTATAATTGTATTAACCGGAAACATTAATACTTGTGTGTTTTGTAAACATAAAATAGTCCCTAGTAAGCCTCTTGTTAAACTAGCTTGTTGATTAATGGATGATCATGGTTTCCTGATCATGGACATTGGATGTCGTTAATAACAAGATCATATCATTAGGAGAATGATGTGATGGACACACACCCATAGTAAGCGTAGCATAAGATCAAGTCATTAAGTTCGTATTGCTGTAAGCTTTCAAATACATAGTAACCTAATCCTTCGACCATGAGGTTATGTTAATCACCATCACCGGATGGATACTTTGATGACATCAAACGCTGCTTCGTAACTGGGTGGTTATAAAAGTGTCATTGGGTATTCTGAAAGTATGTGTTGAAACGCATGAACCAAGATTGGGATTTGTCCATCCATATGACAGATAGATATGCTCTGGGCCATCTCGGTGGAATGTCATCTAGTTAGCTTGCAAGCATGTGACTTGGTCGCAAGGGATGACATATCACGGAACGAGTAAAGAGTACTTATCAGTAACGAGGAAGAACTAGGTATGGAGATACCGACGATCAAACCTCGGATAAGTATAGTATCGCGTGACAAAGGGAATTGGTTTCGTATGTAAGTGGTTCAATCGATCGCGAAGTCATCGTTGAGTATGTGGGAGCCATTATGGATCTCCAGGTCCCGCTGATGGTTATTGATAGGAGATGTGTCTCTATCATGTCTGCATATTCACGAACCGTAGGGTGACACACTTAAGGTTCGAAGTTGTTTTAAGTAGATATGGAATATGCGTTGGAGACCGAATGTTTTTCGGAGTCTCGGATTGGATCCGCGACATCACGAGGAGATCCGTAATGGTCCGGAGAATAAGATTCATATATTGGGGATCATTTTTCTGAGTTAGGAAATGTTCCGTAGTATTTGTATGAGGGTTCTAGAAGGTTTCGAATGTTCCAGAAGGTTCTGGAAGGTTTCTTGGAGTTTGCTTGAAAACCAAGGAAGGGATCAAGGAGTCCTGGTGGGTCAAGATACGGAGTCGTGGGGGAGGAGGACTCCTCGCCCCACCTCCAATCCGCCGGCCTACAAGGGAGGGGAGTCCTACAAGGACTCCCCCTCCCTAGGCGCCTCCCCTCTTTAAATAGAGGGGCAGGGGCGCCCCCTCCTCCCTTGCTCTCATAACACCCAATCTCTGCCGCCTCTCTCCTCCACCATCTTCTACACAGGCATAGGCGAAGCCCTGCAGAATTCTCTACTCCACCACCACCACCACGCCGTCGTGCTGCTGGGATTCCGTGGAGAAGATCTACTACCTCCGCTGCTCGCTGGAACGGGGAGAGGAAGGTCTACTTCGACTCCGCACGTGTGACCGACTGCGGAAGCGCTGCCGAAACGTGGCGCCGGAAGGATCGTCTACTTGACCAAGGGCGGAAGCGCTGCTGGAACGCGACGCCGGAAGGATCGTCTACTTGACCGACGGCGGAAGCGCTGCTAGAACGCGACGCCGGAAGGATCGTCCACACGATCTTGAGATCGGCAAGTGATCGACCACATCAACCACGAGATCTAATCTCGTTAACGCTTTCGGATCTACGAGGGTTAGTTCCTATCTATCTCGTTGCTCATGTCTAATAGATTAGATCTTGGCTTTTATCTGGATTAGATCTCGGTTTTGTTCGTTCTTGCGGTAGAAATTTTTTGTTTTCCATGCTACGAACCCATCAGGAGAGCCCAGCACGTCGAAGACTCGACTCGTCTGCCGCATTTTTGCGTGCTTCGAGTTGCGTGAGTGTATACACTTGGCGCCTGTATTCATCCTTCAGAAGCCAATGGTAGCCCATCAGCATGTTCTGTGGGGAGTCGAGAGGCAGGGGTTGCCTCGTAGGGCTTCTCGGCAGCGGGCCCACTCGTTATCGTTGAGCCTGATTACTACGCGCTCTCTTGTGTTTTCATTCACCATGGTTGGTGGTTCGATTGCTCCTCCGTTGCCGTTGTCACCGTTACCGCCATTGGGTATGCCACCGTTAGGAGGATCGGTTCCATTTCCACGGTTTCCCGTGTTGTCACGATTGGCGGAGGTGTCACATGCGTTGATGACGGCGCACATGAAGTGATTGGGGAAGTTGCTGCTCCCGCAACTTTCAGATCCGGAGCCGTAGGCCCTGTCTTCAGTTGCTAGATCACCCACATCGGATTCGCGACTGTTGTCGCTGTCCGTACTCCCGGCTGAAGTCGGGGCGTTGAGCTCACTGAGGGTGCCGATCGACGGAGGGAACCACGATGCTGGAGCAATCGATGGTATTGTCAGCTGGTCAGGCATACGAAGCGTGGCCATCTGACCAACTTGTAAGTGGAAGCTCCCGATCGCCAGGCTAATTCCGTCGTCCATGGATTCAAAAGCCGGGTGGGTGGCCGACGTGTGGACGGTGAAGTCGAACGCGCCGAAGAGCTGGCGAATCTCCGCTGTTGCGGAGTTGTAGATCGTAGTTGATGGGGCCGAAGAAGCCGCAACATCAGCACTCCCAATTCCCACAGACGGCGCCAATTGACGAGGGTTTAACTCATCAATGTCCATTGTTATGGACTTGGGTTTTGGAGAAGGAGGGAGCGCTGGAAGCATGAATCGGCTAGCAAACAAGCACACATGGGACTAGAAGATTTACCCAGGTTCAGGCCTTGTAAAGGTCCCTACTCCTGCTTGTCTGCTCGTGGAATTATCAAAGGAATCGAGGATTACAATGGTGCGCAGATGCAATCTGGCAAGGGTTGTGGAAACTAGGGTTGCGTGTGTCCTCCTCGCCGCCCCCTCCTAGCCTTTATATAGATAGGCTAGGTCTCAGGTAGTAGGTCGAGTCAGTTACAGGTTAGGGTTTTCCCTTTAAACTTTCTATCTTTAGCTTCTTCTTGTTCTGCAAGCGACCTAGAGTCCGTAGGTTACTCGAGTTCTCCATTTGGGCCTTGATGACGCCATGGGCTTCCGTTGTATTCATGCCATATATACCAAGCTCGAGTACCTGTAGGGTATACCGATGTCAGTCTCTGACAATTCCGAGTAGATAGAAATTTCCGTGCTCGTCGTTTTGATATGTTATGTATTTTTTTCGACGTCGTATCCAAAAGTTATAGCCGTTTTACCGTGCCATGATTTGTTTTGCAAAACATGTCGAAATTCATGTTTGTTAATTTTCCTAAAAACTATATCGCATGACCTACATATATCTAAAACGATTTTAATTTAAGTGTTTATCATTTTATGTTCTTTTTTGCAAACCTAAAAAGGCGATGGGGGGTGTGAGAGCAGAATTTTAAAAAGTTATTTGTGGCACACCATTTTTGGGTACGCCACGGGTATTTCAGGTCAGTGGCGCACCTCAACTCCGTGCCCCACATATACTATGCAAACTTTTCGATTCGTGGGCCCACACCTATCCGTGGTGCACCGAAAAAGCATGCGTCACTGATAACTAACTTATCCGTTGTTCACGCCAATTCCGTGCGCCACGGGTATACCACCCATGGATGGGGGCGACCCTCGGCTCCGGGGCCCACATATGCGTGGCGCACCTGTTTGTCTGTGCGCCAGGGGTATGCCCATATCAGTGGCGCGCCACTTTTCCGGTGCGCCATGGATAACTATCCGTGGAGCATCCTATCGATGTATGCCATGGATACGACCCCTGTGGATAAGCCTTTTCCTACTAGTGTTAGCGCCGGCGCGCGGTTACATACCATCGGCGGATCACTAATTTAGTGCGCCGGCGGTATATTTTTTCTATAGCCATTTTCCTAGTAGTGTTCCGAGTCTACACATATTCCTGACCAAACTTGTAATCCTATATAACTAAGAAGATCAACCCCACTAACTTATTTCTCTAAACATGCAGCCTATCCACCTCATCAAGCATATTTGAGCAATCCTAAACAGCCACATCATCATAATTGCCACATCAGCCCAATAAAAAAACTGTAGATCACTATTACGTTGAATCGATCCTTCCATTCAGCTCAGTTTTAAAAAAAAATCCTTCCATTCAGCTTCCAAGGAAATCCGCTCATATTCCTTCAATTTCCTGTTTTATTTCCTCCCTGCGCACCTCGTGAATAGACTCCATCAGTCGACGGCCCGCCTCCCGAAAGTGCATTAACTCCTGACTAATTGTTGCTCTTTTCCTCTCCCCTTTTTCATGTTTCTTCACCATTAATCCCGTCCATGTTACAGCTTTAAGCAGTGGATGTTCTCCATTTCCGTCAATCCACCATATCTAGGAGCCAGCGTCCATGCTCCTACGACCCTATCGCAATCTCCCTTTATGAGCCATCATCTTTCTCTTCTCCACCTTCTCTATTACGCCTCTCCTCGCCATGTCCTTAGGTTTTGGTTCAGCTTGCGCTCTCAGAAAGATAACATGTTGGACATGATGAATTTGCAGGATTGGGTCGCCGACGTTCATCACTTGCTGGTAACATGTGTGCTGTATGAGGCGAATATGGAGTCCTTTCGTCGCGCCTCACACTTCAATCATTCAATCACCACGCCTTCTAAGGCTAGCCCAGATTTTCCCTCAAACCCAATCCTCTTCTATTATCATGCAGATATGTTGGTTTTTTCCCTGTCTTTGGTCATTTGGTGAGTATGCTAATTGATTCCTTATTTAAATTTATTGGTTTCTGTATTCATATCATGGCGAATGTGCTTCATGTTAGAGTACGTATATGTGTATAGGATAGAGATAGACTAGGACTCTACATCTTGTACTACAAGTCTCCACCTACCCCATGTAACTCTATATAAACCCCTACAAAGGTCAGATCAATACAACACAATATTCATAATTTCCACGTGGTATCAGAGCGGTTAGCCTCACGGCGCCGATCTTAAGTTCTTCCACCACTGCCGCGACGCGCCGCCCCTGGGGAGATTACTCCTCGGGGGCGCGGCACCCGATTTTGATCAAAGATCGAATTGGTTCTTTAGATTAGATCTTAGATGAATTCTTAAATTTCTTAGAGTAGATCCGATTTCCAAAATCCCAATTTCTTAGACTAGATCCAATTAGCCACAAATAAATCCCTAGACTACAGTCATAGACATCTGGCAACACGGTGCGGAAATCGGCCGACGCAAAATCAATACGAAACCAACAAAATCAGGGTGGCATGTGCGCGCCGCACGACAGCGACGCCAACCACACTAAGATCTACACTGCTCCGAGACACGACTACACCGATATCAAGATCTACACTGCTTCGAGACACGACTACATTGACACCAAGATCTGCACTGCATCAAGCCGGACTACATCGACCCGAACATCTACGTCAAGCTGTACGACTACACCAAGATCTTCGTCGAGTTCTACATCGCCAACAAAAATCATCGCCATGGTCTACATCACGTGGTCTAAAACCGCGCCGCCACAGCCCGGCGCTCTGCTAGGGCGATCACACGATCGCCTCGCCCGCCTGGTCAAAAATCCGCCGCCGCCGCCGATCCTATGTGATCCTTGCCGCCGCCATAAAATCCTTGCCGCCGCCGCTTGCCTTGTGCCCTGGCCGCCGCCTCAAAAACCCTACAACCAAAAACCTGTCGCTGCCGCAGATCTCTGCCGCCGCCGCACAAAAAACCCGCCGCCGCCGCAGATTACTGCCGTCGCCGCACTATGACCAAGAAACCCGCCGCCGCCGCACAAAACCCTAAAACCCTACAACACAAACCGTGCAATTTGTTGCGCCTCCGGTGCGGCTACAATGACCACGACAACTTCGACCACGGCTACATCACGACCGGCTACCTCGACATCGACATCAAGAACAACGTCTACAGCAACTCAAGAACTCCAGTCAACAACGTCCGTGTCGTCACTTGCGTTCACGCCACTCCTGCTGTGACTGCGGGAGGGAAGAGAGGCACCAGAAGGGGACGCAGTAACCGCCCCTAGGTGCTAGTCATGATCATGTCCACGCAGGTGATGATGACAAAGAGGTGAAGACGACGAAAGCGCAAGACTTCAAATCCAGTCGCAAGCGTCCGCTTCACTCCCGCTCCGAGCCATGATCATGTCCACGCAGGTGATGATGACAAAGAGGTGAAGACGACGAAAATGCAAGATTTCAAATCCAGTCGCAAGCGTCTGCTTCACTCCCGCTCCGACTGAGGGGGATGTTAGAGTACGTATACGTGTATAGGATAGAGATAGATTAGGACTCTATATCTTGTACTCCAAGTCTCCACCTACGCCGTGTAACTCTATATAAACCCCCACAAGGATCAGATCAATACAACACAATATTTTAGGGATTCATAATTTCCACACTCCACACATGTCTACTCTTTTTGCTCTCTAATTCGTGTGTGCCAGCATGTAATTCTCACCATGTGAAGGCAGAATAACTACAAAGCACGTTTGTTCTCTTTTTTTTCTGTATCTGTTCTGATAAAAACTCATGATTCGTATTGAAATTTATTCTTTATGCATATGTGTAGTGGCCCTGATAAATATAGGGTTTTAGTCCTTGATCTGCTATTCATATCTTGCTCTCAGATTGACGTAATCCCATAAAGTACTGCTGCACCGTTCTCAACTGAACCCATGACAATTCAATATCAGGTTAGTGAGGTTTAGCTTGGTTATTGCTGAATGAAACCAAGTCAGATCTGTCATTAAGTTTATTTGGATTTCATGAAAATTCTGTGAGTATCAGAATGAGCCTCATCATGATGGGTGATTGTCCAGTTCACAGATTTTGCATAAAGATTTTATCAACATTGTTACTGAAACAAATGAGGAAGACGATCCTACTATATCCATTGGAAGTAACGATTTCTCTTTGCAGGAATGGATTAATTTTGCGTCGGTTTTAGTATCCTACATTGTTGAAGACAACTCCAACGTTATCCCTTTATACTTGCCTCCTGTTCGGATCGGCAATATATTGAGAGAATCAATATCACAACTTTCAGATAGCTCTTCTCTGTAGATTGATGTCTTTTTTTTTTCTTTCATTCTGATTGATGCAATAGCAGCCGAGATCTTTCTCTCCGCCATCTCCGTTGCGCAAATCTTATAATTAACCTACAGCTCCACCAGATGTCCACTGCATCAGATTTCATCTAAATACAAATGAGTGGTATAACCTGGGTAACGTTATGTTCCAGTCTCCATGCATTCATATTTATTATCCCGGACACAGTTCTCCATTTGCACATCATGCACACAGATAAAAATACCCAGCAAGTGGTGGTGCAAGAGGTTCGTTTGGAGAATAGTCTGTGCCCAACCTATTTTTCCACCTACAACGTATGCTATCTTCATTTCATACGTTTTCATATGTGTTGACGGGTTCTACCGGTTAGTATTTGTCCATTTTTCATCATTTTATTCATAGAGAATTCATGAATAATAATTACAAATATTATTATTTGATAACATTTAAAAAATTCAAGTGTGCATCAAACAATACATAAGCCGGTGTTGCACTTTCCTTTAAAAAAATACATTATTATTTAATAGAGCAAATAATTTTATTATATTATTATATTATTTATTTATGTAGATTTCATTTCCAAATGAATTGCAATAATTTAATAATATGTAACGCAGCAACGCGCGGGGCATCATCTAGTTTATATATGTTGTCAAAACCCACTAGACGAATCTAAGATGCACTTTTTAGTGAAAAAAACCAAGTGTGCCTACATGAATAGCATAAACTAAAAACGTCTCCATAAAACAAATTTTTTTTCACTATCCAAATATGGCTTACTAAGCCTCTCTCATAGAACCACAACTTGTAATAATATACAAATATAAAAAAGGACGCACCTAGGGGCTGGCGTCTTTCGGCGGGATCATGAATGCAGAGGCGAATGGAGTACGCTCCAGTGACCGTGTCCGCGCTCAGGTCAACGCCCGACGACACGCAGATGGCCAGGGCGATGCTGCTCAAGGCTCAAACCTTGCAAGGTAAAAATTTAAATCCAAAGTTCTCTATTTTATCTTTTAATACTGAAGATATTATTCATAGAGCTAGCAAAATGGGGGTTTCTTTGGGTAAATCACCGTCACAAGTTAACGCTTCGGTTAGTATTATTAGAGATTATGAAGTTGATAGGACTTTAATAATTCTAAGAAAAGATAATGTGGTAGAAAATGAGGACGAAGCTGCTCACAGTTTAATAGTTTCAAAAGCATCTCACCTTGCGGCGGACTTGGTGGATGACAACGTACATGTCACAGATGATCAAATGGATCATATAGCTGCCTTGGATGTTGTTCCTAAAGGTAGGAAAAAAAGGGAAAAAAACAGTTTGACGTCTCTAATGTGCGAAGGAGCACACGTTCCAAAATTAAAAAGTAGCTCTTATCATGCAAGGTTTAAAAGGTCTAATTTGGAATAGTAACGGGTTTCGGGATCCTTCTAAACATAATTTTGTTAGCGAATCGATTAGGGAACAAAAGTTAGACTTCATTGGCTTGTTGGAGACAGGAAGGTCTAATTTTTCGGTTCCGTTTTTGAAACACTTAGTGGCTGGAAAAGATTTTGCGTGGTTTTGTCTACCTCCTCGTGGCCGCTCTGGTGGTATTTTAGTTGGGGTTAATACGCTATCACTTCAAGTCACGAAGGTTGACACCGGAGATTTTAGCGTTAAAATTCAAATGAAGTGTCGAAACGATGGCTTTGAGTGGGTTTTGATTCCGGTATATGGTGCCGCTCAGGACTCACATAAGCATCTTTTTCTCGCGGAATTGGTTCGTATGTGCGAGGCTGAAACACTACCTATGTTGGTAGGTGGCGATTTTAATATTATTAGAAGAAGAGAGGAGAAGAATAACGATAACTTCAATCCTCGATGGCCTTTTATGTTTAATGCCATCATTGAAAATCTGGATTTAAGAGAGATTGTTCTCTCTGGAAGACAATTCACGTGGGAAAATCATAGAGATACCCCAACTTATGAGAAACTGGACCGCATTCTCACAAGTGTAGAATGGGAACAGAAATTCCCAATGGTGACGGTGCGTGCGCTTACTCGTACCGGTTCGGATCACACGCCGTTACTAGTTGACACGGGCAATGGTGCTCACCTAGGAAATGTAGCCCGTTTCTCTTTTGAGTTATCATGGCTTCGTCATGAGGATTTCCACGAGATGATAGCAACCGAATGGGCTGCTGTTCAACGTGTTAATTCACCAATTGAAACATGGCAAAATAAAATTAGACATCTCCGTCGTTTTCTGAAGGGATGGGCGAAGAATCTAAGTGGAAAATATAAAAAAGAAAAGGAGAAGTGGTTAGCTATCATTGAGACATTGGATCTCAAAGCCGAATCTGCACCACTTTGTGAGGCCGAAAGAGAGGCATTAAGAGTCGCAGATGAGCAAGTAAATAAGCTTAGACGCGATGAGGAAATTAAATGGGCCCAACGCGCTAAAGTTAAACATGTTCAAGAAGGAGGTAATAATACGAAATATTTTCATTTGATTGCGAATGGGAAAAATAGAAAGAAAAAGATATTTCAACTCAAACAGGATGAAGGAACAATTGTAGGGGAACAAAATCTTCAGGTTTATATTTCTGAATACTACAAGAAGTTATTTGGGGCACCGGAACCGAACAATTTCTCTTTGGTCGAAAATGAAACTATGGACTTACCAAGATTGTCTTCAGAGGAGAACGCTATTTTAGTTGCTGACTTCTCTGAGAAGGAAGTACTAGAGGCGATTTCTCAAATGGAATGTAATAAAGCTCCTGGACCGGATGGGTTTCCAGCTGAGTTTTATCAGCAGTTTTGGGGTGTCATTAAAGATGATTTGATGGCATTGTTTGTACAGTTACAAGCAGGAGAGTTACCATTGTTTAAGTTAAATTTTGGAGTTATAACTCTCTTACCCAAAAAAGAAAATGCAGTACAAATACAACAATACAGACCCATATGTCTTTTAAGTGTGAGCTTCAAAAAATTTACAAAGGTGGCTACTAATAGAGTCACTGAAATTGCACATAAAGTTATTCGGCCATCTCAAATGGCGTTTATGCCCGGTAGACACATCCTTGAGGGTGTTGTGGTTCTACATGAGACCATTCATGAACTTCATAGGAAGAAAATGGATGGAGTCCTTTTTAAAATAGATTTTGAAAAGGCTTACGATAAAGTCAAATGGCCTTTTTTGCAACAGGTCATGCGTATGAAGGGTTTTGATCCTAAATGGTGTGACTGGATTGCAAATTTTGTTCAAGGTGGTAGTGTCGGAATTAGAGTCAACGATGATATTGGCCACTATTTCCAAACTAAAAAGGGAATTAGGCAGGGGATCCATTATCTCCGATTCTTTTTAACATCATTGCAGATATGTTAGCCATTATAATTGCAAGGGCAAAGGAGGATGGACAAGTAGGTGGATTAATCCCTCATCTGGTTGAGGGTGGTGTGTCAATTTTACAATATGCTGATGATACAATCCTTTTTATGGAACATGATTTTGATAAGGCTTTAAACATGAAGTTGATTCTTTGTATTTTGAACAACTTTCTGGCTTGAAGATTAATTTCCATAAGAGTGAGATTTTTTGTTTTGGCAAAGCTAAAGAGGAAGAACATGTTTATAAAGAGATCTTTGGTTGTGAATCTGGGTCTCTTCCTATCAAGTACCTTGGGGTACCGGTACATCATCGTAAACTTAGGAATATGGAGTGGAATCCAGTTGAATCCCGATTTGAAAGAAAATTGGGATGTTGGCAGATCAACATACTATCCTATGGAGATAGATTGGTTCTGATAAATTCTGTTCTTACTAGTCTTCCTATGTTTATGCTATCATTTGTAGAGATACCCAAAGGGGTACGTAAACGTTTAGATTTTTATCGTTCTAGGTTTTTCTGGCAAAACGATGAACATAAAAAGAAATATAGACTCACTAAATGGAATATTCTGTGTAGACCAAAGGACCAGGGAGGGCTTGGTATAGAGGTACTAAGGCTCAAAAATATTAGTTTGCTCAATAAATGGCTGTTCAAAATGTTAACTGAGGAAGGAATATGGCAAGAGTTGCTACATAATAAATACCTTAAGAATAAAACCCTGGCTCAGGTTGATATTAAACCTACAGATTCCCCTTTCTGGAAGGGCTTAATGAGAGTTAAAGATTGTTTCTTTCATAGAGGTTTTTTCAGTATTGATAATGGTAGATGTACCAGATTTTGGGAAGATGTATGGTTAGGTGATTCATCTTTAGCTCATCAGTATCCATCTTTATATAACATTGTGCATCGCAAAAATGTTTTAGTTGCGGATGTTTTAGCTCATGTTCCAGTCAATATTAGTTTCAGAAGGACTTTAACTGGTAATAATTGGACATCATGGATTCATTTATGCCAAAGACTGATGAATGTAAACCTTAATGACGAACCCGATAGATTTATTTGGAAGCTCACACAGTCGGGTATTTTCTCGGTTAAATCTATGTATGCAGACCTGATAAATGATCAGCAGGATTTCCCTAGAAAATACCTTTGGAAATTAAAGATTCCTCTGAAGATAAAGATATTCATGTGGTTCCTAAATAGAAAAGTATTACTAACAAAAGATAATCTTGCTAAAAGAAAATGGACGGGGAGTAAAAATTGTTGTTTTTGTGATTCAGAGGAAACCATTCAACATTTATTTATTTCCTGTCCTTTTGCGCAAATGGTTTGGCGTGTTATTCATTTCACTTTTAATATCCCACCACCAACTAATGTTACCAATATGTTTGGAAACTGGTTGAATGGTATTGATAAGATCGTTAAGGCTCGAATTCAGATTGGAGTTTCGGCTTTATGTTGGTTTATTTGGAATTGTAGGAATAACATTATTTTTAACAAGGTTGAAGGAACAATTTTTTTGCAGGTTATACATATGGTTGTGCATTGGATTCAGCAGTGGTCGGTTCTACTACCTATGGAGCAGCGAGAACCTATGGCTACTGGTGGCAGCCGGCTCCTGATGGTTGCTCAGGATATCTACAACCGGGCTTCTTGACGGCATATTAGTAGATTGGATAATGTTTAATATATGCTTGCTTGTCATTTTATGTGGTTAATACACGTGGCAACTTTAAGCGACCCGTGAGTTTGTAATAATGAGATAGACAAACTCAGTAATAAAGCAGGCTGTGTGCATCTATTGATGCAGAGGCCGGGGTGTTTATCCCCCATTTCGAAAAAAGGGGGCTGGCGTCTGCCAAATTTCTCGATCCGGCGGGCACGACAACATCGACACGATTGCTATCCCCGGTCCCCCCGCGTTCCTCTTTCCGCGCGTTCGTACAGTCACGCAGGACGCGTGACCAAGACCACCTGGCACCACCTCTCCCAGTAGAGATCTCCTCCCCCAGAATCAACTTCCCCCTCAAGAAAAAAAAATGACACAAAGCATACTCACCCCTCCCCTGCTGTCCTCGACCATCTAGCCAGATCGATCCCCCTTCTTCCTTCCTCCTCAACCTCTTCAAAAAACGCCATGGAAATCTTCAGCTAAACCTTGATCTGAAGTTAACCAACTGAAAAGTAAAGGAAACAGAAGAAAGAAGCAAGGAAACACAGGTAATTCTGCTAAACCTAGAGAAACATCTGCACATTCTTCTATTTTCAGCAAGAACAATGCAAATAGATCCATTAGATACTGAAACCATAAACTTGTTCCTACTCCTGATCTATGAAAACACAAAGATTTTTTCGATTTCTACTATGTTTGCTACAGATTTGAGGGATCAATGTTCTATTTCAGCAAATAACATGACGGGAAATCCATAGGGGTAACTATGAAAAAATGAAGAACTAGACAAAGAAAAACTTGTTGCTACTACTGATCTCTGAAAACATATGGTTTGTTTTGATTTCTATTCTGTTTGCTGTAACTTCTGCATTTAATGGATCACTTTCGTTCTTCTATATCTAAAACAAATTTGACTGTCAAAGAGTTTGTATTGCTGCAATGTATAAAATTTCCTGTACTGAATCAGCTTGTGGTACACCATCTGCATGGAAAATGAAAAAATTAGTTCCTATATATAACTGTAATGAAATTCATGTTTGATCTTGCAGAAAAAAGACATGGTTTTGGACCTTAATATCGACCTTGCTCAACAAGAAGAGTAGGAAGAAAAATACAGTGTATCAAAGACGAATACAAATGTTCAAGTTCTTCCTCAAGAAGGTATGGTGCAAACAAGAAACTTATCACTAAAAATTACCCACATGCTTTCAGTAGAGTGACCCATATGTTGACAGTAAAGTTATCCCCTGCTATCACTGAACTAACCCATATATTAGCAACACTGAAAAAACTTTCACATGCACAAAAAATGTTTGAAACAAATAGCAAACACACCTGATGGCACACAGTTACCCACCTATGAACACTATAGTAAACCACCTCATATCACTAATAGGATCCCACACTCAATACAAACACACACTAACATGACAGCATGAGAACACAATATAGATGTCTTCAACGTAGAATTTACCCACCAGCCATAACTAAAGTGACACATAGGTACAAGCAAGAGTTACCCACACACACCCTGATAACAAACGCAAATGATCTTACAAAAACACATATTAATAGTCAAAGTTAATTACCCACATGCTTTGAGTAGAGTGACCCATATGTTGACATTAAAGTTATCCCCTGCTATCACTAAAGTAACCCATAGATTAGCAACACTAAAAAACTTTCACGTGCACAAAATGTTTGAACCAAATAGCAAACCCACATGATAGCACATAGTTACCCACCTATGTACACTATAGTAAACCACCTCATATCACTAAATAGGATCCCACACTCAAGACAAACACACACTAACATGACAGCTTGAGAACACAATATAGATGTCTTCAACGCAGAAGTTACCCACTAGTCATAACTAAAGTGACAAATAGGTACAAGCAAGAGTTGCCCACACAAACCAAAGCAACAAATCATCTTACAAACACACATATTAACATTCAAATTTAATTGTGCTGAACAGAATCAACTTACTGATTGCATTACATGTTAGTTTTGGTGAAATTGGGCACTAGCCAGTACTCAAAGTTATCCACACATCTGAGCTGAAGTAATCCAGTGCCCACAATACAAGTTACCCATACTTTAGTTGTAAAGTTACCCACATGAGCTAGAAACAAAATGATATTGACTGCTATTTTTTCCTATCTTCTAGGGGGTGGATCTCACTATGTTCATATTGTGAATGACAGCATTGATACCGCGCACAGATATGGACCAGCAACAGAAACAAGAGAAACAATTGATGAACCCACGTATATCACATCGGGGTCAGACAAGGGAGGAGGAAATGATGATAATGAAGATGTTGCACACTCCACCCCATAGGCACCAGTGCATGGGATGCGGTTTGAAAGCTTCGAAGAAGCTAAAGAACACTATAGGGCATATGCACAGAAAAAGGGATTTGGGATCAGAATTGACTGGGGACATACTGCAGATGATGGTGAGTACGACAGGGTGAACATTGTGTTCACCTGCGCTGACAAACCACATAAGAAAAAAGAAGCAGAAATAAGCCAGAATCCAAAATTTGTGGGTCCAACAAGAAAGTACGACACACGTCCTAGAATTGGCTGCAAAGCCTGCATGTATCTAAAGAGGAAAGACACATGGCATCACGTGGAAGATTTTGATGACGAACACAATCACCCACTAATCCTCAAACCCTCGTTGACAAGGTTCTTGCGCTCCCACCGTGGCATACCACCCGAGGAATAGGTGTTCTTGAGGATGTCGCACGCCTGCAACATACCAACATCCCGGTAGATGAAGCTAATGACAGAGTTCTATGGCGTCCTATCAGAGGTGCCATACATAGCTAAGGATGTCTCGAACCTGAGGGCCAAGTTCCATAGTGATCATAACCACCAGGACATGCAGGACACATTGGAATACTTTGCAAAACTACAAAAGGATGATCCAGATTTCTTCGTCAAGATATCGCTCGACGAGGAGTGTCGAGTCGAGAAAATATTTTGGGTGGACAGAGCAGCACAGCGAGCATACAAGTCATATTCTGACTGCATCTCGTTTGACACCACATACCTCACAAACCGGTACAAGCTTCCATGTGCTCCATTTATCGGCATAAATAACCATGGACAGTCGATTCAGCTTGGCTGCGGTTTCGTCCGTAACGAGCTGAAAGATAGCTTTGTGTGGCTATTCAAGATGTTCCTTGAAGCTATGGGTGGCGTATAGCCAAAGAACATAATAACAGACCAAGATGCTTCCATGAAAGAGGCCATTAAAGTTGTGTTTCCTAATTCTATTCATAGGAACTGCATGTGGCACGTCATGTAGAACGCAACTGAGCGGATTGGCCCTTTCATGGGAAAAAACCCAGAACTGCTAGAAGCATTCAATGCCTGTGCGAATAACAACCTAACACCCGAAGATTTTGATCAAAATTTGATGGATATGATAAATCTTTATGGAGTGAAAGATAACACAGATTTGTTTGCAATATGGAAGGAGAGAAAATGCTGGGTACCGGCATACTTTATGCATGCATTCTTCCCCTTCCTTCAGACCACCGCAAGGAGCGAAGGCTTCAACGCCGTCCTGAAGAGATACATCAACCCCAAAAACTCGATATTCGACTTCCTAAAGCAGTACAATGCAATCCAAGATAAGATTAACAATGCCGAAGATAAGGCGGAGGCAGAAACAACTCTCACAGATCCACCATTCTGGTGTTGGAACCCTATGGAGCGCATAATAGCAAAGATCTACACACGCAACATATTCTACAAGTTTCAGTCTGAGATGTAGGAATCCCCATCTTACAAGTGTAGGCACATGGGTGGGTACGAGTTTAACCTAGCCCCAATAGGTGGTCCTGTCCCTTTCTACGGAACTCAATTTTATAAGGTGCATGGAGACTATGTTAGCAAGGTTTAGACATGCGAGTGTTGCAAGTTTGACTGAGACGGTATGATCTGCTGCCATATACTAAAGGTGATGACAGAGGTTAGAGTCTACGACATCCCAGAAACATACATATTGAAGAGGTGGACTTGGGATGCAGCGGCAGCGCTAGGGGCAACAGGTGGCAGCAAAAAGCCAAAGCTGAGAGAAATGCCGGTAGAACAACGCAATCTGATGGTGTTTGCGACACTGAGGGATGAGTTCACTAAGGTAGCAAAGGTGGCTGTAAACACGGACGATGGTAAGAAAATAGTAAGAACACACTTTAAAGCCATGAAGCAAGAGCTTGATGTCATAAGAAGACGAGATCAAAAGAAACAAAGAGAAGCAGAAGAGGCAGCAATAACAATGCCGTCATATAGCGCTCCGGATGCACACATGCTTCCAGCAAAAAGCGCCCCATCTGCCTCAAGAAACCGCAAGACAAACGGTAATACAATTTCTGTCCCGCAGTCAACCAACTCAGGGTCTAACGTGTCATCTACAGAGCATATACAGAAGAGGGCGACTGCAAGAAATTGCAAACAAAAATCTGCTGGATCTTGCTGCAGAAAACCCAAAAAATGCAGCTTCTGCCAATCAATCGAACACACTGTCAAAGGTTGCAAGGAAAGCTGAAGCTACATGGATACCCCAAGTGAAGCATGTAATCATACCCGTGTAACGAACTATGCTAAGTTGGTGTATTAACCATTGTAAATGAATGCAATGAATATGGCATCCCTGAAAATTTGTAATCATTATGGTCATGTAAGTGTGTGGAATCATTATGTCATTGTTTATTCAGAAGTTACCCACAAGATTACACAGAAGTTACACAAAAGATTACATAGAAGTTATCCACAAGATTACACAGGATTAAGTTACCAACAAATTTGCACATAGAAATATAAGACATAATGATGTACTAGAGTTATCAACCCAAATCAATAGAAGTAAAACCCAAAAAATATCAGATGAGAAAAAATCAGGCTACAACTTAAAATATATCAATAGAAAAACTAAAACTAATCCACCATTCAACACATAACTTATCCTGCTGTAAAAGTTACCCATAACCTACTACACGATTTGTGGCAAAGTAAACCACCCTAAAAACATGTGGGTAACCTAGTATATATGAATCATCCAAACATACCAAAAAAATCCATGGCTGAGTTACCTCAGAGCATATTGTCATCCAACAGACTCCTCTAATTTAATAGGCGGTTGCGCTCGTGCTCCAACCACTTAGTTGTAAGAATCTTCTCGAATGCTAGGATCTGCTCTTGATAGACTGCAGGAACCATACTGTTGTTCCACAATTCCAGATTTTTTAGCATGAAAAAGCCGCAGCAAGTACTACAAAGTAAAATGAATACAAAGAACCAGTCAGCGATGAACCAAACTGAATAAATAATACTTACAGAGAACATGGCATATGGAAAAAAAGACTGCAAAACAATAACACTGGCCCAGTCTCTTGCTTCGGTACCGGAACATACTCAAGCTCGAAATCATCAATCTACCGTCTTGAATCAGAGTAGTTCACACAGTGCATTGTTTTAATTGCATCCACAAGCTGGTTCACGTGCTCGATCATCTCCAAGTTAGTTGGCCCATGAAGAGAGTCAAGGATTTCAAACCTTTTTGCAGGCATATTGAGCGAAAGCATGTACCAATGCCCCATAGGGTACTCTTTTGTACCAAGATCCTGAAGAACAGGGAACGATAGCTGCAAAAAGCAAAACAAAAAATAAGACAATAGCACGCATCAGCTCTAAAAAAATTATCCATATATGGAAATAGAAAGTGATCCACCAACATAAACAACAGTTACCAATATAAAACATAGAAAGAGCATAAGACCAAGGACAGAATAAACATACAAGATCTTTGTGCCTGAGCTTGTACAACACATCTTTCTTGAAGTGCATCAACAAGAGCTTGCAGCTAAACTTCCGATCCATCAGATACCTTGTCACAATGTATGGAAAAGTTACCTTTTTTTTGGGCAAGTGTCTTGCATGACAGATGTAGCAATGTCACACACGGTGTTTGAGAGTTGGCCGCCCGACATCACACTGCCAGCATATTCTGCAGTATTTACCCACATCGATTCAATGTATAAAATTCTTGAGCTACAACAGAAACATGAGAGGCTAGATTAACATAATGAATGGAACAAAAACAGAAAGGCATAGGAAAAAGAACTAAAAAACACATATAAAAAATAAAGTTGCAAACAACTTTGGAAAAAGATATACATAATATGTAAAAAAAGTTACCCATACAGATTGCTAAATGTTACCCAGATCATACTTTTAAAGTTACCCACCAAATGCAGTGAAAGTGACACACAAAACATGCATTAACAAATTGACAAAAACAAAACACAAATTAAAGTGTAAGTGCTTGTCCAACAAAATAGGAACAAGTGATCCACCATACATTGAAATAAATACCCCCAGACATAATGCGTATGGAAGAGTCACCCACCAACAACAGTAAGAGTTATCCACGCAGTAAACCTAAAGTTACCCATATAATGAAGGTAAACTTATCCACATAATAAAACATTCATAAAAGGACAGAAGGAATAAAAGTTACAGAGAAAAAGAGGTTATCCACCAAACATAGTACAAGTTACCCACAATAATATGAGAGAGTTATCCATGTAGAATGCTAAAAGTTACCCATAACAAAAAAGAAAATAATTATATACCATTTGATCCTTGACCTATCTTCATCCTTGTGGTGGACAATAACTTTCTCATATATGGAGTCTTCATACTCGGTTGTTGTCGTGCACAGAAAAGGCGGTTTAAGAGCATTGGAAGGTTGAATAGATCTCACAGTGCGTAGGTGGGTAGCCGGAGTAACACTCTCAGCAATGTAGTTATGTCCACCGATAGGTCCATTTTGCATCACTATTCTATGTCTTAATTCACTATTATTCATTGATATATTTCGTATTGAGAGGTGATACTTACGTTATTTCATCTATTTTTTGCATGGTTGATGACTTTTGGAGCATGGACCGCTGCAGTCAGGATTCTGATGGAAAATGTGCTGTTTGGAGGCAAAATTCGTGAAGATCAGAAAATCCGGGAAAATATACGGAAAATCCTATTTTTCCTGAAGACTCGGGATGCCAGAAGATGGAGTGGAGGTGGGCCACAGGGGGCCCACACCACCCCATGGCGCGGGCAGGCCGAGGCCGCGCCTGGGAGTGGTGTGGTCGTCCTGGCCCACTCCAGCCTCTCCCCTCTGGCGTATATCATCCCCACGAAACCCTAAGACTCGGGGAGTGACCACATAAATATTCTGCCGCCTCTGCGGAGCAGAAAACACCGAGAGAGAAAGATCTCTCCGGCAGACAGATTTCTACCGGGGGAATTCCTTCCCGGAGAGGGGAGATCGTCGCCATCAACACCATCATCAAGCTGGACTTCATCGGGATCATCATCATCATCACCATCATCATCACCATCAGCACTTTCATCACCATCTCCATAGTGCTGTAACAATTGCGTTGAATCTTGCATAGTTCATAGGGGAAACTTTACCGATGTTGATTACTCATTTTGGTTGATGCTATTGAGTGAACCATTGAATTATTGTTTATGTTCAGATTGTTATACATCATTATTCCATCTCTGATCATGATCCATATGATGTCTGGTGAGTAGTTCGTTTTGTTCTTGAGGACATGAGAGAAGTCTTGTTGTTAGTAGTGGAGTTGCATTGAGAAAGATTCAATAGATTGTTATTTAAGTTGTGGTGTACTTCTTCTAGTGGTTTCATGTGAACATCGACTACATGACACTTCACCTATATGGGCCTAGGGGAATGCATTCTGTATTTGGCTACTAATCGCAGGGGTTGTCGGAGTGACAGAAACCTGAACCCCCGTTAGGAAACCATTGCACAAGGGACATAAGGGTCTTAGAGTTTAAAGCTGTGGTTAGGTTTTACCTTAATTACTTTCTTGTACTTACGGATGTTTGCAAGGGATATAATCACAAGTATGTATTAGTCTTGGATGGGGCGGTACATTAGCACAGGTTCACCCACACAACACTTAGCAAGCTAAAGAAGATTAATCGACTATATGAAGCGAAATCACTTGACAGTCTTCCCATGTGTCCTCGAGAACGTTTGGTCATCTTAAGAAATACAACCGGCTTGTCCTTTGCTGCATAAAGGATTGGGCCACTTGCTACATTTATTCCTACTGTCTTTTATTTACTCGTACTTTGTTTATTTGCTTTATCGAAAACACCTAAAAATTCGTTTGCTAAGTATTTGTAGAGAATTCCTGATCCATACCACTAGCCAGCACCTTCTTCCCCTCGTTGGGTTCGACACTCTTACTTATCGAAAATACTGCGATACACCCCCTATACTTGTGGGTCATCAAGACTATTTTCTGGCGCCGTTGCCGGGGAGTGAAACGGTATTGGAGAGTGGAATTGGTAAAGGAAACTTCTACTATGAGTATTGTTTACTTCTGCTAGTTGCTTTATTTTCGTTATGGATAATTCGCTGAGTTTCTTATTTGGTAATGCTACTACCACTGCTAAGGTAGTAGATAAGCCACCACCTGCTGAGAAAGATGTTTTCAAAATACCTACAAGAATTATTGATTATGTTATGGATAACTACTATGTTGGGGATGGAACTGTCCATCCCGGTGATCATTTTCTCTTTATACACGAATTGTTCAAGTGTGCACGTATTACTACAGATCAAGTTAAGAAGAAGTTATTCTCATTATCACTGAAAGGAAGAGCTGAGGAATGGTATAAGCTGTTGAAGAATGGTCAAGCTCTGGAATGGGAGGAAATAGTGCCTCTCTTTTATTCAAAGTTTTATCCTCCTAGTGAGATTCATAAAGATCGGAATCAAATATACAACTTTTGGCCTCTTGATGGAGAGAGTACAGCTCAAGCTTGGGGGAGATTGAAGTTACTAATGCTCAAATGTCCCATTCATGAGCTCCCCAATAATATTATTATCAAAAACTTTTATGCAAGGCTCCCTCTACATGATAAAGATTTATTGGATGCTTCTTGTGCTAGATCATTCACTCATATGGAAGAAGAAGCTAAATGGGACCTTCTAGTTCGTATTCAAGACAATGCTGAAGCTTGGGAGAATGACAAAGGTAGAAAGTCAGGTATAAATTATGATTATGAATGCATTGAATCTTTTATGGGAACTGATGACTTTCAAAATATTAAAAATGCTTATGGTCTAGACTGTCAAGCTATTGCTTCTTATTTTAAGGCATTTGCTCCCTACATTGAAGTGCCTAAAAAGAAGTGGAATAAGTATCATGAACCTTATAAAGATATTGCTAAGGGTGTTCCTGCAAGAAATACTGAAGTTTATACTGCTAATCATGTTTTACCTAAACCTTATATTGAGAAAATTCCTTTCCTAGTTAAGGTAAAGGAACATTCTATGATGGCTAGTATGGTAGATGAAAGTATGAATAAAGCTGTTGAACCTAATAAACAAATGGTTGATGAACCTATTTTAGCAAATGTGAAAGACTTTCTTGCTAAATATGAAAAAGAGGGACACACTATCCTTTGTAAGGATACCTCTAATATTGTTTCACATAGTAGTGTTATGAGAACTAGTATTCCTGTGTTTTCTGTTAGAATAAGTGATCAGTACTATGATGGTACTTGTGATAGCTATATTGTTAAGTTTATGCATGCTACTGAAAGTTATTATGAGAGAGGGAAAAGTGTTCTTATGCATCTCAATAATATCTAGTTTCCTCGTTTTATGCTGAAAGTTTTTATGTTGCACATCTTTTGCCTTCTTATGCAAGTTGCCTCTGGTTTCAACAACTTGTTTGTTTACAAAATTCCCTTGTATAGGAAGTGGGTTAGACTTAAATGTGTGTGTGTTTTTTCTTCTTAATGCTCTCTTTCACTTTAATTCATATCCCTATGAGAGCTTCTTCAAAATTATCATGCACATCTTAATGGCTATAAAGAAAGAGCGTTATGGGAGACAACTCAATTCGTTTTTGCTTTTAGTTTGGTTTTGTTTCTTTGAGTCTTGGAAGTTATTACTTCGGTAATAACCGCTCCTTATTCGTTTAGTTTGGTTTTTGTGTCAAGATCAACCTCTGATGAGAGAGAAGTAATATTTGGGGAAGTTGCTGTCCCGAAACAGAATTTTGTGCTTCACCGTAAAAATTCGTGAGCGATCTCTGTATGTCGGATTGAGCTGTAATTTTTGTGCTTCTGACCCAGGTTTGTTATTTAACTTTCGTTAGTTTTGCACTTTTTTATTTGAGCAACATAAGATTTTCGAAAAAATTGATCTTTACCTGCTGGTCTGTTTTGACAGATTTTGCCATATTTGCATTTGCTTCTTTATTCGATTTCCTTTTTGAATTCTTTTTGGGTTTTCGGAAGGAGTTGTTACAGTAGCTTATGTTTTGATGGTCTTCAGTTGAAGTTGGACTCAAAAGGTTTTGTTACCTTACCTTTACTAATGTTGCTAATGAGAACTATGTGAAAGAAATTTTTAGGAAGTGGAGACAATGGTGTAATAAGGAAGAGAAAGGTTTTATGACTCCAATAATAAGTGTATGAAGATGAAGCTATTGATGATTCAATTGGTGACTCCAGAAGAATCCACTAATTACCAAATTCAGAGACCTGAAGAGTCTGTGTTCAAATAGGTAATGGTTCTGGTAAGAAAAGTTCCGCGAAAATACTACCCAACTATATTTTTGCAGTTTTTAGTCAATAAGGGAAGTTACGAAGCAAAAAAGGGACGGAAACGGAGCCAGGGTGGCTCACACCACCCTGTGGCGCGGGCCCTCCCTTGGCCGCGCCACCAGCTGGTGAGGCCACTCCGGACTCCGCCTCCGACTCGTTTTCACCCAGTACCTTCCTTTTGATATGAAACTTCGTAATATATAACCCCCCGGATCCCCCGAGGTTCGTATATCGTGTTTTCGTCATGTTTTTGTTTCGATCTGTTTCTGCCAGAACACACTCTTTGAAAGTTTAGAAGCGCAATGGTGTCCGCCAAGGATAAAGGGAAGGAGCCTATGGAGGAAGACCTCCAAGACCCCGGGAAGGAGAAGGAGATCAAGATTGAAGGTGAAGAGGAGCAAGGCCAACACTCGCACACCGGCACTACCATTGCAAACATTGGAGTGGTGGCAAATCCAGCCATTGGAGGGAAGCCTCCTCATCACCGTTCAGATCCCTGGTCACTTCCTCCGCGCACCAAGAATCCTTTCCATACCCTTATCCATGAGCATCAATACTAGAATATGCCCAAAGGGAAATTACCCTCCAATTAGGATTTGCCTCGTTCTAGCAATGTAGGAAAAGACGACTTCAAGGAGGAAGAGTGGGGAAAGAATAGCAAGAGCTGGAATTCTCAACACGACATGATCATGAGCCGCATTGAGCAAAACTCATAGCTGATTCGTAATCTCACTTTCGAGATTGAGGACTTTGGGAAATTGATCAAAGAGCTCATCAAGAGGATACCACCACCACCTAAGGAGTAATTCGTCATCAGGTTTGGCATCACCTTGGTTTGTTCCAAGCTTGGGGGAGTGCCGCGGTATCATATCACTATCTTCTATCTTTTTACCTTTTTAGTAGAGTCATATCATGAATAGAGGAGTTATTATGTAGTCTGGTTTGCATTATGGAAGTGTCCCCTCTCTCGTTAGATTTGTATCCCTTGGTGTGAGTTTCTGTTATGGGATATTAATGAGAAGTTCTATCATTCACTCTTTTGCATAGCTTATGTTAGTTTTCAATTCGTGGTTATATGATTGATCTTGTTGTTAGTATTGGTATCACTTTGGGATCATTGAGTTAATTTAGTTGGTTTTGGCAAACCTGGCTCGGTCAGTAGCAACACCTTTTTGAGAGTTGAAAAGAAAAAGATAGAAGTACTCTAGAGAAAAAAATAATTTCATCATCTTTCTTTCTTGATTTGCTCATAAGTCTAGTATTCTCTAGTTAAGATCTTTTGTGCTTCCAAGGAAGATTGCATGTTTGTCTTTATCACTTGTATGTTTGTTTGTTTCCTTCAACTCTTATACTTGCTACCCAGCCTTGCTAGCCAAAAACCTATACTGAGAGGGTATTCTTCTCGTGCATCCACCTCCTTTAAACCAAAACCTTTGCCATTTGTGTCCACCATACCTACCTATTAGAATTATTGCTATTCCAAGTAAATTCTTGTTTTATCTACCTCCCAAATTAAACTTGTAATGTGAAAATTAGTGATTAAAGCTCTCACGAACTTGATGGCACACTTTACTTTCTTGCATTTAATAAACTTGAACCATTGGGTCCTTCTTTGTTGCGTATATGCTTGCGATTTATGAGTTGAAGTTAGCCGAACCATGTATCATGGGGACCGCTTTCAACACTTCATTGGTACTTATACCTATTTGATATCATGTTCTTTTGCTTATGGATCCCGGCGGTGTGAAATAAAAGTGGAACTTGTAAGATCATGGAGTTTATATGTGTGTTAGAGAAACGCCTGGGCCGCTAGCCTAAGCCATGCCTAATCATGGTGGAAACTTGCAGCATAATTATAGTGAGCATTCTATGAAGCATCCTCAATAAAAACCTATGCAAATAGCAAATAAAAAGATCGCTGCGATGCTCACTGTCTGCTTGCCTTGTCATTTTGATTATGGGATAACTCCTGTGTCATGTGCAAGGGGTACCCCGTTGGCGGTTCTCAATGATACGCATATATTTACAATGACAAGAGCTTGCTCGTGACTAAAGTTGAGTATCATGAGGATCGGTACTCATAAGTATGGGGCATGAGATTTCAACTTATAACTTGTCAAGCATATCCTCTTAGTTGTGTCACTTTTGAAAGAACATTTCATGTTTTCCTTTATTTTGCGTGTTAGATAACAATACTATGGAGACTTTTCATGTGTGCTAAGTGTGCAGGAAGTTTTGAGGGGGCCCGGATAATACGGACTACCTCATCTCTCAAGGAAGCCAAGGCGTGTCGCTCTGTGTCCAGTCAGATTTTCTCCCGGAAAATCCGAACTGGGGCGGTTTTTCCTCCCCAGGCCGGATAATCCGGGTTTCTCAAGGGCCGGATAATCTGGCCCCCAGTTTTCGAGCAAAAGGAGCCAAGGCGTGTCGCTCGGTATCCGGTCGGATTTTCTCCCGGAAAATCCGAACTGGGGCGGTTTTTCTTCCCCAGGCCGGATAATCCGGCCTTCGCATAGGACCGGATAATCCGGCCCCCAAAAGTTGATCAAGAACTAGCTCGGCGCGTCTCACTGTGAGGGGGCGGATTATCTACCGGATATTTCGAGTCTGGGGCGGTGTTTCCCTAGACCAGATAATCCGACCCTCACTTGGGCCGGATAATCCGGCCCCCAAAGTGTGCAACGGCTGGTTTTTGGAAGGGGGTATAAGTACCCCTTCTTCCCCAATGTCCAGACTTCTTGATTCACTCGAATTTGACCAGACCTTGTGCAAGAGCTCTAAATCTCGATCTCCCACTTCAACCACCCGAAGGTCTTGATCTTTGGTGGAATTGAAGGAGGAGAAGTTCATCATCAACATCAGGAATCAAGCGCTTCAACTCCTCTCCATTCACTTGGAGAAATCCCTGATCTAGTATTCTTGTTAATACCTAGATCTTGTTATTGTATTTGACAACTTTGTTCTTGTGGCAGCTTGTTGTCATTTCAGGAGCCTCCAAGTTGTTTTGGAGTTGTTGCCCCGCTAGTTGTGTAAAGGCGTCGGTGCCCGCCTCGAAGGGTACCTATAGTGGAAGGTGGATCAGGCCTGTTGTGGCGAGATCCATCGGAGAACAGGGTGAGGCCTTTTGTGGCGTGGTGGTCTTAGTACCGCCCACCCCTCCAACACAGACATACTTCCCTTAACAAGGAAGGAACTGCGGTC